>CAXDIW010000512.1:600000-770000 GCA_963989415.1 Cerceris ruficornis
GATCGTAGTTCACTTAAACTTGAAGAACAAAAAATTGGCGAATTGTACTGTTTGGATGCTTTGCGTACATGTTTCTTAGGCTATATGGAAGCAATATATACAAAGATTTCAACCGTCTACGTGTTCCAATCATTGTTCTACTTGTCGAAATTTACAAATAATTTCCTTTAAAGGATTAACAATGGCGCTCGTTGTTCACTTAAACTTGAAGAACAAAAAAGTGGCGAATGGTACTGTTTGGATGCTTTGCATATATGTTTCCTAGACTATAAAGAAGCGATATATACATTGATTTCAACCGTCTACCTGTTCCATTTATTGTTCTACTTGTCGCAAGTTACAAATAATTTCCGTTAAAGTATTAACAATGGGGCTCGTAGTTCACTTAAACTTGAAGATCAAATAATTGGCGAATTGTACTGTTTGGATGATTTGCATATGTGTTTCTTAGACTATATAGAAGCAATATATACAAAGATTTCAACCGTCTACCTGTTCCATTCATTGTTCTACTTGTCGAAAGTTACAAATAATTTCCGTTAAGGGATTAACAATGGGGATCGTAGTTTACTTAAACTTGAAGAATAAGAAATTGGCGAATTGTACTGTTTGGATGATTTGCATATATGTTTCTTAGACTATATAGAAGCAATATATACAATGATTTCAACCGTCTAACTATTCCATTCATTGTTCTACTTGCCGAAATTTACAAATAATTTCCTTTAAAGGATTAACAATGGGGCTCGTAGTTCACTTAAACTTGAAGAACAAAAAATTGGCGAATGGTACTGTTTGGATGCTTTGCATATATGTTTCTTAGACTATATAGATGCAATATATACAAAGATTTCAACCGTCTACCTGTTCCATTCATTGTTCTACTTGTCGAAAGTTACAAATAATTTCCTTTAAAGGATTAACAATGGGGCTCGTTGTTCACTTAAACTTGAAGAACAACAAATTGGCGAATTGTACTGTTTGGATGCTTTGCATATATGTTTCTTAGAATATATAGAAGCAATATATACAAAGATTTCAACCGTCTACCTGTTCCATTCATTGTTCTACTTGTCGAAAGTTACAATTAATTTCCGTTAAAGGATTAACAATGGGGCTCGTCGTTCACTTAAACTTGAAGAACAAAAAATTGGCGAATGGTACTGTTTGGATGCTTTGCATATATGTTTCTTAGACTATATAGAAGCAATATATACATTGATTTCAACCGGCTACCAGTTCCATTCATTGTTCTACTTCTCGCAAGTTACAAATAATTTCCGTTAAAGTATTAACAATGGGGCTCGTAGTTCACTTAAACTTGAAGAACAAAAAATTGGCGAATGGTACTGTTTGGATGCTTTGCATATATGTTTCTTAGATTATATAGAAGCAATATATAGAAAGATTTCAACCGTCTACCTGTTTCATTCATTGTTCTACTTGTCGAAAATTGCAAATAATTTCCGATAAAGGATTAACCATTGGGGCTCATTGTTCACTAAACTTGAAGAACAAAAAATTGTCGAATTGTACTGTTTGGATGCTTTGCATATATGTTTCTTAGACTATATAGATGCAATATATACAAAGATTTCAACAGTCTACCTGTTCCATTCACTGTTCTACTTGTCGAAAGTTACAAATAATTTCCGTTAAGGGTTTAACAATGGGGATCGTAGTTCACTTAAACTTGAAGAACAAAAAATTGGCGAATTGTACTGTTTGGATGCTTTGCGTACATGTTTCTTAGACTATATGGAAGCAATATATACAAAGATTTCAACCGTCTACGTGTTCCAATCATTGTTCTACTTGTCGAAATTTACAGATAATTTCCTTTAAAGGATTAACAATGGGGCTCGTTGTTCACTTAAACTTGAAGAACAAAAAAGTGGCGAATGGTACTGTTTGGATGCTTTGCATATATGTTTCTTAGACTATAAGGAAGCAATATATACATTGATTTCAACCGTCTACCTGTTCCATTCATTGTTCTACTTGTCGAAAGTTACAAATAATTTCCGATAAAGGATTAACCATTGGGGCTCATTGTTCACTTAAACTTGAAGAACAAAAAATTGGCGAATGGTACTGTTTGGATGCTTTGCATATATGTTTATTATACTATATAGAAGCAATATATACAAAGATTTCAACCGTCTACCTGTTCCATTCACTGTTCTACTTGTCGAAAGTTACAAATAATTTCCGTTAAGGGATTAACAATGGGGATCGTAGTTTACTTAAACTTGAAGAACAAAAAATTGGCGAATTGTACTGTTTGGATGCTTTGCATAAATGTTTCTTAGACTATATAGAAGCAATATATACAATGATTTCAACAGTCTACCTGTTCCATTCATTGTTCTACTTGTCGAAAGTTACAAATAATTTCCTTTAAAGGATTAACAATGGAGCTCGCAGTTCACTTAAACTTGAAGAACAAAAAATTGGCGAATGGTACTGTTTGGATGCTTTGCATATATGTTTCTTATACTATATAGAAGCAATCGATACAAAGATTTCAACCGTCTACCTGTTCCATTCAATGTTCTACTTGTCGAAAGTTACAAATAATTTCCGATAAAGGATTAACAATGGGGCTCATTGTTCACTTAAACTTGAAGAACAAAAAATTGGCGAATGGTACTGTTTGGATGCTTTGCATATATGTTTCTTAGACTATATGGAAGCAATATATACAAAGATTTCAACCGTCTGCGTGTTCCAATCATTGTTCTACTTGTAGAAAGTTACAATTAATTTCCGTTAAAGGATTAACAATGGGGCTCGTAGTTCACTTAAACTTGAAGAACAAAAAATTGGCGAATTGTACTGTTTGGATGCTTTGCATATATGTTTCGTAGGTTATATAGAAGCAATATATACAATGATTTCAACCGTCTACCTGATCCATTCATTGTTCTACTTGTCGAAATTTACAAATAATTTCCTTTAAAGGATTAACAATGGGGCTCGTTGTTCACATAAACTTGAAGAACAAAAAATTGGCGAATGGTACTGTTTGGATGCTTTGCATATATGTTTCTTAGAATATATAGAAGCAATATATACAAAGATTTCAACCGTCTACCTGTTCCATTCATTGTTCTACTTGTCGAAATTTACAATTAATTTCCGTTAAAGGATTAACAATGGGGCTCGTCGTTCACTTAAACTTGAAGAACAAAAAATTGGCGAATGGTACTGTTTGGATGCTTTGCATATATGTTTCTTAGACTATATAGAAACAATATATACATTGATTTCAACTGTCTACCTGATCCATTCATTGTTCTACTTGTCGAAATTTACAAATAATTTCCTTTAAAGGATTAACAATGGGGCTCGTTGTTCACATAAACTTGAAGAACAAAAAATTGGCGAATGGTACTGTTTGGATGCTTTGCATATATGTTTCTTAGATTATATAGAAGCAATATATACAAAGATTTCAACCGTCTACCTGTTCCATTCATTGTTCTACTTGTCGAAAATTACAAATAATTTCCGATAAAGGATTAACCATTGGGGCTCATTGTTCACTAAACTTGAAGAACAAAAAATTGTCGAATTGTTCTGTTTGGATGCTTTGCATATATGTTTCTTAGACTATATAGAAGCAATATATACAATAATTTCAACCGTCTACCTGTTCCATTCATTGTTCTACTTGTCGAAAGTTACAAATAATTTCCGTCAAGGGATTAACAATGGGGATCGTAGTTTACTTAAACTTGAAGAACAAAAAATTGGCGAATTGTACTGTTTGGATGCTTTGCATATATGTTTCTTAGACTATTTAGAAGCAATATATACAATGATTTCAACAGTCTACCTGTTCCATTCATTGTTCTACTTGTCGAAATTTACAAATAATTTCCTTTAAAGGATTAACAATGGGGCTCGTAGTTCACTTAAACTTGAAGAACAAAAAATTGGCGAATGGTACTGTTTGGATGCTTTGCATATATGTTTCTTAGACTATATAGAAGCAATATATACAAAGATTTTAACCATCTACCTGTTCCATTCATTGTTCTACTTGTCGAAAGTTACAAATAATTTCCGATAACGGATTAACCATTGGGGCTCATTGTTCACTTAAACTTGAAGAACAAAAAATTGGCGAATTGTACTGTTTGGATGCTTTGCATATATGTTTCTTATACTATAAAGAAGCAATATATACAAAGATTTCAACCGTCTACCTGTTCCATTCATTGTTCTACTTGTCGAAAGTTACAATTAATTTCCGTTAAAGGATTAACAATGGGGCTCGTCGTTCACTTAAACTTGAAGAACAAAAAATTGGCGAATGGTACTGTTTGGATGCTTTGCATATATGTTTCTTAGACTATATAGAAGCAATATATACATTGATTTCAACCGGCTACCAGTTCCATTCATTGTTCTACTTGTCGAAAGTTACAATTAATTTCCGTTAAAGGATTAACAATGGGGCTCGTCGTTCACTTAAACTTGAAGAACAAAAAATTGGCGAATGGTACTGTTTGGATGCTTTGCATATATGTTTCTTAGACTATATAGAAGCAATATATACAATGATTTCAACCGTCTACCTGTTCCATTCATTGTTCTACTTGTCGAAAGTTACAAATAATTTCCGTTAAGGGATTAACAATGGGGATCGTAGTTTACTTAAACTTGAAGAACAAAAAATTGGCGAATTGTACTGTTTGGATGCTTTGCATATATGTTTCTTAGACTATTTAGAAGCAATATATACAATGATTTCAACCGTCTACCTATTCCATTCATTGTTCTACATGCCGAAATTTACAAATAATTTCCTTTAAAGGATTAACAATGGGGCTCGTAGTTCACTTAAACATGAAGAACAAAAAATTGGCGAATGGTACTGTTTGGATACTTTGCATATATGTTTCTTAGACTATATAGAAGCAATATATACAAAGCTTTCAACCGTCTACCTGTTCCATTCATTGTTCTACTTGTCGAAAGTTACAAATAATTTCCTTTAAAGGATTAACAATGGGGCTCGTAGTTCACTTAAACTTGAAGAACAAAAAATTGGCGAATGGTACTGTTTGGATGCTTTGCATATATGTTTCTTAGACTATATAGAAGCAATATATACAAAGATTTCAACCATCTACCTGTTCCATTCATTGTTCTACTTGTCGAAAGTTACAAATAATTTCCGATAACGGATTAACCATTGGGGCTCATTGTTCACTTAAACTTGAAGAACAAAAAATTGGCGAATTGTACTGTTTGGATGCTTTGCATTATGTTTCTTATACTATAAAGAAGCAATATATACAAAGATTTCAACCGCCTACCTGTTCCATTCACTGTTCTACTTGTCGAAAGTTACAAATAATTTCCGTTAAGGGATTAACAATGGGGATCGTAGTTCACTTAAACTTGAAGAACA
Organism: Cerceris ruficornis; assembly: GCA_963989415.1. Lineage (NCBI taxonomy): Eukaryota > Metazoa > Arthropoda > Insecta > Hymenoptera > Crabronidae > Cerceris > Cerceris ruficornis. The sequence goes on from CAXDIW010000512.1 coordinate 605,426, forward strand.
AAAAATTGGCGAATTGTACTGTTTGGATGCTTTGCGTACATGTTTCTTAGACTATATGGAAGCAATATATACAAAGATTTCAACCGTCTACGTGTTCCAATTATTGTTCTACTTGTCGAAATTTACAAATAATTTCCTTTAAAGGATTAACAATGGGGCTCGTTGTTCACTTAAACTTGAAAAACAAAAAAGTGGCGAATGGTACTGTTTGGATGCTTCGCATATATGTTTCTTAGACTATAAAGAAGCAATATATACATTGATTTCAACCGTCTACCTGTTCCATTTATTGTTCTACTTGTCGCAAGTTACAAATAATTTCCGTTAAAGTATTAACAATGGGGCTCGTAGTTCACTTAAACTTGAAGATCAAATAATTGGCGAATTGTACTGTTTGGATGATTTGCATATGTGTTTCTTAGACTATATAGAAGCAATATATACAAAGATTTCAACCGTCTACCTGTTCCATTCATTGTTCTACTTGTCGAAAGTTACAAATAATTTCCGTTAAGGGATTAACAATGGGGATCGTAGTTTACTTAAACTTGAAGAATAAGAAATTGGCGAATTGTACTGTTTGGATGATTTGCATATATGTTTCTTAGACTATATAGAAGCAATATATACAATGATTTCAACCGTCTAACTATTCCATTCATTGTTCTACTTGCCGAAATTTACAAATAATTTCCTTTAAAGGATTAACAATGGGGCTCGTAGTTCACTTAAACTTGAAGAACAAAAAATTGGCGAATGGTACTGTTTGGATGCTTTGCATATATGTTTCTTAGACTATATAGATGCAATATATACAAAGATTTCAACCGTCTACCTGTTCCATTCATTGTTCTACTTGTCGAAAGTTACAAATAATTTCCTTTAAAGGATTAACAATGGGGCTCGTTGTTCACTTAAACTTGAAGAACAATAAATTGGCGAATTGTACTGTTTGGATGCTTTGCATATATGTTTCTTAGAATATATAGAAGCAATATATACAAAGATTTCAACCGTCTACCTGTTCCATTCATTGTTCTACTTGTCGAAAGTTACAATTAATTTCCGTTAAAGGATTAACAATGGGGCTCGTCGTTCACTTAAACTTGAAGAACAAAAAATTGGCGAATGGTACTGTTTGGATGCTTTGCATATATGTTTCTTAGACTATATAGAAGCAATATATACATTGATTTCAACCGGCTACCAGTTCCATTCATTGTTCTACTTGTCGAAAGTTACAATTAATTTCCGTTAAAGGATTAACAATGGGGCTCGTCGTTCACTTAAACTTGAAGAACAAAAAATTGGCGAATGGTACTGTTTGGATGCTTTGCATATATGTTTCTTAGACTATATAGAAGCAATATATACATTGATTTCAACCGTCTACCTGTTCCATTCATTGTTCTACTTGTCGAAAGTTACAAATAATTTCCTTTAAAGGATTAACAATGGGGCTCGTTGTTCACATAAACTTGAAGAACAAAAAATTGGCGAATGGTACTGTTTGGATGCTTTGCATATATGTTTCTTAGAATATATAGAAGCAATATATACAAAGATTTCAACCGTCTACCTGTTCCATTCATTGTTCTACTTGTCGAAAGTTACAATTAATTTCCGTTAAAGGATTAACAATGGGGCTCGTCGTTCACTTAAACTTGAAGAACAAAAAATTGGCGAATGGTACTGTTTGGATGCTTTGCATATATGTTTCTTAGACTATATAGAAGCAATATATACATTGATTTCAACTGTCTACCTGTTCCATTCATTGTTCTACTTGTCGAAATTTACAAATAATTTCCTTTAAAGGATTAACAATGGGGCTCGTTGTTCACATAAACTTGAAGAACAAAAAATTGGCGAATGGTACTGTTTGGATGCTTTGCATATATGTTTCTTAGATTATATAGAAGCAATATATACAAAGATTTCAACCGTCTACCTGTTCCATTCATTGTTCTACTTGTCGAAAATTACAAATAATTTCCGATAAAGGATTAACCATTGGGGCTCATTGTTCACTAAACTTGAAGAACAAAAAATTGTCGAATTGTTCTGTTTGGATGCTTTGCATATATGTTTCTTAGACTATATAGAAGCAATATATACAATAATTTCAACCGTCTACCTGTTCCATTCATTGTTCTACTTGTCGAAAGTTACAAATAATTTCCGTCAAGGGATTAACAATGGGGATCGTAGTTTACTTAAACTTGAAGAACAAAAAATTGGCGAATTGTACTGTTTGGATGCTTTGCATATATGTTTCTTAGACTATTTAGAAGCAATATATACAATGATTTCAACAGTCTACCTGTTCCATTCATTGTTCTACTTGTCGAAATTTACAAATAATTTCCTTTAAAGGATTAACAATGGGGCTCGTAGTTCACTTAAACTTGAAGAACAAAAAATTGGCGAATGGTACTGTTTGGATGCTTTGCATATATGTTTCTTAGACTATATAGAAGCAATATATACAAAGATTTCAACCATCTACCTGTTCCATTCATTGTTCTACTTGTCGAAAGTTACAAATAATTTCCGATAACGGATTAACCATTGGGGCTCATTGTTCACTTAAACTTGAAGAACAAAAAATTGGCGAATTGTACTGTTTGGATGCTTTGCATATATGTTTCTTATACTATAAAGAAGCAATATATACAAAGATTTCAACCGTCTACCTGTTCCATTCATTGTTCTACTTGTCGAAATTTACAAATAATTTCCTTTAAAGGATTAACAATGGGGCTCGTAGTTCACTTAAACTTGAAGAACAAAAAATTGGCGAATTGTACTGTTTGGATGCTTTGCATATATGTTTCTTAGACTATTTAGAAGCAATATATACAATGATTTCAACCGTCTACCTATTCCATTCATTGTTCTACATGCCGAAATTTACAAATAATTTCCTTTAAAGGATTAACAATGGGGCTCGTAGTTCACTTAAACATGAAGAACAAAAAATTGGCGAATGGTACTGTTTGGATACTTTGCATATATGTTTCTTAGACTATATAGAAGCAATATATACAAAGCTTTCAACCGTCTACCTGTTCCATTCATTGTTCTACTTGTCGAAAGTTACAAATAATTTCCTTTAAAGGATTAACAATGGGGCTCGTAGTTCACTTAAACTTGAAGAACAAAAAATTGGCGAATGGTACTGTTTGGATGCTTTGCATATATGTTTCTTAGACTATATAGAAGCAATATATACAAAGATTTCAACCATCTACCTGTTCCATTCATTGTTCTACTTGTCGAAAGTTACAAATAATTTCCGATAACGGATTAACCATTGGGGCTCATTGTTCACTTAAACTTGAAGAACAAAAAATTGGCGAATTGTACTGTTTGGATGCTTTGCATATATGTTTCTTATACTATAAAGAAGCAATATATACAAAGATTTCAACCGCCTACCTGTTCCATTCACTGTTCTACTTGTCGAAAGTTACAAATAATTTCCGTTAAGGGATTAACAATGGGGATCGTAGTTCACTTAAACTTGAAGAACAAAAAATTGGCGAATTGTACTGTTTGGATGCTTTGCGTACATGTTTCTTAGACTATATGGAAGCAATATATACAAAGATTTCAACCGTCTACGTGTTCCAATTATTGTTCTACTTGTCGAAATTTACAAATAATTTCCTTTAAAGGATTAACAATGGGGCTCGTTGTTCACTTAAACTTGAAAAACAAAAAAGTGGCGAATGGTACTGTTTGGATGCTTTGCATATATGTTTCTTAGACTATAAAGAAGCAATATATACATTGATTTCAACCGTCTACCTGTTCCATTTATTGTTCTACTTGTCGCAAGTTACAAATAATTTCCGTTAAAGTATTAACAATGGGGCTCGTAGTTCACTTAAACTTGAAGATCAAATAATTGGCGAATTGTACTGTTTGGATGATTTGCATATGTGTTTCTTAGACTATATAGAAGCAATATATACAAAGATTTCAACCGTCTACCTGTTCCATTCATTGTTCTACTTGTCGAAAGTTACAAATAATTTCCGTTAAGGGATTAACAATGGGGATCGTAGTTTACTTAAACTTGAAGAATAAGGAATTGGCGAATTGTACTGTTTGGATGATTTGCATATATGTTTCTTAGACTATATAGAAGCAATATATACAATGATTTCAACCGTCTAACTATTCCATTCATTGTTCTACTTGCCGAAATTTACAAATAATTTCCTTTAAAGGATTAACAATGGGGCTCGTAGTTCACTTAAACTTGAAGAACAAAAAATTGGCGAATGGTACTGTTTGGATGCTTTGCATATATGTTTCTTAGACTATATAGATGCAATATATACAAAGATTTCAACCGTCTACCTGTTCCATTCATTGTTCTACTTGTCGAAAGTTACAAATAATTTCCTTTAAAGGATTAACAATGGGGCTCGTTGTTCACTTAAACTTGAAGAACAATAAATTGGCGAATTGTACTGTTTGGATGCTTTGCATATATGTTTCTTAGAATATATAGAAGCAATATATACAAAGATTTCAACCGTCTACCTGTTCCATTCATTGTTCTACTTGTCGAAAGTTACAATTAATTTCCGTTAAAGGATTAACAATGGGGCTCGTCGTTCACTTAAACTTGAAGAACAAAAAATTGGCGAATGGTACTGTTTGGATGCTTTGCATATATGTTTCTTAGACTATATAGAAGCAATATATACATTGATTTCAACCGGCTACCAGTTCCATTCATTGTTCTACTTGTCGAAAGTTACAATTAATTTCCGTTAAAGGATTAACAATGGGGCTCGTCGTTCACTTAAACTTGAAGAACAAAAAATTGGCGAATGGTACTGTTTGGATGCTTTGCATATATGTTTCTTAGACTATATAGAAGCAATATATACATTGATTTCAACCGGCTACCAGTTCCATTCATTGTTCTACTTGTCGAAAGTTACAATTAATTTCCGTTAAAGGATTAACATTGGGGCTCGTCGTTCACTTAAACTTGAAGAACAAAAAATTGGCGAATGGTACTGTTTGGATGCTTTGCATATATGTTTCTTAGACTATATAGAAGCAATATATACAATGATTTCAACCGTCTACCTGTTCCATTCATTGTTCTACTTGTCGAAAGTTACAAATAATTTCCGTTAAGGGATTAACAATGGGGATCGTAGTTTACTTAAACTTGAAGAACAAAAAATTGGCGAATTGTACTGTTTGGATGCTTTGCATATATGTTTCTTAGACTATTTAGAAGCAATATATACAATGATTTCAACCGTCTACCTATTCCATTCATTGTTCTACATGCCGAAATTTACAAATAATTTCCTTTAAAGGATTAACAATGGGGCTCGTAGTTCACTTAAACATGAAGAACAAAAAATTGGCGAATGCTACTGTTTGGATGCTTAGCATATATGTTTCTTAGACTATATGGAAGCAATATATACAAAGATTTCAACCGTCTGCGTGTTCCAATCATTGTTCTACTTGTAGAAAGTTACAATTAATTTCCGTTAAAGGATTAACAATGGGGCTCGTAGTTCACTTAAACTTGAAGAACAAAAAATTGGCGAATTGTACTGTTTGGATGCTTTGCATATATGTTTCGTAGGTTATATAGAATCAATATATACAATGATTTCAACCGTCTACCTGATCCATTCATTGTTCTACTTGTCGAAATTTACAAATAATTTCCTTTAAAGGATTAACAATGGGGCTCGTTGTTCACTTAAACTTGAAGAACAAAAAATTGGCGAATGGTACTGTTTGGATGCTTTGCATATATGTTTCTTAGATTATATAGAAGCAATATATACAAAGATTTCAACCGTCTACCTGTTCCATTCGTTGTTCTACTTGTCGAAAATTACAAATAATTTCCGATAAAGGATTAACCATTGGGGCTCATTGTTCACTAAACTTGAAGAACAAAAAATTGTCGAATTGTACTGTTTGGATGCTTTGCATATATGTTTCTTAGACTATATAGAAGCAATATATACAAAGATTTCAACCGGCTACCTGTTCCATTCATTGTTCTACTTGTCGAAATTTACAAATAATTTCCGATAAAGGATTAACCATTGGGGCTCATTGTTCACTAAACTTGAAGAACAAAAAATTGTCGAATTGTACTGTTTGGATGCTTTGCATATATGTTTCTTAGACTATATAGATGCAATATATACAAAGATTTTAACCGTCTACCTGTTCCATTCATTGTTCTACTTGTCGAAAGTTACAAATAATTTCCTTTAAAGGATTAACAATGGGGCTCGTTGTTCACTTAAACTTGAAGAACAATAAATTGGCGAATTGTACTGTTTGGATGCTTTGCATATATGTTTCTTAGACTATATAGAAGCAATATATACAAAGATTTCAACCGTCTACCTATTCCATTCATTGTTCTATTTGTCGAAAGTTACAATTAATTTCCGTTAAAGGATTAACAATGGGGCTCGTCGTTCACTTAAACTTGAAGAACAAAAAATTGGCGAATGGTACTGTTTGGATGCTTTGCATATATGTTTCTTAGACTATATAGAAGCAATATATACAATGATTTCAACCGTCTACCTGTTCCATTCATTGTTCTACTTGTCGAAAGTTACAAATAATTTCCGTTAAGGGATTAACAATGGGGATCGTAGTTTACTTAAACTTGAAGAACAAAAAATTGGCGAATTGTACTGTTTGGATGCTTTGCATATATGTTTCTTAGACTATTTAGAAGCAATATATACAATGATTTCAACCGTCTACCTATTCCATTCATTGTTCTACATGCCGAAATTTACAAATAATTTCCTTTAAAGGATTAACAATGGGGCTCGTAGTTCACTTAAACATGAAGAACAAAAAATTGGCGAATGGTACTGTTTGGATGCTTTGCATATATGTTTCTTAGACTATATAGAAGCAATATATACAATGATTTCAACCGTCTAACTATTCCATTCATTGTTCTACTTGTCGAAAATTGCAAATAATTTCCGATAAAGGATTAACCATTGGGGCTCATTGTTCACTAAACTTGAAGAACAAAAAATTGTCGAATTGTACTGTTTGGATGCTTTGCATATATGTTTCTTAGACTATATAGAAGCAATATATACAAAGATTTCAACCGTCTACCTGTTCCATTCACTGTTCTACTTGTCGAAAGTTACAAATAATTTCCGTTAAGGGATTAACAATGGGGGTCGTAGTTCACTTAAACTTGAAGAACAAAAAATTGGCGAATTGTACTGTTTGGATGCTTTGCGTACATGTTTCTTAGACTATATGGAAGCAATATATACAAAGATTTCAACCGTCTACGTGTTCCAATCATTGTTCTACTTGTCGAAATTTACAGATAATTTCCTTTAAAGGATTAACAATGGGGCTCGTTGTTCACTTAAACTTGAAGAACAAAAAAGTGGCGAATGGTACTGTTTGGATGCTTTGCATATATGTTTCTTAGACTATAAGGAAGCAATATATACATTGATTTCAACCGTCTACCTGTTCCATTCATTGTTCTACTTGTCGAAAGTTACAAATAATTTCCGATAAAGGATTAACCATTGGGGCTCATTGTTCACTTAAACTTGAAGAACAAAAAATTGGCGAATGGTACTGTTTGGATGCTTTGCATATATGTTTCTTATACTATAAAGAAGCAATATATACAAAGATTTCAACCGCCTACCTGTTCCATTCACTGTTCTACTTGTCGAAAGTTACAAATAATTTCCGTTAAGGGATTAACATTGGGGATAGTAGTTCACTTAAACTTGAAGAACAAAAAATTGGCGAATTGTACTGTTTGGATGCTTTGCGTACATGTTTCTTAGACTATATGGAAGCAATATATACAAAGATTTCAACCGTCTACGTGTTCCAATTATTGTTCTACTTGTCGAAATTTACAAATAATTTCCTTTAAAGGATTAACAATGGGGCTCGTTGTTCACTTAAACTTGAAAAACAAAAAAGTGGCGAATGGTACTGTTTGGATGCTTTGCATATATGTTTCTTAGACTATAAAGAAGCAATATATACATTGATTTCAACCGTCTACCTGTTCCATTTATTGTTCTACTTGTCGCAAGTTACAAATAATTTCCGTTAAAGTATTAACAATGGGGCTCGTAGTTCACTTAAACTTGAAGATCAAATAATTGGCGAATTGTACTGTTTGGATGATTTGCATATGTGTTTCTTAGACTATATAGAAGCAATATATACAAAGATTTCAACCGTCTACCTGTTCCATTCATTGTTCTACTTGTCGAAAGTTACAAATAATTTCCGTTAAGGGATTAACAATGGGGATCGTAGTTTACTTAAACTTGAAGAATAAGAAATTGGCGAATTGTACTGTTTGGATGATTTGCATATATGTTTCTTAGACTATATAGAAGCAATATATACAATGATTTCAACCGTCTAACTATTCCATTCATTGTTCTACTTGCCGAAATTTACAAATAATTTCCTTTAAAGGATTAACAATGGGGCTCGTAGTTCACTTAAACTTGAAGAACAAAAAATTGGCGAATGGTACTGTTTGGATGCTTTGCATATATGTTTCTTAGACTATATAGATGCAATATATACAAAGATTTCAACCGTCTACCTGTTCCATTCATTGTTCTACTTGTCGAAAGTTACAAATAATTTCCTTTAAAGGATTAACAATGGGGCTCGTTGTTCACTTATACTTGAAGAACAATAAATTGGCGAATTGTACTGTTTGGATGCTTTGCATATATGTTTCTTAGAATATATAGAAGCAATATATACAAAGATTTCAACCGTCTACCTGTTCCATTCATTGTTCTACTTGTCGAAAGTTACAATTAATTTCCGTTAAAGGATTAACAATGGGGCTCGTCGTTCACTTAAACTTGAAGAACAAAAAATTGGCGAATGGTACTGTTTGGATGCTTTGCATATATGTTTCTTAGACTATATAGAAGCAATATATACATTGATTTCAACCGGCTACCAGTTCCATTCATTGTTCTACTTGTCGAAAGTTACAATTAATTTCCGTTAAAGGATTAACAATGGGGCTCGTCGTTCACTTAAACTTGAAGAACAAAAAATTGGCGAATGGTACTGTTTGGATGCTTTGCATATATGTTTCTTAGACTATATAGAAGCAATATATACATTGATTTCAACCGGCTACCAGTTCCATTCATTGTTCTACTTGTCGAAAGTTACAATTAATTTCCGTTAAAGGATTAACATTGGGGCTCGTCGTTCACTTAAACTTGAAGAACAAAAAATTGGGGAATGGTACTGTTTGGATGCTTTGCATATATGTTTCTTAGACTATATAGAAGCAATATATACAATGATTTCAACCGTCTACCTGTTCCATTCATTGTTCTACTTGTCGAAAGTTACAAATAATTTCCGTTAAGGGATTAACAATGGGGATCGTAGTTTACTTAAACTTGAAGAACAATAAATTGGCGAATTGTACTGTTTGGATGCTTTGCATATATGTTTCTTAGACTATTTAGAAGCAATATATACAATGATTTCAACCGTCTACCTATTCCATTCATTGTTCTACATGCCGAAATTTACAAATAATTTCCTTTAAAGGATTAACAATGGGGCTCGTAGTTCACTTAAACATGAAGAACAAAAAATTGGCGAATGGTACTGTTTGGATACTTTGCATATATGTTTCTTAGACTATATAGAAGCAATATATACAAAGATTTCAACCGTCTACCTGTTCCATTCATTGTTCTACTTGTCGAAAGTTACAAATAATTTCCTTTAAAGGATTAACAATGGGGCTCGTCGTTCACTTAAATTTGAAGAACAAAAAATTGGCGAATGGTACTGTTTGGATGCTTTGCATATATGTTTCTTAGACTATATAGAAGCAATATATACAATGATTTCAACCGTCTACCTGTTCCATTCATTGTTCTACTTGTCGAAAGTTACAAATAATTTCCGTTAAGGGATTAACAATGGGGATCGTAGTTTACTTAAACTTGAAGAACAAAAAATTGGCGAATTGTACTGTTTGGATGCTTTGCATATATGTTTCTTAGACTATTTAGAAGCAATATATACAATGATTTCAACCGTCTACCTATTCCATTCATTGTTCTACATGCCGAAATTTACAAATAATTTCCTTTAAAGGATTAACAATGGGGCTCGTAGTTCACTTAAACATGAAGAACAAAAAATTGGCGAATGGTACTGTTTGGATACTTTGCATATATGTTTCTTAGACTATATAGAAGCAATATATACAAAGATTTCAACCGTCTACCTGTTCCATTCATTGTTCTACTTGTCGAAAGTTACAAATAATTTCCTTTAAAGGATTAACAATGGGGCTCGTCGTTCACTTAAATTTGAAGAACAAAAAATTGGCGAATGGTACTGTTTGGATGCTTTGCATATATGTTTCTTAGACTATATAGAAGCAATATATACAATGATTTCAACCGTCTACCTGTTCCATTCATTGTTCTACTTGTCGAAAGTTACAAATAATTTCCGTTAAGGGATTAACAATGGGGATCGTAGTTTACTTAAACTTGAAGAACAAAAAATTGGCGAATTGTACTGTTTGGATGCTTTGCATATATGTTTCTTAGACTATTTAGAAGCAATATATACAATGATTTCAACCGTCTACCTGTTCCATTCATTGTTCTACTTGTCGAAAGTTACAAATAATTTCCGTTAAGGGATTAACAATGGGGATCGTAGTTTACTTAAACTTGAAGAACAATAAATTGGCGAATTGTACTGTTTGGATGCTTTGCATATATGTTTCTTAGACTATTTAGAAGCAATATATACAATGATTTCAACCGTCTACCTATTCCATTCATTGTTCTACATGCCGAAATTTACAAATAATTTCCTTTAAAGGATTAACAATGGGGCTCGTAGTTCACTTAAACATGAAGAACAAAAAATTGGCGAATGGTACTGTTTGGATACTTTGCATATATGTTTCTTAGACTATATAGAAGCAATATATACAAAGATTTCAACCGTCTGCGTGTTCCAATCATTGTTCTACTTGTAGAAAGTTACAATTAATTTCCGTTAAAGGATTAACAATGGGGCTCGTAGTTCACTTAAACTTGAAGAACAAAAAATTGGCGAATTGTACTGTTTGGATGCTTTGCATATATGTTTCGTAGGTTATATAGAATCAATATATACAATGATTTCAACCGTCTACCTGATCCATTCATTGTTCTACTTGTCGAAATTTACAAATAATTTCCTTTAAAGGATTAACAATGGGGCTCGTTGTTCACTTAAACTTGAAGAACAAAAAATTGGCGAATGGTACTGTTTGGATGCTTTGCATATATGTTTCTTAGATTATATAGAAGCAATATATACAAAGATTTCAACCGTCTACCTGTTCCATTCGTTGTTCTACTTGTCGAAAATTACAAATAATTTCCGATAAAGGATTAACCATTGGGGCTCATTGTTCACTAAACTTGAAGAACAAAAAATTGTCGAATTGTACTGTTTGGATGCTTTGCATATATGTTTCTTAGACTATATAGAAGCAATATATACAAAGATTTCAACCGGCTACCTGTTCCATTCATTGTTCTACTTGTCGAAATTTACAAATAATTTCCGATAAAGGATTAACCATTGGGGCTCATTGTTCACTAAACTTGAAGAACAAAAAATTGTCGAATTGTACTGTTTGGATGCTTTGCATATATGTTTCTTAGACTATATAGATGCAATATATACAAAGATTTTAACCGTCTACCTGTTCCATTCATTGTTCTACTTGTCGAAAGTTACAAATAATTTCCTTTAAAGGATTAACAATGGGGCTCGTTGTTCACTTAAACTTGAAGAACAATAAATTGGCGAATTGTACTGTTTGGATGCTTTGCATATATGTTTCTTAGACTATATAGAAGCAATATATACAAAGATTTCAACCGTCTACCTATTCCATTCATTGTTCTATTTGTCGAAAGTTACAATTAATTTCCGTTAAAGGATTAACAATGGGGCTCGTCGTTCACTTAAACTTGAAGAACAAAAAATTGGCGAATGGTACTGTTTGGATGCTTTGCATATATGTTTCTTAGACTATATAGAAGCAATATATACAATGATTTCAACCGTCTACCTGTTCCATTCATTGTTCTACTTGTCGAAAGTTACAAATAATTTCCGTTAAGGGATTAACAATGGGGATCGTAGTTTACTTAAACATGAAGAACAAAAAATTGGCGAATGGTACTGTTTGGATACTTTGCATATATGTTTCTTAGACTATATAGAAGCAATATATACAAAGATTTCAACCGTCTACCTGTTCCATTCATTGTTCTACTTGTCGAAAGTTACAAATAATTTCCTTTAAAGGATTAACAATGGGGCTCGTCGTTCACTTAAATTTGAAGAACAAAAAATTGGCGAATGGTACTGTTTGGATGCTTTGCATATATGTTTCTTAGACTATATAGAAGCAATATATACAATGATTTCAACCGTCTACCTGTTCCATTCATTGTTCTACTTGTCGAAAGTTACAAATAATTTCCGTTAAGGGATTAACAATGGGGATCGTAGTTTACTTAAACTTGAAGAACAAAAAATTGGCGAATTGTACTGTTTGGATGCTTTGCATATATGTTTCTTAGACTATTTAGAAGCAATATATACAATGATTTCAACCGTCTACCTATTCCATTCATTGTTCTGCATGCCGAAATTTACAAATAATTTCCTTTAAAGGATTAACAATGGGGCTCGTAGTTCACTTAAACATGAAGAACAAAAAATTGGCGAATGGTACTGTTTGGATACTTTGCATATATGTTTCTTAGACTATATAGAAGCAATATATACAAAGATTTCAACCGTCTACCTGTTCCATTCATTGTTCTACTTGTCGAAAGTTACAAATAATTTCCTTTAAAGGATTAACAATGGGGCTCGTCGTTCACTTAAATTTGAAGAACAAAAAATTGGCGAATGGTACTGTTTGGATGCTTTGCATATATGTTTCTTAGACTATATAGAAGCAATATATACAATGATTTCAACCGTCTACCTGTTCCATTCATTGTTCTACTTGTCGAAAGTTACAAATAATTTCCGTTAAGGGATTAACAATGGGGATCGTAGTTTACTTAAACTTGAAGAACAAAAAATTGGCGAATTGTACTGTTTGGATGCTTTGCATATATGTTTCTTAGACTATTTAGAAGCAATATATACAATGATTTCAACCGTCTACCTGTTCCATTCATTGTTCTACTTGTCGAAAGTTACAAATAATTTCCGTTAAGGGATTAACAATGGGGATCGTAGTTTACTTAAACTTGAAGAACAATAAATTGGCGAATTGTACTGTTTGGATGCTTTGCATATATGTTTCTTAGACTATTTAGAAGCAATATATACAATGATTTCAACCGTCTACCTATTCCATTCATTGTTCTACATGCCGAAATTTACAAATAATTTCCTTTAAAGGATTAACAATGGGGCTCGTAGTTCACTTAAACATGAAGAACAAAAAATTGGCGAATGGTACTGTTTGGATACTTTGCATATATGTTTCTTAGACTATATAGAAGCAATATATACAAAGATTTCAACCGTCTGCGTGTTCCAATCATTGTTCTACTTGTAGAAAGTTACAATTAATTTCCGTTAAAGGATTAACAATGGGGCTCGTAGTTCACTTAAACTTGAAGAACAAAAAATTGGCGAATTGTACTGTTTGGATGCTTTGCATATATGTTTCGTAGGTTATATAGAATCAATATATACAATGATTTCAACCGTCTACCTGATCCATTCATTGTTCTACTTGTCGAAATTTACAAATAATTTCCTTTAAAGGATTAACAATGGGGCTCGTTGTTCACTTAAACTTGAAGAACAAAAAATTGGCGAATGGTACTGTTTGGATGCTTTGCATATATGTTTCTTAGATTATATAGAAGCAATATATACAAAGATTTCAACCGTCTACCTGTTCCATTCGTTGTTCTACTTGTCGAAAATTACAAATAATTTCCGATAAAGGATTAACCATTGGGGCTCATTGTTCACTAAACTTGAAGAACAAAAAATTGTCGAATTGTACTGTTTGGATGCTTTGCATATATGTTTCTTAGACTATATAGAAGCAATATATACAAAGATTTCAACCGGCTACCTGTTCCATTCATTGTTCTACTTGTCGAAATTTACAAATAATTTCCGATAAAGGATTAACCATTGGGGCTCATTGTTCACTAAACTTGAAGAACAAAAAATTGTCGAATTGTACTGTTTGGATGCTTTGCATATATGTTTCTTAGACTATATAGATGCAATATATACAAAGATTTTAACCGTCTACCTGTTCCATTCATTGTTCTACTTGTCGAAAGTTACAAATAATTTCCTTTAAAGGATTAACAATGGGGCTCGTTGTTCACTTAAACTTGAAGAACAATAAATTGGCGAATTGTACTGTTTGGATGCTTTGCATATATGTTTCTTAGACTATATAGAAGCAATATATACAAAGATTTCAACCGTCTACCTATTCCATTCATTGTTCTATTTGTCGAAAGTTACAATTAATTTCCGTTAAAGGATTAACAATGGGGCTCGTCGTTCACTTAAACTTGAAGAACAAAAAATTGGCGAATGGTACTGTTTGGATGCTTTGCATATATGTTTCTTAGACTATATAGAAGCAATATATACAATGATTTCAACCGTCTACCTGTTCCATTCATTGTTCTACTTGTCGAAAGTTACAAATAATTTCCGTTAAGGGATTAACAATGGGGATCGTAGTTTACTTAAACTTGAAGAACAAAAAATTGGCGAATTGTACTGTTTGGATGCTTTGCATATATGTTTCTTAGACTATTTAGAAGCAATATATACAATGATTTCAACCGTCTACCTATTCCATTCATTGTTCTACATGCCGAAATTTACAAATAATTTCCTTTAAAGGATTAACAATGGGGCTCGTAGTTCACTTAAACATGAAGAACAAAAAATTGGCGAATGGTACTGTTTGGATGCTTTGCATATATGTTTCTTAGACTATATAGAAGCAATATATACAATGATTTCAACCGTCTAACTATTCCATTCATTGTTCTACTTGTCGAAAATTGCAAATAATTTCCGATAAAGGATTAACCATTGGGGCTCATTGTTCACTAAACTTGAAGAACAAAAAATTGTCGAATTGTACTGTTTGGATGCTTTGCATATATGTTTCTTAGACTATATAGATGCAATATATACAAAGATTTCAACCGTCTACCTGTTCCATTCACTGTTCTACTTGTCGAAAGTTACAAATAATTTCCGTTAAGGGATTAACAATGGGGGTCGTAGTTCACTTAAACTTGAAGAACAAAAAATTGGCGAATTGTACTGTTTGGATGCTTTGCGTACATGTTTCTTAGACTATATGGAAGCAATATATACAAAGATTTCAACCGTCTACGTGTTCCAATCATTGTTCTACTTGTCGAAATTTACAGATAATTTCCTTTAAAGGATTAACAATGGGGCTCGTTGTTCACTTAAACTTGAAGAACAAAAAAGTGGCGAATGGTACTGTTTGGATGCTTTGCATATATGTTTCTTATACTATATAGAAGCAATATATACAAAGATTTCAACCGTCTACCTGTTCCATTCACTGTTCTACTTGTCGAAAGTTACAAATAATTTCCGTTAAGGGATTAACAATGGGGATCGTAGTTTACTTAAACTTGAAGAACAAAAAATTGGCGAATTGTACTGTTTGGATGCTTTGCATAAATGTTTCTTAGACTATATAGAAGCAATATATACAATAATTTCAACCGTCTACCTGTTCCATTCATTGTTCTACTTGTCGAAAATTGCAAGTAATTTCCGATAAAGGATTAACCATTGGGGCTCATTGTTCACTAAACTTGAAGAACAAAAAATTGTCGAATTGTACTGTTTGGATGCTTTGCATATATGTTTCTTAGACTATATAGATGCAATATATACAAAGATTTCAACCGTCTACCTGTTCCATTCACTGTTCTACTTGTCGAAAGTTACAAATAATTTCCGTTAAGGGATTAACAATGGGGGTCGTAGTTCACTTAAACTTGAAGAACAAAAAATTGGCGAATTGTACTGTTTGGATGCTTTGCGTACATGTTTCTTAGACTATATGGAAGCAATATATACAAAGATTTCAACCGTCTACGTGTTCCAATCATTGTTCTACTTGTCGAAATTTACAGATAATTTCCTTTAAAGGATTAACAATGGGGCTCGTTGTTCACTTAAACTTGAAGAACAAAAAAGTGGCGAATGGTACTGTTTGGATGCTTTGCATATATGTTTCTTAGACTATAAGGAAGCAATATATACATTGATTTCAACCGTCTACCTGTTCCATTCATTGTTCTACTTGTCGAAAGTTACAAATAATTTCCGATAAAGGATTAACCATTGGGGCTCATTGTTCACTTAAACTTGAAGAACAAAAAATTGGCGAATGGTACTGTTTGGATGCTTTGCATATATGTTTCTTATACTATATAGAAGCAATATATACAAAGATTTCAACCGTCTACCTGTTCCATTCACTGTTCTACTTGTCGAAAGTTACAAATAATTTCCGTTAAGGGATTAACAATGGGGATCGTAGTTTACTTAAACTTGAAGAACAAAAAATTGGCGAATTGTACTGTTTGGATGCTTTGCATAAATGTTTCTTAGACTATATAGAAGCAATATATACAATAATTTCAACCGTCTACCTGTTCCATTCATTGTTCTACTTGTCGAAAATTGCAAGTAATTTCCGATAAAGGATTAACCATTGGGGCTCATTGTTCACTAAACTTGAAGAACAAAAAATTGTCGAATTGTACTGTTTGGATGCTTTGCATATATGTTTCTTAGACTATATAGATGCAATATATACAAAGATTTCAACCGTCTACCTGTTCCATTCACTGTTCTACTTGTCGAAAGTTACAAATAATTTCCGTTAAGGGATTAACAATGGGGGTCGTAGTTCACTTAAACTTGAAGAACAAAAAATTGGCGAATTGTACTGTTTGGATGCTTTGCGTACATGTTTCTTAGACTATATGGAAGCAATATATACAAAGATTTCAACCGTCTACGTGTTCCAATCATTGTTCTACTTGTCGAAATTTACAAATAATTTCCTTTAAAGAATTAACAATGGGGCTCGTTGTTCACTTAAACTTGAAAAACAAAAAAGTGGCGAATGGTACTGTTTGGATGCTTTGCATATATGTTTCTTAGACTATAAAGAAGCAATATATACATTGATTTCAACCGTCTACCTGTTCCATTTATTGTTCTACTTGTCGCAAGTTACAAATAATTTCCGTTAAAGTATTAACAATGGGGCTCGTAGTTCACTTAAACTGGAAGATCAAATAATTGGCGAATTGCACTGTTTGGATGATTTGCATATGTGTTTCTTAGACTATATAGAAGCAATATATACAAAGATTTCAACCGTCTACCTGTTCCATTCATTGTTCTACTTGTCGAAAGTTACAAATAATTTCCGTTAAGGGATTAACAATGGGGATCGTAGTTTACTTAAACTTGAAGAATAAGAAATTGGCGAATTGTACTGTTTGGATGATTTGCATATATGTTTCTTAGACTATATAGAAGCAATATATACAATGATTTCAACCGTCTAACTATTCCATTCATTGTTCTACTTGCCGAAATTTACAAATAATTTCCTTTAAAGGATTAACAATGGGGCTCGTAGTTCACTTAAACTTGAAGAACAAAAAATTGGCGAATGGTACTGTTTGGATGCTTTGCACATATGTTTCTTAGACAATATAGAAGCAATATATACAAAGATTTCATCCGTCTACCTCTTCCATTCATTGTTCTACTTGTAGAAAGTTACAAATAGTTTCCCTTTCATGATTATCAATGGGGCTCGTTGTTCACTTAAACTTGAAGAACAAAAAATTGGCGAATTGTACTGTTTGGATGCTTTGCATATATGTTTCTTAGACTATATAGAAGCAATATATACAAAGTTCTCAACCGTCTACCTGTACCATTCATTGTTCTACTTGTCGAAAGATACAAATAATTTCCGATAAAGGATTAACCATTGGGGCTCATTGTTCACTTATACTTGAAGAACAAAAAATTGGCGAATTGTACTGTTTGGATGCTTTGCATATATGTTTCTTAGACAATATTGAAGCAATATATACAAAGATTTCAACCGTATACCTGTTCCATTCATTGTTCTACTTGTCGAAAATTACAAATAATTTCCGATAAAGGATTAACAATGGGGCTCATTGTTCACTTGAACTTGAAGAACAAAAAATTGGCGAATGGTACTGTTTGGATGCTTTGCGTTCATGTTCCTTAGACTATATGGAAGCAATATATACAAAGATTTCAGCCGTCTACGTGTTCCAATCATTGTTCTACTTGTCGAAATTTAGAAATAATTTCCTTTAAAGGATTAAGAATGGGGCTCGTTGTTCACTTAAACTTGAAGAACAATAAATTGGCGAATTGTACAGCTTGGATGCTTTGCATATATGTATCTTAGACTATATAGAAGCAATATATAGAAAGATTTCACTCGTATACCTGTACTATTCATGTTCTACTTGTAGAAAGTTACAAATAATTTCCATTTCATGATTATCAATGGGGCTTGTTGTTCACTAATACTTGAAGATACAAAAATTGGCGAATGTTACTGTTTAGATGCTTTGCATATAGGTTTCTTAGACTATATAGAAGCAGCATATACAAAGATTTCAACCGTCTACCTGTTCTATTCATTGTTCTACTTATAGAAACTTACAAATAATTACCGTTTCATGATTGTCAATGGGGCTCGTTGTTCACTTAAACTTGAAGAACAAAAAATTGGCGAATGGTACAGTTTGGATCCTTTGCATATATGTTTCTTAGACTATATAGAAGCAATATATACAAAGATTTCAGCCGTCTACGTGTTCCATTCATTGTTCTACTTGTCGAAAATTACTAATAATTTCCGATAAAGGATTAAGAATGGGGCTCGTTGTTCACTTAAACTTGAAGAACAATAAATTGGCGAATTGTACAGCTTGGATGCTTTGCATATATGTTTCTTAGACTATATGGAAGCAATATATACAAAGATTTCAACCGTCTGCGTGTTCCAAACATTGTTCAACTTGTAGAAAGTTACAGATAATTTCCTTTAAAGGATTAACAATGGGGCTCGTTGTTCACTTAAACTTGAAGAACAAAAAATTGGCGAATGGTACTGTTTGGATGCTTTGCATATATGTTTCTTAGACTATAAGGAAGCAATATATACATTGATTTCAACCGTCTACCTGTTCCATTCATTGTTCTACTTGTCGAAAGTTACAAATAATTTCCGATAAAGGATTAACCATTGGGGCTCATTGTTCACTTAAACTTGAAGAACAAAAAATTGGCGAATGGTACTGTTTGGATGCTTTGCATATATGTTTCTTATACTATATAGAAGCAATATATACAAAGATTTCAACCGTCTACCTGTTCCATTCACTGTTCTACTTGTCGAAAGTTACAAATAATTTCCGTTAAGGGATTAACAATGGGGATCGTAGTTTACTTAAACTTGAAGAACAAAAAATTGGCGAATTGTACTGTTTGGATGCTTTGCATAAATGTTTCTTAGACTATATAGAAGCAATATATACAATGATTTCAACAGTCTACCTGTTCCATTCATTGTTCTACTTGTCGAAAGTTACAAATAATTTCCTTTAAAGGATTAACAATGGAGCTCGCAGTTCACTTAAACTTGAAGAACAAAAAATTGGCGAATGGTACTGTTTGGATGCTTTGCATATATGTTTCTTATACTATATAGAAGCAATAGATACAAAGATTTCAACCGTCTACCTGTTCCATTCAATGTTCTACTTGTCGAAAGTTACAAATAATTTCCGATAAAGGATTAACAATGGGGCTCATTGTTCACTTAAACTTGAAGAACAAAAAATTGGCGAATGGTACTGTTTGGATGCTTTGCATATATGTTTCTTAGACTATATGGAAGCAATATATACAAAGATTTCAACCGTCTGCGTGTTCCAAACATTGTTCAACTTGTAGAAAGTTACAATTAATTTCCGTTAAAGGATTAACAATGGGGCTCGTAGTTCACTTAAACTTGAAGAACAAAAAATTGGCGAATTGTACTGTTTGGATGATTTGCATATATGTTTCGTAGGTTATATAGAAGCAATATATACAATGATTTCAACCGTCTACCTGATCCATTCATTGTTCTACTTGTCGAAATTTACAAATAATTTCCTTTAAAGGATTAACAATGGGGCTCGTTGTTCACATAAACTTGAAGAACAAAAAATTGGCGAATGGTACTGTTTGGATGCTTTGCATATATGTTTCTTAGATTATATAGAAGCAATATATACAAAGATTTCAACCGTCTACCTGTTCCATTCATTGTTCTACTTGTCGAAAATTACAAATAATTTCCGATAAAGGATTAACCATTGGGGCTCATTGTTCACTAAACTTGAAGAACAAAAAATTGTCGAATTGTTCTGTTTGGATGCTTTGCATATATGTTTCTTAGACTATATAGAAGCAATATATACAATAATTTCAACCGTCTACCTGTTCCATTCATTGTTCTACTTGTCGAAAGTTACAAATAATTTCCGTCAAGGGATTAACCATGGGGATCGTAGGTTACTTAAACTTGAAGAACAAAAAATTGGCGAATTGTACTGTTTGGATGCTTTGCATATATGTTTCTTAGACTATTTAGAAGCTATATATACAATGATTTCAACAGTCTACCTGTTCCATTCATTGTTCTACTTGTCGAAATTTACAAATAATTTCCTTTAAAGGATTAACAATGGGGCTCGTAGTTCACTTAAACTTGAAGAACAAAAAATTGGCGAATGGTACTGTTTGGATGCTTTGCATATATGTTTCTTAGACTATATAGAAGCAATATATACAAAGATTTCAACCATCTACCTGTTCCATTCATTGTTCTACTTGTCGAAAGTTACAAATAATTTCCGATAACGGATTAACCATTGGGGCTCATTGTTCACTTAAACTTGAAGAACAAAAAATTGGCGAATTGTACTGTTTGGATGCTTTGCATATATGTTTCTTATACTATAAAGAAGCAATATATACAAAGATTTCAACCGTCTACCTGTTCCATTCACTGTTCTACTTGTCGAAAGTTACAAATAATTTCCGTTAAGGGATTAACAATGGGGATCGTAGTTCACTTAAACTTGAAGAACAAAAAATTGGCGAATTGTACTGTTTGGATGCTTTGCGTACATGTTTCTTAGACTATATGGAAGCAATATATACAAAGATTTCAACCGTCTACGTGTTCCAATCATTGTTCTACTTGTCGAAATTTACAAATAATTTCCTTTAAAGAATTAACAATGGGGCTCGGTGTTCACTTAAACTTGAAAAACAAAAAAGTGGCGAATGGTACTGTTTGGATGCTTTGCATATATGTTTCTTAGACTATAAAGAAGCAATATATACATTGATTTCAACCGTCTACCTGTTCCATTTATTGTTCTACTTGTCGCAAGTTACAAATAATTTCCGTTAAAGTATTAACAATGGGGCTCGTAGTTCACTTAAACTGGAAGATCAAATAATTGGCGAATTGCACTGTTTGGATGATTTGCATATGTGTTTCTTAGACTATATAGAAGCAATATATACAAAGATTTCAACCGTCTACCTGTTCCATTCATTGTTCTACTTGTCGAAAGTTACAAATAATTTCCGTTAAGGGATTAACAATGGGGATCGTAGTTTACTTAAACTTGAAGAATAAGAAATTGGCGAATTGTACTGTTTGGATGATTTGCATATATGTTTCTTAGACTATATAGAAGCAATATATACAATGATTTCAACCGTCTAACTATTCCATTCATTGTTCTACTTGCCGAAATTTACAAATAATTTCCTTTAAAGGATTAACAATGGGGCTCGTAGTTCACTTAAACTTGAAGAACAAAAAATTGGCGAATGGTACTGTTTGGATGCTTTGCACATATGTTTCTTAGACAATATAGAAGCAATATATACAAAGATTTCATCCGTCTACCTCTTCCATTCATTGTTCTACTTGTAGAAAGTTACAAATAGTTTCCCTTTCATGATTATCAATGGGGCTCGTTGTTCACTTAAACTTGAAGAACAAAAAATTGGCGAATTGTACTGTTTGGATGCTTTGCATATATGTTTCTTAGACTATATAGAAGCAATATATACAAAGTTCTCAACCGTCTACCTGTACCATTCATTGTTCTACTTGTCGAAAGATACAAATAATTTCCGATAAAGGATTAACCATTGGGGCTCATTGTTCACTTATACTTGAAGAACAAAAAATTGGCGAATTGTACTGTTTGGATGCTTTGCATATATGTTTCTTAGACAATATTGAAGCAATATATACAAAGATTTCAACCGTATACCTGTTCCATTCATTGTTCTACTTGTCGAAAATTACAAATAATTTCCGATAAAGGATTAACAATGGGGCTCATTGTTCACTTGAACTTGAAGAACAAAAAATTGGCGAATGGTACTGTTTGGATGCTTTGCGTTCATGTTCCTTAGACTATATGGAAGCAATATATACAAAGATTTCAGCCGTCTACGTGTTCCAATCATTGTTCTACTTGTCGAAATTTAGAAATAATTTCCTTTAAAGGATTAAGAATGGGGCTCGTTGTTCACTGATACTTGAAGATACAAAAATTGGCGAATGTTACTGTTTAGATGCTTTGCATATAGGTTTCTTAGACTATATAGAAGCAGCATATACAAAGATTTCAACCGTCTACCTGTTCTATTCATTGTTCTACTTATAGAAACTTACAAATAATTACCGTTTCATGATTGTCAATGGGGCTCGTTGTTCACTTAAACTTGAAGAACAAAAAATTGGCGAATGGTACAGTTTGGATCCTTTGCATATATGTTTCTTAGACTATATAGAAGCAATATATACAAAGATTTCAGCCGTCTACGTGTTCCATTCATTGTTCTACTTGTCGAAAATTACTAATAATTTCCGATAAAGGATTAACAATGGGGCTCATTGTTCACTTAAACTTGAAGAACAAAAAATTGGCGAATGGTACTGTTTGGATGCTTTGCTTACATGTTTCTTAGACTATATGGAAGCAATATATACAAAGATTTCAACCGTCTACGTGTTCCAATCATTGTTCTACTTGTCGACATTTACAAATAATTTCCTTTAAAGGATTAACAATGTGGCCCGTTGTTCACTTAAAATTGAAGAACAATAAATTGGCAAATTGTACTGATTTGATGCTTTGCATATATGTTTCTTAGACTATATAGAAGCAATATATACAATGATTTCAACCGTCTACCTGTTCCATTCATTGTTCTACTTGTCGAAATATACAAATAATTTCCTTTAAAGGATTAACAATGGGGCTCGTAGTTCACTTAAACTTGAAGAACAAAAAATTGGCGAATGGTACTGTTTGGATGCTTTGCGTACATGTTTCTTAGACTATATGGAAGCAATATATACAAAGAATTCAACCGTCTAAGTGTTTCAATCATTGTTCTACTTGTCGAAATTTACAAATAATTTCCTTTAAAGGATTAACAATGGGTCTCGTTGTTCACTTAAACTTGAAGAACAATAAATTGGCGAATGTTACTGTTTAGATGCTTTGCATATATGTTTCGTAGACTATATAGAAGCAATATATACAAAGATCTCAACCGTCTACCTGTACCATTCATTGTTCTACTTGTAGAAAGTTACAAATAATTTCCATTTCATGATTATCAATGGGGTTCGTTGTTCACTTAAACTTGAAGAACAAAAAATTGGCGAATGTTACTGTTTAGATGCTTTGCATATATGTTTCTTAGACTATATAGAAGCAGCACATACAAAGATTTCAACCGTCTACCTGTTCTATTCATTGTTCTACTTGTAGAAACTTACAAATAATTACCGTTTCATGATTGTCAATGGGGCTCGTTTTTCACTTAAACTTGAAGAACAAAAAATTGGCGAATGGTACAGTTTGGATCCTTTGCATATATGTTTCTTAGACTATATAGAAGCAATATATACAAAGATTTCAGCCGTCTACGTGTTCCAATCATTGTTCTACTTGTCGAAATTTACAAATAATTTCCTTTAAAGGATAACAATGGGGCTCGTTGTTCACTTAAACTTGAAGAACAAAAAATTAGCGAATGGTACAGTTTGGATGCTTTGCAATATGTTTCTTAGACTATATGGAAGCAATATATTCAAATATTTCAACCGTCTACGTGTTCCAATCATTGTTCTACTTGTCGAAATTTACAAATAATTTCCTTTAAAGGATTAACAATGTGGCTCGTTGTTCACTTAAACTTGAAGAACATTAAATTGGCAAATTGTACTGATTTGATGCTTTGCATATATGTTTCTTAGACTATATAGAAGCAATATATACAATGATTTCAACCGTCTACCTGTTCCATTCATTGTTCTACTTGTCGAAAATTACAAATAATTTCCGATAAAGGATTAACAATGGGGCTCATTGTTCACTTAAACTTGAAGAACAAAAAATTGGCGAATGGTACTGTTTGGATGCTTTGCGTACATGTTTCTTAGACTATATGGAAGCAATATATACAAAGATTTCAACCATCTAAGTGTTCCAATCATTGTTCTACTTGTCGAAATTTACAAATAATTTCCTTTAAAGGATTAACAATGGGGCTCGTATTTCACTTAAACTTGAAGAACAAAAAATTGGCGAATTGTACCGTTTGGATGCTTTGCATATATGTTTCTTAGACTATATAGAAGCAATATATACAAAGATTTCAACCGTCTACCTGTTCCATTCATTGTTCTACTTGTCGAAAGTTACAAATAATTTCCGATAAAGGATTAAACATTGGGGCTCATTGTTCACTTAAACTTGAAGAACAAAAAATTGGCGAATGGTACTGTTTGGATGCTTTGTATATATGTTTCATAGACTATATGGAAGCAATATATACAATGATTTGAACCGTCGACCAGTTCCATTCCTTGTTCTGCTTGTCGAAAGTTACAAATAATTTCCATTTCATGATTATCAATGGGGCTTGTTGTTCACTAATACTTGAAGATACAAAAATTGGCGAATGTTACTGTTTAGATGCTTTGCATATAGGTTTCTTAGACTATATAGAAGCAGCACATACAAAGATTTCAACCGTCTACCTGTTCTATTCATTGTTCTACTTGTAGAAACTTACAAATAATTACCGTTTCATGATTGTCAATGGGGCTCGTTGTTCACTTAAACTTGAAGAACAAAAAATTGGCGAATGGTACAGTTTGGATCCTTTGCATATATGTTTCTTAGACTATATAGAAGCAATATATACAAAGATTTCAGCCGTCTGCGTGTTCCATTCATTGTTCTACTTGTCGAAAATTACTAATAATTTCCTTTAAAGGATTAACAATGGGGCTCATTGTTCACTTAAACTTGAAGAACAAAAAATTGGCGAATGGTACTGTTTGGATGCTTTGCATATATGTTTCTTACACTATATGGCAGCAATATATACAAAGATTTCAACCGTCTACCTGTTCCATTCATTGTTCTACTTGTCGAAATTTACAAATAATTTCCTTTAAAGGATAACAATGGGGCTCGTTGTTCACTTAAACTTGAAGAACAAAAAATTAGCGAATGGTACAGTTTGGATGCTTTGCAATATGTTTCTTAGACTATATGGAAGCAATATATTCAAATATTTCAACCGTCTACGTGTTCCAATCATTGTTCTACTTGTCGAAATTTACAAATAATTTCCTTTAAAGGATTAACAATGTGGCTCGTTGTTCACTTAAACTTGAAGAACAAAAAATTAGCGAATGGTACAGTTTGGATGCTTTGCAATATGTTTCTTAGACTATATGGAAGCAATATATTCAAATATTTCAACCGTCTACGTGTTCCAATCATTGTTCTACTTGTCGAAATTTACAAATAATTTCCTTTAAAGGATTAACAATGTGGCTCGTTGTTCACTTAAACTTGAAGAACATTAAATTGGCAAATTGTACTGATTTGATGCTTTGCATATATGTTTCTTAGACTATATAGAAGCAATATATACAATGATTTCAACCGTCTACCTGTTCCATTCATTGTTCTACTTGTCGAAATATACAAATAATTTCCTTTAAAGGATTAACAATTGGGCTCGTAGTTCACTTAAACTTGAAGAACAAAAAATTGGCGAATGGTACTGTTTTGATGCTTTGCGTACCTGTTTCTTAGACTATGTGGAAGCAATATATACAAAGATTTCAACCGTCTAAGTGTTCCAATCATTGTTCTACTTGTCGAAATTTAGAAATAATTTCCTTTAAAGGATTAACAATGGGGCTCGTTGTTCACTTAAACTTGAAGAACAATAAATTGGCGAATGTCACTGTTTAGATGCTTTGCATATATGTTTCTTAGACTATATAGAAGCAATATATACAAAGATCTCAACCGTCTTCCTGTTTCATTCATTGTTCTACTTGTAGAAAGTTACAAATAATTTCCATTTCATGATTATCAATGGGGTTCGTTGTTCAATTAAACTTGAAGAACAAAAAATTGGCGAATGTTACTGTTTAGATGCTTTGCATATATGTTTCTTAGACTATATAGAAGCAATATATACAAAGATCTCAACCGTCTACCTGTACCATTCATTGTTCTACTTGTCGAAAGATACAAATAATTTCCGATAAAGGATTAACCATTGGGGCTCATTGTTCACTTATACTTGAAGAACAAAAAATTGGCGAATTGTACTGTTTGGATGCTTTGCATATATGTTTCTTAGACTATATAGAAGCAATATATACAAAGATTACAACCGTCTACCTGTTCCATTCATTGTTCTACTTGTCGAAAATTACAAATAATTTCCGATAAAGGATTAACAATGGGGCTCATTGTTCACTTAAACTTGAAGAACAAAAAATTGGCGAATGGTACTGTTTGGATGCTTTGCGTACATGTTTCTTAGACTATATGGAAGCAATATATACAAAGATTTCAACCGTCTAAGTGTTCCAATCATTGTTCTACTTGTCGAAATTTACAAATAATTTCCTTTAAAGGATTAACAATGTGGCTCGTTGTTCACTTAAACTTGAAGAACAATAAGTTGGCAAATTGTACTGATTTGATGCTTTGCATATATGTTTCTTAGACTATATAGAAGCAATATATACAATGATTTCAACCGTCTACCTGTTCCATTCATTGTTCTACTTGTCGAAATATACAAATAATTTCCTTTAAAGGATTAACAATGGGGCTCGTAGTTCACTTAAACTTGAAGTACAAATAATTGGCGAATGGTACTGTTTGGATACTTTGCGTACATGTTTCTTAGACTATATGGAAGCAATATATACAAAGATTTCAACCGTCTAAGTGTTCCAATCATTGTTCTATTTGTCGAAATTTACAAATAATTTCCTTTAAAGGATTAACAATGGGGCTCGTTGTTCACTTAAACTTGAAGAACAATAAATTGGCGAATATTACTGTTTAGATGCTTTGCAAATATGTTTCTTAGACTATATAGAAGCAATATATACAAAGATCTCAACCGTCTACCTGTACCATTCATTGTTCTACTTGTAGAAAGTTACAAATAATTTCCATTTCATGATTATCAATGGGGTTCGTTGTTCACTTAAACTTGAAGAACAAAAAATTGGCGAATGTTACTGTTTAGATGCTTTGCATATATGTTTCTTAGACTATATAGAAGCAATATATACAAAGTTCTCAACCGTCTACCTGTACCATTCATTGTTCTACTTGTCGAAAGATACAAATAATTTCCGATAAAGGATTAACCATTGGGGCTCATTGTTCACTTATACTTGAAGAACAAAAAATTGGCGAATTGTACTGTTTGGATGCTTCGCATATATGTTTCTTAGACTATATAGAAGCAATATATACAAAGATTTCAACCGTCTACCTGTTCCATTCATTGTTCTACTTGTCGAAAGCTGCAAATAATTTCCGATAAAGGATTAAACATTGGGGCTCATTGTTCACTTAAACTTGAAGAACAAAAAATTGGCGAATGGTACTGTTTGGATGCTTTGCATATATGTTTCTTAGATTATATAGAAGCAATATATAGCAAGATTTCAACCGCCTACCTGTTCCATTCATTGTTCCACTTGTCGAAAGTTACAAATAATTTCCCTTTCATGATTAACAATGGGGCTCGTAGTTCACTTAAACATGAAGAACAAAAAATTGGCGAATTGTACTGTTTGGATGCTTTGTATATATGTTTCATAGACTATATAGAAGCAATATATACAAAGATTTCAACCGTCTACCTGTTCCACTCATTGTTCTACTTGTCGCAAGTTACAAATAATTTGCGTTAAAGTATTAACAATGGGTCTCGTAGTTCACTTAAACTTGAAGATCAAATAATTGGCGAATTGTACTGTTTGGATGCTTTGCATATATGTTTCTTAGATTATATAGAAGCAATATATACAAAGATTTCAACCGTCTACCTGTTCCATTCATTGTTCTACTTGTCGAAAATTACAAATAATTTCCGATAAAGGATTAACCATTGGGGCTCATTGTTCACTTAAACTTGAAGAACAAAAAATTGGCGGATTGTACTGTTTGGATGCTTTGCATATATGTTTCTTAGACTATATAGAAGCAATATATACAAAGATTTCAACCGTCTACCTGTTCCATTCATTGTTCTACTTGTCGAAAGTTACAAATAATTTCCGATAAAGGATTAAACATTGGGGCTCATTGTTCACTTAAACTTGAAGAACAAAAAATTGGCGAATGGTACTGTTTGGATGCTTTGCATATATGTTTCTTAGATTATATAGAAGCAATATATAGCAAGATTTCAACCGCCTACCTGTTCCATTCATTGTTCTACTTGTCGAAAGTTACAAATAATTTCCCTTTCATGATTAACAATGGGGCTCGTAGTTCACTTAAACATGAAGAACAAAAAATTGGCGATTGGTACTGTTTGGATGCTTTGCATATATGTTTCTTAGACTATATAGAAGTAATATATACAAAGATTTCACCCGCGTACCTGTTCCATTCATTGTTCTACTTGTCGAAAGTTACAAATCATTTCCGATAACGGATTAACCATTGGGGCTCATTGTTCACTTAAACTTGAAGAACAAAAAATTGTCGAATTGTACTGTTTGGATGCTTTGCATATATGTTTCTTAGACTATGTAGAAGCAATATATACAATGATTTCAACCGTCTACCTGTTCCATTCATTGTTCTACTTGTCGAAATTTACAAATAATTTCCCTTTCATGATTATCAATGGTGCTCGTTGTTCACTTAAACTTGAAGAACAAAAAATTGGCGATTGGTACTGTTTGGATGCTTTGCATATATGTTTCTTAGACTATATAGCAGTAATATATACAAAGATTTCACCCGCCTACCTGTTCCATTCATTGTTCTACTTGTCGAAAGTTACAAATCATTTCCGATAACGGATTAACCATTGGGGCTCATTGTTCACTTAAACTTGAAGAACAAAAAATTGGCGAATTGTACTGTTTGGATGCTTTGCATTTATGTTTCTTATACTATATAGAAGCAATATATAGAAAGATTTCAACCGTCTACCTGTTCCATTCAATGTTCTACTTGTAGAAAGTTACAAATAATTTCCATTTCATGATTATCAATGGGGCTCGCTGTTCACTTAAACTTGAAGATCAAAAAATTGGCGAATGTTACTGTTTAGATGCTTTGCATATAGGTTTCTTAGACTATATAGAAGCAACATATACAAAGATTTCAACCGTCTACCTGTTCTATTCATTGTTCTTCTTGCCGAAATTTACAAATAATTTCCTTTAAAGGATTAACAATGGGGCTCGTTGTTCACTTAAACTTGAAGAACAAAAAATTGGCGACTGGTACTGTTTGGATGCTTTGCATATATGTTTCTTAGACTATATAGAAGCAATATATAAAAAGATTTCAACCGTCTACCAGTTCCATTCATTGTTCTACTTGTCGAAATTTACAAATAATTTCCTTTAAAGGATTAACGATGGGGCTCGTAGTTCACTTAAACTTGAAGAACAAATAATTGTCGAATTGTACTGTTTGGATGCTTTGCATATATGTTTCTTAGACTATATAGAAGCAATATACACATTGATTTCAACCGTCTACCTGTTCCATTCATTGTTCTTCTTGTCGGAAGTTACAAATAATTTCCGTTAAAGTATTAACAATGGGGCTCGTTGTTCACTTAAACATGAAGATGAAATAATTGGCGAATTGTACTGTTTGGATGCTTTGCATATATGTTTCTTAGATTATATAGAAGCAATATATACAAAGATTTCAACCGTCTACCTGTTCCATTCATTGTTGTACATGTCGAAAATTACAAATAATTTCCGATAAAGGATTAACCATTGGGGCTCATTGTTCACTAAACTTGAAGAACAAAGATTGTCGAATTGTACTGTTTGGATGCTTTGCATATATGTTTCTTAGACTATATAGAAGCAATATATACAATGATTTCAACAGTCTACCTGTTCCATTCATTGTTCTACTTGTCGAAATTTACAAATAATTTCCTTTAAAGGATTAACAATGGGGCTCGTAGTTCACTTAAACTTGAAGAACAAAAAATTGGCGAATGGTACTGTTTGGATGCTTTGCATATATGTTTCTTAGACTATATAGAAGCAATGTATACAAAGATTTCAACCGTCTACCTGTTCCACTCATTGTTCTACTTGTCGCAAGTTACAAATAATTTGCGTTAAAGTATTAACAATGGGTCTCGTAGTTCACTTAAACTTGAAGATGAAATAATTGGCGAATTGTACTGTTTGGATGCTTTGCATATATGTTTCTTAGATTATATAGAAGCAAAATATACAAAGATTTCAACCGTCTACCTGTTCCATTCATTGTTCTACTTGTCGAAAATTACAAATAATTTCCGATAAAGGATTAACCATTGGGGCTCATTGTTCACTTAAACTTGAAGAACAATAAATTGTCGAATTGTACTATTTGGATGCTTTGCATATATGTTTCTTAGACTATATAGAAGCATAAATACAATGTTGTCAACCGTCTACCTGTTCCATTCATTGTTCTACTTGTCGAAAGTTACAAATAATTTCCGTTAAGGGATTAACAATGGGGATCGTAGTTTACTTAAACTTGAAGAACAAAAAATTGGCGAATGGTACTGTTTGGATGCTTTGCATATATGTTTCTTAGACTATATAGAAGCAATATATACATTGATTTCAACCGTCTACCTGTTCCATTCATTGTTCTTCTTGTCGGAAGTTACAAATAATTTCCGTTAAAGTATTAACAATGGGGCTCGTTGTTCACTTAAACATGAAGATGAAATAATTGGCGAATTGTACTGTTTGGATGCTTTGCATATATGTTTCTTAGATTATATAGAAGCAATATATACAAAGATTTCAACCGTCTACCTGTTCCATTCATTGTTCTACTTGTCGAAAATTACAAATAATTTCCGATAAAGGATTAACCATTGGGGCTCATTGTTCACTTAAACTTGAAGAACAATAAATTGTCGAATTGTACTATTTGGATGCTTTGCATATATGTTTCATAGACTATATAGAAGCAATATATACAATGTTTTCAACCGTCTACCTGTTCCATTCATTGTTCTACTTGTCGAAAGTTACAAATAATTTCCGTTAAGGGATTAACAATGGGGATCGTAGTTTACTTAAACTTGAAGAACAATAAATTGGCGAATGGTACTGTTTGGATGCTTTGCATATATGTTTCTTAGACTATATAGAAGCAATATATACATTAATTTCAACCGTCTAACTGTTCCACTCATTGTTCTACTTGTCGCAAGTTACAAATAATTTCCGTTAAAGTATTAACAATGGGGCTCGTAGTTCACTTAAACATGAAGATGAAATAATTGGCGAATTGTACTGTTTGGATGCTTTGCATATATGTTTCTTAGATTATATAGAAGCAATATATACAAAGATATCAACCGTCTACCTGTTCCACTCATTGTTCTACTTGTCGAAAATTACAAATAATTTCCGATAAAGGATTAACCATTGGGGCTCATTGTTCACTAAACTTGAAGAACAAAAAATTGTCGAATTGTACTGTTTGGATGCTTTGCATATATGTTTCTTAGACTATATAGAAGCAATATATACAATGATTTCAACCGTCTACCTGTTCCATTCATTGTTCTACTTGTCGAAAGTTACAAATAATATCCGATAACGGATTAAGCATTGGGGCTCATAGTTCACTTAAACTTGAAGAACAAAAAATTGGCGAATTGTACTGTTTGGATGCCTTGCATATATGTTTCTTAGACTATATAGAAGCAATATATACATTGATTTCAACCGTCTACCTGTTCCACTCATTGTTCTACTTGTCGCAAGTTACAAATAATTTCCGTTAAAGTATTAACAATGGGGCTCGTAGTTCACTTAAACATGAAGATGAAATAATTGGCGAATTGTACTGTTTCGATGCTTTGCATATATGTTTCTTGGATTATATAGAAGCAATATATACAAAGATATCAACCGTCTACCTGTTCCATTCATTGTTCTACTTGTAGAAAGTTACAATTAATTTCCGTTAAAGGATTAACAATGGGGCTCGTAGTTCACTTAAACTTGAAGAACAAAAAATTGGCGAATTGTACTGTTTGGATGCTTTGCATATATGTTTCGTAGGCTATATAGAAGCAATATATACAATGATTTCAACCGTCTACCTGATCCATTCATTGTTCTACTTGTCGAATGTTACAAATAATTTCCTATAAAGGATTAACAATGGGGCTCATTGTTCACTTAAACTTGAAGAACAAAAAATTGACGAATGGTACTGTTTGGATGCTTTGCATATATGTTTCTTAGACTATATAGAAGCAATATATACATTAATTTCAACCGTCTAACTGTTCCACTCATTGTTCTACTTGTCGCAAGTTACAAATAATTTCCGTTAAAGTATTAACAATGGGGCTCGTAGTTCACTTAAACATGAAGATGAAATAATTGGCGAATTGTACTGTTTGGATGCTTTGCATATATGTTTCTTAGATTATATAGAAGCAATATATACAAAGATATCAACCGTCTACCTGTTCCATTCATTGATCTACTTGTCGAAAATTACAAATAATTTCCGATAAAGGATTAACCATTGGGGCTCATTGTTCACTAAACTTGAAGAACAAAAAATTGTCGAATTGTACTGTTTGGATGCTTTGCATATATGTTTCTTAGACTATATAGAAGCAATATATACAAAGATTTCAACCGTCTACCTGTTCCATTCATTGTTCTACTTGTCGAAAGTTACAAATCATTTCCGATAACGGATTAACCATTGGGGCTCATTGTTCACTTAAACTTGAAGAACAAAAAATTGTCGAATTGTACTGTTTGGATGCTTTGCATATATGTTTCTTAGACTATATAGAAGCAATATATACAATGATTTCAACCGTCTACCTGTTCCATTCATTGTTCTACTTGTCGAAAATTACAAATAATTTCCGATAAAGGATTAACCATTGGGGCTCATTGTTCACTAAACTTGAAGAACAAAAAATTGTCGAATTGTACTGTTTGGATGCTTCGCATATATGTTTCTTAGACTATATAGAAGCAATATATACAATGATTTCAACCGTCTACCTGTTCCATTCATTGTTCTACTTGTCGAAAATTACAAATAATTTCCGATAAAGGATTAACCATTGGGGCTCATTGTTCACTAAACTTGAAGAACAAATAATTGTCGAATTGTACTGTTTGGATGCTTTGCATATATGTTTCTTAGACTATATAGAAGCAATATATACAAAGATTTCAAGCGTCTAACTGTTCCACTCATTGTTCTACTTGTCGCAAGTTACAAATAATTTCCGTTAAAGTATTAACAATGGGGCTCGTAGTTCACTAAAACATGAAGATGAAATAATTGGCGAATTGTACTGTTTGGATGCTTTGCATATATGTTTCTTAGATTATATAGAAGCAATATATACAAAGATATCAACCGTCTACCTGTTCCATTCATTGTTCTACTTGTCGAAAATTACAAATAATTTCCGATAAAGGATTAACCATTGGGGCTCATTGTTCACTAAACTTGAAGAACAAAAAATTGTCGAATTGTACTGTTTGGATGCTTTGCATATATGTTTCTTAGACTATATAGAAGCAATATATACAAAGATTTCAACCGTCTACCTGTTCCATTCATTGTTCTACTTGTCGAAATTTACAAATAATTTCCGATAAAGGATTAACAATGGGGCTCATTGTTCACTTAAACTTGAAGAACAAAAAATTGGCGAATGGTACTGTTTGGATGCTTTGCATATATGTTTCTTAGATTATATAGAAGCAATATATAGCAAGATTTCAACCGCCTACCTGTTCCATTCATTGTTCTACTTGTCGAAAGTTACAAATAATTTCCCTTTCATGATTAACAATGGGGCTCGTAGTTCACTTAAACTTGAAGAACAAAAAATTGGCGAATGGTACTGTTTGGATGCTTTGCATATATGTTTCTTAGACCATATAGAAGCAATATATACAATGATTTCAACAGTCTACCTGTTCCATTCATTGTTCTACTTGTCGAAAGTTACAAATAATTACCTTTAAAGGATTAACAATGGGGCCCGTAGATCACTTAAACTTGAAGAACAAAAAATTGGCGAATTGTACTGTTTGGATGCTTTGCATATATGTTTCTTATACTATATAGAAGCAATATATACAAAGATTTCAACTGTCTACCTGTTCCATTCACTGTTCTACTTGTCGAAAGTTAAATAATTTCCGATAAAGGATTAACAATGGGGCTCATTGTTCACTTAAACTTGAAGAACAAAAAATTGTCGAATTGTACTGTTTGGATGCTTTGCATATATGTTTCTTAGACTATATAGAAGCAATATATACAATGATTTCAACCATCTACCTGTTCCATTCATTGTTCTACTTGTAGAAAGTTACAAATAGTTTCCCTTTCATGATTATCAATGGGGCTCGTTGTTCACTTAAACTTGAAGAACAAAAAATTGGCGAATTGTACTGTTTGGATGCTTTGCATATATGTTTCTTAGACTATATAGAAGCAATATATAGAAATATTTCACCCGTCTACCTGTTCTATTCATTGTTCTACTTGTAGAAAGTTCCAAATAATTTCCGTTTCATGATTATCAATGGGGCTCGTAGTTCACTTAAACTTGAAGAACAAAAAATTGGCGAATGTTACTGTTTGGATGCTTTGCATAAAGGTTTCCGAGACTATATAGAAGCAATATATACAAATATTTCAACAGACTACCTGTTCGATTCATTGTTCTACTTGTAGAAAGTTACAATTAATTTCCGATAAAGGATTGACAATGGGTCTC
This sequence comes from Cerceris ruficornis, assembly GCA_963989415.1. NCBI lineage: Eukaryota > Metazoa > Arthropoda > Insecta > Hymenoptera > Crabronidae > Cerceris > Cerceris ruficornis. The sequence goes on from CAXDIW010000512.1 coordinate 641,123, forward strand.
ATTGTTCACTTAAACTTGAAGAACAAAAAAGTGGCGAATGGTACTGTTTGGTTGCTTTGCATATATGTTTCTTAGACTATATGGAAGCAATATATACAAAGATTTCAACCGTCTACGTGTTCCAATCATTGTTCTACTTGTCGAAAGTTACAAATCATTTCCGATAACGGATTAACCATTGGGGCTCATTGTTCACTTAAACTTGAAGAACAAAAAATTGGCGAATTGTACTGTTTGGATGCTTTGCATATATGTTTCTTAGACTATATAGAAGCAATATATACAATGATTTCAACCGTCTACCTGTTCCACTCATTGTTCTACTTGTCGCAAGTTACAAATAATTTCCGTTAAAGTATTAACAATGGGGCTCGTAGTTCACTTAAACATGAAGATGAAATAATTGGCGAATTGTACTGTTTGGATGCTTTGCATATATGTTTCTTAGATTATATAGAAGCAACATATACAAAGATATCAACCGTCTACCTGTTCCATTCATTGTTCTACTTGTCGAAAATTACAAATAATTTCCGATAAAGGATTAACCATTGGGGCTCATTGTTCACTAAACTTGAAGAACAAAAAATTGTCGAATTGTACTGTTTGGATGCTTTGCATATATGTTTCTTAGACTATATAGAAGCAATATATACAATGATTTCAACCGTCTACCTGTTCCATTCATTGTTCTACTTGTCGAAAATTACAAATAATTTCCGATAAAGGATTAACCATTGGGGCTCATTGTTCACTAAACTTGAAGAACAAAAAATTGTCGAATTGTACTGTTTGGATGCTTCGCATATATGTTTCTTAGACTATATAGAAGCAATATATACAATGATTTCAACCGTCTACCTGTTCCATTCATTGTTCTACTTGTCGAAAATTACAAATAATTTCCGATAAAGGATTAACCATTGGGGCTCATTGTTCACTAAACTTGAAGAACAAATAATTGTCGAATTGTACTGTTTGGATGCATTGCATATATGTTTCTTAGACTATATAGAAGCAATATGTACAAAGATTTCAAGCGTCTACCTGTTCCATTCATTGTTCTACTTGTCGAAAGTTACAAATAATTTCCTATAAAGGATTAACAATGGGGCTCATTGTTCACTTAAACTTGAAGAACAAAAAATTGGCGAATGGTACTGTTTGGATGCTTTGCATATATGTTTCTTAGACTATATAGAAGCAATATATAAATTAATTTCAACCGTCTAACTGTTCCACTCATTGTTCTACTTGTCGCAAGTTACAAATAATTTCCGTTAAAGTATTAACAATGGGGCTCGTAGTTCACTTAAACATGAAGATGAAATAATTGGCGAATTGTACTGTTTGGATGCTTTGCATATATGTTTCTTAGATTATATAGAAGCAATATATACAAAGATATCAACCGTCCACCTGTTCCATTCATTGTTCTACTTGTCGAAAATTACAAATAATTTCCGATAAAGGATTAACCATTGGGGCTCATTGTTCACTAAACTTGAAGAACAAAAAATTGGCGAATGGTACTGTTTGGATGCTTTGCATATATGTTTCTTAGACTATATAGAAGCAATATATAAATTAATTTCAACCGTCTAACTGTTCCACTCATTGTTCTACTTGTCGCAAGTTACAAATAATTTCCTTTAAAGGATTAACAATGGGGCTCGTATTTCACTTAAACTTGAATAACAAAAAATTGGCGAATGGTACTGTTTGGATGCTTTGCATATATGTTTCTTAGACTATATGGCAGCAATATATACAAAGATTTCAACCGTCTACCTGTTCCATTCATTGTTCTACTTGTCGGAAGTTACAAATAATTTCCGTTAAATTATTAACAATGGGGCTCGTTGTTCACTTAAACATGAAGATGAAATAATTGGCGAATTGTACTGTTTGGATGCTTTGCATATATGTTTCTTAGACTATATAGAAGTAATATATACAAAGATTTCAACCGTCTACCTGTTCCATTCATTGTTCTACTTGTCGAAAATTACAAATAATTTCCGATAAAGGATTAACAATGGGGCTCGTAGTTCACTTAAATTTGAAGAACAAAAAATTGGCGAATTGAACTGATTGGATGCTTTTCATACGTGTTTCTTAGACTATTTAGAAGCAATATATAAAAAGATTTCAACCGTCTAACTGTTCGATTCATTGTTCTACTTGTCGAAAGTTACAAATAATTACCTTTAAAGGATTAACAATGGGGCCCGTAGATCACTTAAACTTGAAGAACAAAAAATTGGCGAATTGTACTGTTTGGATGCTTTGCATATATGTTTCTTATACTATATAGAAGCAATATATACAAAGATTTCAACTGTCTACCTGTTCCATTCACTGTTCTACTTGTCGAAAGTTAAATAATTTCCGATAAAGGATTAACAATGGGGCTCATTGTTCACTTAAACTTGAAGAACAAAAAATTGTCGAATTGTACTGTTTGGATGCTTTGCATATATGTTTCTTAGACTATATAGAAGCAATATATACAATGATTTCAACCGTCTACCTGTTCCATTCATTGTTCTACTTGTAGAAAGTTACAAATAGTTTCCCTTTCATGATTATCAATGGGGCTCGTTGTTCACTTAAACTTGAAGAACAAAAAATTGGCGAATTGTACTGTTTGGATGCTTTGCATATATGTTTCTTAGACTATATAGAAGCAATATATAGAAATATTTCACCCGTCTACCTGTTCTATTCATTGTTCTACTTGTAGAAAGTTCCAAATAATTTCCGTTTCATGATTATCAATGGGGCTCGTAGTTCACTTAAACTTGAAGAACAAAAAATTGGCGAATGTTACTGTTTGGATGCTTTGCATAAAGGTTTCCGAGACTATATAGAAGCAATATATACAAATATTTCAACAGACTACCTGTTCGATTCATTGTTCTACTTGTAGAAAGTTACAATTAATTTCCGATAAAGGATTGACAATGGGTCTCATTGTTCACTTAAACTTGAAGAACAAAAAAGTGGCGAATGGTACTGTTTGGTTGCTTTGCATATATGTTTCTTAGACTATATGGAAGCAATATATACAAAGATTTCAACCGTCTACGTGTTCCAATCATTGTTCTACTTGTCGAAAGTTACAAATCATTTCCGATAACGGATTAACCATTGGGGCTCATTGTTCACTTAAACTTGAAGAACAAAAAATTGGCGAATTGTACTGTTTGGATGCTTTGCATATATGTTTCTTAGACTATATAGAAGCAATATATACAATGATTTCAACCGTCTACCTGTTCCACTCATTGTTCTACTTGTCGCAAGTTACAAATAATTTCCGTTAAAGTATTAACAATGGGGCTCGTAGTTCACTTAAACATGAAGATGAAATAATTGGCGAATTGTACTGTTTGGATGCTTTGCATATATGTTTCTTAGATTATATAGAAGCAACATATACAAAGATATCAACCGTCTACCTGTTCCATTCATTGTTCTACTTGTCGAAAATTACAAATAATTTCCGATAAAGGATTAACCATTGGGGCTCATTGTTCACTAAACTTGAAGAACAAAAAATTGTCGAATTGTACTGTTTGGATGCTTTGCATATATGTTTCTTAGACTATATAGAAGCAATATATACAAAGATTTCAACCGTCTACCTGTTCCATTCATTGTTCTACTTGTCGAAAGTTACAAATCATTTCCGATAACGGATTAACCATTGGGGCTCATTGTTCACTTAAACTTGAAGAACAAAAAATTGTCGAATTGTACTGTTTGGATGCTTTGCATATATGTTTCTTAGACTATATAGAAGCAATATATACAATGATTTCAACCGTCTACCTGTTCCATTCATTGTTCTACTTGTCGAAAATTACAAATAATTTCCGATAAAGGATTAACCATTGGGGCTCATTGTTCACTAAACTTGAAGAACAAAAAATTGTCGAATTGTACTGTTTGGATGCTTCGCATATATGTTTCTTAGACTATATAGAAGCAATATATACAATGATTTCAACCGTCTACCTGTTCCATTCATTGTTCTACTTGTCGAAAATTACAAATAATTTCCGATAAAGGATTAACCATTGGGGCTCATTGTTCACTAAACTTGAAGAACAAATAATTGTCGAATTGTACTGTTTGGATGCATTGCATATATGTTTCTTAGACTATATAGAAGCAATATGTACAAAGATTTCAAGCGTCTACCTGTTCCATTCATTGTTCTACTTGTCGAAAGTTACAAATAATTTCCTATAAAGGATTAACAATGGGGCTCATTGTTCACTTAAACTTGAAGAACAAAAAATTGGCGAATGGTACTGTTTGGATGCTTTGCATATATGTTTCTTAGACTATATAGAAGCAATATATAAATTAATTTCAACCGTCTAACTGTTCCACTCATTGTTCTACTTGTCGCAAGTTACAAATAATTTCCGTTAAAGTATTAACAATGGGGCTCGTAGTTCACTTAAACATGAAGATGAAATAATTGGCGAATTGTACTGTTTGGATGCTTTGCATATATGTTTCTTAGATTATATAGAAGCAATATATACAAAGATATCAACCGTCTACCTGTTCCATTCATTGTTCTACTTGTCGAAAATTACAAATAATTTCCGATAAAGGATTAACCATTGGGGCTCATTGTTCACTAAACTTGCAGAACAAAAAATTGGCGAATGGTACTGTTTGGATGCTTTGCATATATGTTTCTTAGACTATATAGAAGCAATATATAAATTAATTTCAACCGTCTAACTGTTCCACTCATTGTTCTACTTGTCGCAAGTTACAAATAATTTCCTTTAAAGGATTAACAATGGGGCTCGTATTTCACTTAAACTTGAATAACAAAAAATTGGCGAATGGTACTGTTTGGATGCTTTGCATATATGTTTCTTAGACTATATGGCAGCAATATATACAAAGATTTCAACCGTCTACCTGTTCCATTCATTGTTCTACTTGTCGGAAGTTACAAATAATTTCCGTTAAATTATTAACAATGGGGCTCGTTGTTCACTTAAACATGAAGATGAAATAATTGGCGAATTGTACTGTTTGGATGCTTTGCATATATGTTTCTTAGACTATATAGAAGTAATATATACAAAGATTTCAACCGTCTACCTGTTCCATTCATTGTTCTACTTGTCGAAAATTACAAATAATTTCCGATAAAGGATTAACAATGGGGCTCGTAGTTCACTTAAATTTGAAGAACAAAAAATTGGCGAATTGAACTGATTGGATGCTTTTCATACGTGTTTCTTAGACTATTTAGAAGCAATATATAAAAAGATTTCAACCGTCTAACTGTTCGATTCATTGTTCTACTTGTCGAAAATTACAAATAATTTCCGATAAAGGATTAACAATGGGGCTCGTAGTTCACTTAAATTTGAAGAACAAAAAATTGGCGAATTGTACTGTTTGGATGCTTTGCATATATGTTTCTTAGACTATATAGAAGCAATATATAGAAATATTTCACCCGTCTACCTGTTCTATTCATTGTTCTACTTGTAGAAAGTTCCAAATAATTTCCGTTTCATGATTATCAATGGGGCTCGTAGTTCACTTAAAGTTGAAGAACAAAAAATTGGCGAATGTTACTGTTTGGATGCTTTGCATATAGGTTTCCGAGACTATATAGAAGCAATATATACAAATATTTCAACAGACTACCTGTTCGATTCGTTGTTCTACTTGTAGAAAGTTACAAATAATTTCCTTTAAAGGATTAACAATGGGGCTCGTATTTCACTTAAACTTGAATAACAAAAAATTGGCGAATGGTACTGTTTGGATGCTTTGCATATATGTTTCTTAGACTATATGGCAGCAATATATACAAAGATTTCAACCGTCTACCTGTTCCATTCATTGTTCTACTTGTCGAAATTTACAAATAATTTCCCTTTCATGATTATCAATGGGGCTCGTTGTTCACTTAAACTTGAAGAACAAAAAATTGGCGACTTGTACCGTTTGGATGCTTTGCATATATGTTTCATAGACTATATGGAAGTAATATATACAAAGATTTCAACAGTCTACCTGTTCCATTCATTGTTCTACTTGTCCAAAGTTACAAATAATTTCCGATAAAGGATTAAACATTGGGGCTCATTGTTCACTTAAACTTGAAGAACAAAAAATTGGCGGTTTGTACTGTTTGGATGCTTTGCATATATGTTTCTTAGACTATATAGAAGCAATATATACAAAGATTTCAACCGTCTACCTGTTCCATTCATTGTTCTACTTGTCGAAAGTTACAAATAATTTCCGATAAAGGATTAAACATTGGGGCTCATTGTTCACTTAAACTTGAAGAACAAAAAATTGGCGAATGGTACTGTTTGGATGCTTTGCATATATGTTTCTTAGATTATATAGAAGCAATATATAGCAAGATTTCAACCGCCTACCTGTTCCATTCATTGTTCTACTTGTCGAAAGTTACAAATAATTTCCCTTTCATGATTAACAATGGGGCTCGTAGTTCACTTAAACTTGAAGAACAAAAAATTGGCGAATGGTACTGTTTGGATGCTGTGCATATATGTTTCTTAGACCATATAGAAGCAATGTATACAAAGATTTCAACCGTCTAACTGTTCCACTCATTGTTCTACTTGTCGCAAGTTACAAATAATTTCCGTTAAAGTATTAACAATGGGGCTCGTAGTTCACTTAAACATGAAGATGAAATAATTGGCGAATTGTACTGTTTGGATGCTTTGCATATATGTTTCTTAGATTATATAGAAGCAATATATACAAAGATATCAACCGTCTACCTGTTCCATTCATTGTTCTACTTGTCGAAAATTACAAATAATTTCCGATAAAGGATTAACCATTGGGGCTCATTGTTCACTAAACTTGAAGAACAAAAAATTGTCGAATTGTACTGTTTGTATGCTTTGCATATATGTTTCTTAGACTATATAGAAGCAATATATACAAAGATTTCAACCGTCTACCTGTTCCATTCATTGTTCTACTTGTCGAAATTTACAAATAATTTCCGATAAAGGATTAACAATGGGGCTCATTGTTCACTTAAACTTGAAGAACAAAGAATTGGCGAATGGTACTGTTTGGATGCTTTGCATATATGTTTCTTAGACTATATAGAAGCAATATATAAATTGATTTCAACCGTCTACCTGTTCCATTCATTGTTCTACTTGTCGGAAGTTACAAATAATTTCCGTTAAATTATTAACAATGGGGCTCGTTGTTCACTTAAACATGAAGATGAAATAATTGGCGAATTGTACTGTTTGGATGCTTTGCATATATGTTTCTTAGATTATATAGAAGCAATATATACAAAGATTTCAACCGTCTACCTGTTCCATTCATTGTTCTACTTGTCGAAAATTACAAATAATTTCCGATAAAGGATTAACAATGGGGCTCGTAGTTCACTTAAATTTGAAGAACAAAAAATTGGCGAATTGAACTGATTGGATGCTTTTCATATGTGTTTCTTAGACTATTTAGAAGCAATATATAAAAAGATTTCAACCGTCTAACTGTTCGATTCATTGTTCTACTTGTAGAAAGTTACAAATAATTTCCTTTAAAGGATTAACAATGGGGCTCGTATTTCACTTAAACTTGAATAACAAAAAATTGGCGAATGGTACTGTTTGGATGCTTTGCATATATGTTTCATAGACAATATAGAAGCAATATGTACAAAGATTTCATCCGTCTACCTGTTCCATTCATTGTTCTACTTGTAGAAAGTTACAAATAGTTTCCCTTTCATGATTATCAATGGGGCTCGTTGTTCACTTAAACTTGAAGAACAAAAAATTGGCGAATTGTACTGTTTGGATGCTTTGCATATATGTTTCTTAGACTATATAGAAGCAATATATAGAAATATTTCACCCGTCTACCTGTTCTATTCATTGTTCTACTTGTAGAAAGTTCCAAATAATTTCCGTTTCATGATTATCAATGGGGCTCGTAGTTCACTTAAAGTTGAAGAACAAAAAATTGGCGAATGTTACTGTTTGGATGCTTTGCATATAGGTTTCCGAGACTATATAGAAGCAATATATACAAATATTTCAACAGACTACCTGTTCGATTCGTTGTTCTACTTGTAGAAAGTTACAAATAATTTCCTTTAAAGGATTAACAATGGGGCTCGTATTTCACTTAAACTTGAATAACAAAAAAATTGGCGAATGGTACTGTTTGGATGCTTTGCATATATGTTTCTTAGACTATATGGCAGCAATATATACAAAGATTTCAACCGTCTACCTGTTCCATTCATTGTTCTACTTGTCGAAATTTACAAATAATTTCCCTTTCATGATTATCAATGGGGCTCGTTGTTCACTTAAACTTGAAGAACAAAAAATTGGCGACTTGTACCGTTTGGATGCTTTGCATATATGTTTCATAGACTATATGGAAGTAATATATACAAAGATTTCAACAGTCTACCTGTTCCATTCATTGTTCTACTTGTCCAAAGTTACAAATAATTTCCGATAAAGGATTAAACATTGGGGCTCATTGTTCACTTAAACTTGAAGAACAAAAAATTGGCGGTTTGTACTGTTTGGATGCTTTGCATATATGTTTCTTAGACTATATAGAAGCAATATATACAAAGATTTCAACCGTCTACCTGTTCCATTCATTGTTCTACTTGTCGAAAGTTACAAATAATTTCCGATAAAGGATTAAACATTGGGGCTCATTGTTCACTTAAACTTGAAGAACAAAAAATTGGCGAATGGTACTGTTTGGATGCTTTGCATATATGTTTCTTAGATTATATAGAAGCAATATATAGCAAGATTTCAACCGCCAACCTGTTCCATTCATTGTTCTACTTGTCCAAAGTTACAAATAATTTCCGATAAAGGATTAAACATTGGGGCTCATTGTTCACTTAAACTTGAAGAACAAAAAATTGTCGAATTGTACTGTTTGGATGCTTTGCATATATGTTTCTTAGACTATATAGAAGCAATATATTCATTGATTTCAACCGTCTACCTGTTCCACTCATTGTTCTACTTGTCCAAAGTTACAAATAATTTCCGTTAAAGGATTAACAATGGGGCTCGTTGTTCACTTAAACTTGAAGAACAAAAAATTGGCGACTTGTACCGTTTGGATGCTTTGCATATATGTTTCATAGACTATATGGAAGTAATATATACAAAGATTTCAACAGTCTACCTGTTCCATTCATTGTTCTACTTGTCCAAAGTTACAAATAATTTCCGATAAAGGATTAAACATTGGGGCTCATTGTTCACTTAAACTTGAAGAACAAAAAATTGTCGAATTGTACTGTTTGGATACTTTGCATATATGTTTCTTAGACTATATAGAAGCAATATATTCATTGATTTCAACCGTCTACCTGTTCCACTCATTGTTCTACTTGTCGAAAGTTACAAATAATTTCCCTTTCATGATTAACAATGGGGCTCATTGTTCACTTAAACTTGAAGAACGAAAAATTGGCGAATGGTACTGTTTGGATGCTTTGCATATATGTTTCTTAGACTATATAGAAGCAATATATACAAAGATTTCAACCGTCTACCTGTTCCATTCATTGTTCTACTTGTCGAAAGTTACAAATAATTTCCGTTTCATGATTATCAATGGGCCTCGTTGTTCACTCAAACTTGAAGAACAATAAATTGGCGAATTGTACTGTTTGGATGCTATGCATATATGTTTCTTAGACTATATAGAAGCAATATGTATATAATGATTTCAACCGTCTACCTGTTCCATTCATTGTTCTACATGTCGAAAGTTACAAATAATTTCAGTTTCATGATTATCAATGGGGCTCGTTGTTCACTTAAACTTGAAGAACAAAAAATTGGCGAATGGTACTGTTTGGATGCTTTGCATATATGTTTCTTAGTCTATATAGAAGCAATATATACAAAGATTTCAATTGTCTACGTGTTCCATTCATTGTTCTACTTGCCGAAATTTACAAATAATTTCCTTTAAAGGATTAACAATGGGGCTCGTTGTTCACTTAAACTTGAAGAACAATAAATTGGCGAATTGTACTGTGTGGATGCTATGCATATATGTTTCTTAGACTATATAGAAGCAATATATTTAATGATTTCAACCGTCTACCTGTTCCATTCATTGTTCTACATGTCGAAAGTTACAAATAATTTCAGTTTCATGATTATCAATGGGGCTCGTTGTTCACTTAAACTTGAAGAACAAAAAATTGGCGAATGGTACTGTTTGGATGCTTTGCATATATGTTTCTTAGTCTATATAGAAGCAATATATACAAAGATTTCAATTGTCTACGTGTTCCATTCATTGTTCTACTTGCCGAAATTTACAAATAATTTCCTTTAAAGGATTAACAATGGGGCTCGTTGTTCACTTAAACTTGAAGAACAATAAATTGGCGAATTGTACTGTGTGGATGCTATGCATATATGTTTCTTAGACTATATAGAAGCAATATATTTAATGATTTCAACCGTCTACCTGTTCCATTCATTGTTCTACATGTCGAAAGTTACAAATAATTTCAGTTTCATGATTATCAATGGGGCTCGTTGTTCACTTAAACTTGAAGAACAAAAAATTGGCGAATGGTACTGTTTGGATGCTTTGCATATATGTTTCTTAGTCTATATAGAAGCAATATATACAAAGATTTCAACCGTCTACGTGTTCCAATTATTGTTCTACTTGTAGAAAGTTACAAATAGTTTCCGATAAAGGATTAACCATTGGGGCTCATTGTTCACTTAAACTTGAAGAACAAAAAATTGTCGAATTGTACTGTTTGGATGCTTTGCATATATGTTTCTTTGACTATATAGAAGCAATATATACAATGATTTCAACCGTCTACCTGTTCCATTCATTGTTCTACTTGTAGAAAGTTACAAATAGTTTCCCTTTCATGATTATCAATGGGGCTCGTTGTTCACTTAAACTTGAAGAACAAAAAATTGGCGAATTGTACTGTTTGGATGCTTTGCATATATGTTTCTTAGACTATATAGAAGCAATATATAGAAATATTTCACCCGTCTACCTGTTCTATTCATTGTTCTACTTGTAGAAAGTTCCAAATAATTTCCGTTTCATGATTATCAATGGGGCTCGTAGTTCACTTAAACTTGAAGAACAAAAAATTGGCGAATGTTACTGTTTGGATGCTTTGCATAAAGGTTTCCGAGACTATATAGAAGCAATATATACAAATATTTCAACAGACTACCTGTTTGATTCATTGTTCTACTTGTAGAAAGTTACAAATAATTTCCTTTAAAGGATTAACAATGGGGCTCGTATTTCACTTAAACTTGAATAACAAAAAATTGGCGAATGGTACTGTTTGGATGCTTTGCATATATGTTTCTTAGACTATATGGCAGCAATATATACAAAGATTTCAACCGTCTACCTGTTCCATTCATTGTTCTACTTGTCGGAAGTTACAAATAATTTCCGTTAAATTATTAACAATGGGGCTCGTTGTTCACTTAAATTTGAAGAACAAAAAATTGGCGAATTGAACTGATTGGATGCTTTTCATATGTGTTTCTTAGACTATTTAGAAGCAATATATAAAAAGATTTCAACCGTCTAACTGTTCGATTCATTGTTCTACTTGTAGAAAGTTACAAATAATTTCCTTTAAAGGATTAACAATGGGGCTCGTATTTCACTTAAACTTGAATAACAAAAAATTGGCGAATGGTACTGTTTGGATGCTTTGCATATATGTTTCATAGACAATATAGAAGCAATATGTACAAAGATTTCATCCGTCTACCTGTTCCATTCATTGTTCTACTTGTAGAAAGTTACAAATAGTTTCCCTTTCATGATTATCAATGGGGCTCGTTGTTCACTTAAACTTGAAGAACAAAAAATTGGCGAATTGTACTGTTTGGATGCTTTGCATATATGTTTCTTAGACTATATAGAAGCAATATATAGAAATATTTCACCCGTCTACCTGTTCTATTCATTGTTCTACTTGTAGAAAGTTCCAAATAATTTCCGTTTCATGATTATCAATGGGGCTCGTAGTTCACTTAAAGTTGAAGAACAAAAAATTGGCGAATGTTACTGTTTGGATGCTTTGCATATAGGTTTCCGAGACTATATAGAAGCAATATATACAAATATTTCAACAGACTACCTGTTCGATTCGTTGTTCTACTTGTAGAAAGTTACAAATAATTTCCTTTAAAGGATTAACAATGGGGCTCGTATTTCACTTAAACTTGAATAACAAAAAAATTGGCGAATGGTACTGTTTGGATGCTTTGCATATATGTTTCTTAGACTATATGGCAGCAATATATACAAAGATTTCAACCGTCTACCTGTTCCATTCATTGTTCTACTTGTCGAAATTTACAAATAATTTCCCTTTCATGATTATCAATGGGGCTCGTTGTTCACTTAAACTTGAAGAACAAAAAATTGGCGACTTGTACCGTTTGGATGCTTTGCATATATGTTTCATAGACTATATGGAAGTAATATATACAAAGATTTCAACAGTCTACCTGTTCCATTCATTGTTCTACTTGTCCAAAGTTACAAATAATTTCCGATAAAGGATTAAACATTGGGGCTCATTGTTCACTTAAACTTGAAGAACAAAAAATTGGCGGTTTGTACTGTTTGGATGCTTTGCATATATGTTTCTTAGACTATATAGAAGCAATATATACAAAGATTTCAACCGTCTACCTGTTCCATTCATTGTTCTACTTGTCGAAAGTTACAAATAATTTCCGATAAAGGATTAAACATTGGGGCTCATTGTTCACTTAAACTTGAAGAACAAAAAATTGGCGAATGGTACTGTTTGGATGCTTTGCATATATGTTTCTTAGATTATATAGAAGCAATATATAGCAAGATTTCAACCGCCAACCTGTTCCATTCATTGTTCTACTTGTCCAAAGTTACAAATAATTTCCGATAAAGGATTAAACATTGGGGCTCATTGTTCACTTAAACTTGAAGAACAAAAAATTGTCGAATTGTACTGTTTGGATGCTTTGCATATATGTTTCTTAGACTATATAGAAGCAATATATTCATTGATTTCAACCGTCTACCTGTTCCACTCATTGTTCTACTTGTCCAAAGTTACAAATAATTTCCGTTAAAGGATTAACAATGGGGCTCGTTGTTCACTTAAACTTGAAGAACAAAAAATTGGCGACTTGTACCGTTTGGATGCTTTGCATATATGTTTCATAGACTATATGGAAGTAATATATACAAAGATTTCAACAGTCTACCTGTTCCATTCATTGTTCTACTTGTCCAAAGTTACAAATAATTTCCGATAAAGGATTAAACATTGGGGCTCATTGTTCACTTAAACTTGAAGAACAAAAAATTGTCGAATTGTACTGTTTGGATGCTTTGCATATATGTTTCTTAGACTATATAGAAGCAATATATTCATTGATTTCAACCGTCTACCTGTTCCACTCATTGTTCTACTTGTCGAAAGTTACAAATAATTTCCCTTTCATGATTAACAATGGGGCTCATTGTTCACTTAAACTTGAAGAACGAAAAATTGGCGAATGGTACTGTTTGGATGCTTTGCATATATGTTTCTTAGACTATATAGAAGCAATATATACAAAGATTTCAACCGTCTACCTGTTCCATTCATTGTTCTACTTGTCGAAAGTTACAAATAATTTCCGTTTCATGATTATCAATGGGCCTCGTTGTTCACTCAAACTTGAAGAACAATAAATTGGCGAATTGTACTGTTTGGATGCTATGCATATATGTTTCTTAGACTATATAGAAGCAATATGTATATAATGATTTCAACCGTCTACCTGTTCCATTCATTGTTCTACATGTCGAAAGTTACAAATAATTTCAGTTTCATGATTATCAATGGGGCTCGTTGTTCACTTAAACTTGAAGAACAAAAAATTGGCGAATGGTACTGTTTGGATGCTTTGCATATATGTTTCTTAGTCTATATAGAAGCAATATATACAAAGATTTCAATTGTCTACGTGTTCCATTCATTGTTCTACTTGCCGAAATTTACAAATAATTTCCTTTAAAGGATTAACAATGGGGCTCGTTGTTCACTTAAACTTGAAGAACAATAAATTGGCGAATTGTACTGTGTGGATGCTATGCATATATGTTTCTTAGACTATATAGAAGCAATATATTTAATGATTTCAACCGTCTACCTGTTCCATTCATTGTTCTACATGTCGAAAGTTACAAATAATTTCAGTTTCATGATTATCAATGGGGCTCGTTGTTCACTTAAACTTGAAGAACAAAAAATTGGCGAATGGTACTGTTTGGATGCTTTGCATATATGTTTCTTAGTCTATATAGAAGCAATATATACAAAGATTTCAACCGTCTACGTGTTCCAATTATTGTTCTACTTGTAGAAAGTTACAAATAGTTTCCGATAAAGGATTAACCATTGGGGCTCATTGTTCACTTAAACTTGAAGAACAAAAAATTGTCGAATTGTACTGTTTGGATGCTTTGCATATATGTTTCTTAGACTATATAGAAGCAATATATACAATGATTTCAACCGTCTACCTGTTCCATTCATTGTTCTACTTGTAGAAAGTTACAAATAGTTTCCCTTTCATGATTATCAATGGGGCTCGTTGTTCACTTAAACTTGAAGAACAAAAAATTGGCGAATTGTACTGTTTGGATGCTTTGCATATATGTTTCTTAGACTATATAGAAGCAATATATAGAAATATTTCACCCGTCTACCTGTTCTATTCATTGTTCTACTTGTAGAAAGTTCCAAATAATTTCCGTTTCATGATTATCAATGGGGCTCGTAGTTCACTTAAACTTGAAGAACAAAAAATTGGCGAATGTTACTGTTTGGATGCTTTGCATAAAGGTTTCCGAGACTATATAGAAGCAATATATACAAATATTTCAACAGACTACCTGTTCGATTCATTGTTCTACTTGTAGAAAGTTACAAATAATTTCCTTTAAAGGATTAACAATGGGGCTCGTATTTCACTTAAACTTGAATAACAAAAAATTGGCGAATGGTACTGTTTGGATGCTTTGCATATATGTTTCTTAGACTATATGGCAGCAATATATACAAAGATTTCAACCGTCTACCTGTTCCATTCATTGTTCTACTCGTCGGAAGTTACAAATAATTTCCGTTAAATTATTAACAATGGGGCTCGTTGTTCACTTAAACATGAAGATGAAATAATTGGCGAATTGTACTGTTTGGATGCTTTGCATATATGTTTCTTAGACTATATAGAAGCAATATATACAAAGATTTCAACCGTCTACCTGTTCCATTCATTGTTCTACTTGTCGAAAATTACAAATAATTTCCGATAAAGGATTAACAATGGGGCTCGTATTTCACTTAAACTTGAATAACAAAAAATTGGCGAATGGTACTGTTTGGATGCTTTGCATATATGTTTCTTAGACTATATGGCAGTAATATATACAAAGATTTCAACCGTCTACCTGTTCCATTCATTGTTCTACTTGTCGAAATTTACAAATAATTTCCCTTTCATGATTATCAATGGGGCTCGTTGTCCACTTAAACTTGAAGAACAAAAAATTGGCGACTTGTACCGTTTGGATGCTTTGCATATATGTTTCATAGACTATATGGAAGTAATATATACAAAGATTTCAACAGTCTACCTGTTCCATTCATTGTTCTACTTGTCCAAAGTTACAAATAATTTCCGATAAAGGATTAAACATTGGGGCTCATTGTTCACTTAAACTTGAAGAACAAAAAATTGGCGGTTTGTACTGTTTGGATGCTTTGCATATATGTTTCTTAGACTATATAGAAGCAATATATACAAAGATTTCAACCGTCTACCTGTTCCATTCATTGTTCTACTTGTCGAAAGTGACAAATAATTTCCGATAAAGGATTAAACATTGGGGCTCATTGTTCACTTAAACTTGAAGAACAAAAAATTGGCGAATGGTACTGTTTGGATGCTTTGCATATATGTTTCTTAGATTATATAGAAGCAATATATAGCAAGATTTCAACCGCCTACCTGTTCCATTCATTGTTCTACTTGTCGAAAGTTACAAATAATTTCCCTTTCATGATTAACAATGGGGCTCGTAGTTCACTTAAACTTGAAGAACAAAAAATTGGCGAATGGTACTGTTTGGATGCTTTGCATATATGTTTCTTAGACCATATAGAAGCAATGTATACAAAGATTTCAACCGTCTACCTGTTCCATTCATTGTTCTACTTGTCGAAAGTTACAAATAATTTCCGTTAAAGGATTAACAATGGGGCTCGTTGTTCACTTAAACTTGAAGAACAAAAAATTGGCGACTTGTACCGTTTGGATGCTTTGCATATATGTTTCATAGACTATATGGAAGTAATATATACAAAGATTTCAACAGTCTACCTGTTCCATTCATTTTTCTACTTGTCCAAAGTTACAAATAATTTCCGATAAAGGATTAAACATTGGGGCTCATTGTTCACTTAAACTTGAAGACCAAAAAATTGGCGAATGGTACTGTTTGGATGCTTTGCGTACATGTTTCTTAGACTATATAGAAGCAATATATACAAAGATTTCAACCGTCTACGTGTTCCAATCATTGTTCTACTTGTAGAAAGTTACAATTAATTTCCGATAAAGGATTGACAATGGGTCTCATTGTTCACTTAAACTTGAAGAACAAAAAAGTGGCGAATGGTACTGTTTGGTTGCTTTGCATATATGTTTCTTAGACTATATGGAAGCAATATATACAAAGATTTCAACCGTCTACGTGTTCCAATCATTGTTCTACTTGTCGAAAGTTACAAATCATTTCCGATAACGGATTAACCATTGGGGCTCATTGTTCACTTAAACTTGAAGAACAAAAAATTGGCGAATTGTACTGTTTGGATGCTTTGCATATATGTTTCTTAGACTATATAGAAGCAGTATATACAATGATTTCAACCGTCTACCTGTTCCACTCATTGTTCTACTTGTCGCAAGTTACAAATAATTTCCGTTAAAGTATTAACAATGGGGCTCGTAGTTCACTTAAACATGAAGATGAAATAATTGGCGAATTGTACTGTTTGGATGCTTTGCATATATGTTTCTTAGATTATATAGAAGCAACATATACAAAGATATCAACCGTCTACCTGTTCCATTCATTGTTCTACTTGTCGAAAATTACAAATAATTTCCGATAAAGGATTAACCATTGGGGCTCATTGTTCACTAAACTTGAAGAACAAAAAATTGTCGAATTGTACTGTTTGGATGCTTTGCATATATGTTTCTTAGACTATATAGAAGCAATATATACAAAGATTTCAACCGTCTACCTGTTCCATTCATTGTTCTACTTGTCGAAAGTTACAAATCATTTCCGATAACGGATTAACCATTGGGGCTCATTGTTCACTTAAACTTGAAGAACAAAAAATTGTCGAATTGTACTGTTTGGATGCTTTGCATATATGTTTCTTAGACTATATAGAAGCAATATATACAATGATTTCAACCGTCTACTTGTTCCATTCATTGTTCTACTTGTCGAAAATTACAAATAATTTCCGATAAAGGATTAACCATTGGGGCTCATTGTTCACTAAACTTGAAGAACAAATAATTGTCGAATTGTACTGTTTGGATGCATTGCATATATGTTTCTTAGACTATATAGAAGCAATATGTACAAAGATTTCAAGCGTCTACCTGTTCCATTCATTGTTCTACTTGTCGAAAGTTACAAATAATTTCCTATAAAGGATTAACAATGGGGCTCATTGTTCACTTAAACTTGAAGAACAAAAAATTGGCGAATGGTACTGTTTGGATGCTTTGCATATATGTTTCTTAGACTATATAGAAGCAATATATAAATTAATTTCAACCGTCTAACTGTTCCACTCATTGTTCTACTTGTCGCAAGTTACAAATAATTTCCGTTAAAGTATTAACAATGGGGCTCGTAGTTCACTTAAACATGAAGATGAAATAATTGGCGAATTGTACTGTTTGGATGCTTTGCATATATGTTTCTTAGATTATATAGAAGCAATATATACAAAGATATCAACCGTCTACCTGTTCCATTCATTGTTCTACTTGTCGAAAATTACAAATAATTTCCGATAAAGGATTAACCATTGGGGCTCATTGTTCACTAAACTTGAAGAACAAAAAATTGGCGAATGGTACTGTTTGGATGCTTTGCATATATGTTTCTTAGACTATATAGAAGCAATATATAAATTAATTTCAACCGTCTAACTGTTCCACTCATTGTTCTACTTGTCGCAAGTTACAAATAATTTCCTTTAAAGGATTAACAATGGGGCTCGTATTTCACTTAAACTTGAATAACAAAAAATTGGCGAATGGTACTGTTTGGATGCTTTGCATATATGTTTCTTAGACTATATGGCAGCAATATATACAAAGATTTCAACCGTCTACCTGTTCCATTCATTGTTCTACTTGTCGGAAGTTACAAATAATTTCCGTTAAATTATTAACAATGGGGCTCGTTGTTCACTTAAATATGAAGATGAAATAATTGGCGAATTGTACTGTTTGGATGCTTTGCATATATGTTTCTTAGACTATATAGAAGTAATATATACAAAGATTTCAACCGTCTACCTGTTCCATTCATTGTTCTACTTGTCGAAAATTACAAATAATTTCCGATAAAGGATTAACAATGGGGCTCGTAGTTCACTTAAATTTGAAGAACAAAAAATTGGCGAATTGAACTGATTGGATGCTTTTCATACGTGTTTCTTAGACTATTTAGAAGCAATATATAAAAAGATTTCAACCGTCTAACTGTTCGATTCATTGTTCTACTTGTCGAAAATTACAAATAATTTCCGATAAAGGATTAACAATGGGGCTCGTATTTCACTTAAATTTGAAGAACAAAAAATTGGCGAATTGTACTGTTTGGATGCTTTGCATATATGTTTCTTAGACTATATAGAAGCAATATATAGAAATATTTCACCCGTCTACCTGTTCTATTCATTGTTCTACTTGTAGAAAGTTCCAAATAATTTCCGTTTCATGATTATCAATGGGGCTCGTAGTTCACTTAAAGTTGAAGAACAAAAAATTGGCGAATGTTACTGTTTGGATGCTTTGCATATAGGTTTCCGAGACTATATAGAAGCAATATATACAAATATTTCAACAGACTACCTGTTCGATTCGTTGTTCTACTTGTAGAAAGTTACAAATAATTTCCTTTAAAGGATTAACAATGGGGCTCGTATTTCACTTAAACTTGAATAACAAAAAATTGGCGAATGGTACTGTTTGGATGCTTTGCATATATGTTTCTTAGACTATATGGCAGCAATATATACAAAGATTTCAACCGTCTACCTGTTCCATTCATTGTTCTACTTGTCGAAATTTACAAATAATTTCCCTTTCATGATTATCAATGGGGCTCGTTGTTCACTTAAACTTGAAGAACAAAAAATTGGCGACTTGTACCGTTTGGATGCTTTGCATATATGTTTCATAGACTATATGGAAGTAATATATACAAAGATTTCAACAGTCTACCTGTTCCATTCATTGTTCTACTTGTCCAAAGTTACAAATAATTTCCGATAAAGGATTAAACATTGGGGCTCATTGTTCACTTAAACTTGAAGAACAAAAAATTGGCGGTTTGTACTGTTTGGATGCTTTGCATATATGTTTCTTAGACTATATAGAAGCAATATATACAAAGATTTCAACCGTCTACCTGTTCCATTCATTGTTCTACTTGTCGAAAGTTACAAATAATTTCCGATAAAGGATTAAACATTGGGGCTCATTGTTCACTTAAACTTGAAGAACAAAAAATTGGCGAATGGTACTGTTTGGATGCTTTGCATATATGTTTCTTAGATTATATAGAAGCAATATATAGCAAGATTTCAACCGCCTACCTGTTCCATTCATTGTTCTACTTGTCGAAAGTTACAAATAATTTCCCTTTCATGATTAACAATGGGGCTCGTAGTTCACTTAAACTTGAAGAACAAAAAATTGGCGAATGGTACTGTTTGGATGCTTTGCATATATGTTTCTTAGACCATATAGAAGCAATGTATACAAAGATTTCAACCGTCTAACTGTTCCACTCATTGTTCTACTTGTCGCAAGTTACAAATAATTTCCGTTAAAGTATTAACAATGGGGCTCGTAGTTCACTTAAACATGAAGATGAAATAATTGGCGAATTGTACTGTTTGGATGCTTTGCATATATGTTTCTTAGATTATATAGAAGCAATATATACAAAGATATCAACCGTCTACCTGTTCCATTCATTGTTCTACTTGTCGAAAATTACAAATAATTTCCGATAAAGGATTAACCATTGGGGCTCATTGTTCACTAAACTTGAAGAACAAAAAATTGTCGAATTGTACTGTTTGTATGCTTTGCATATATGTTTCTTAGACTATATAGAAGCAATATATACAAAGATTTCAACCGTCTACCTGTTCCATTCATTGTTCTACTTGTCGAAATTTACAAATAATTTCCGATAAAGGATTAACAATGGGGCTCATTGTTCACTTAAACTTGAAGAACAAAGAATTGGCGAATGGTACTGTTTGGATGCTTTGCATATATGTTTCTTAGACTATATAGAAGCAATATATAAATTGATTTCAACCGTCTACCTGTTCCATTCATTGTTCTACTTGTCGGAAGTTACAAATAATTTCCGTTAAATTATTAACAATGGGGCTCGTTGTTCACTTAAACATGAAGATGAAATAATTGGCGAATTGTACTGTTTGGATGCTTTGCATATATGTTTCTTAGATTATATAGAAGCAATATATACAAAGATTTCAACCGTCTACCTGTTCCATTCATTGTTCTACTTGTCGAAAATTACAAATAATTTCCGATAAAGGATTAACAATGGGGCTCGTAGTTCACTTAAATTTGAAGAACAAAAAATTGGCGAATTGAACTGATTGGATGCTTTTCATATGTGTTTCTTAGACTATTTAGAAGCAATATATAAAAAGATTTCAACCGTCTAACTGTTCGATTCATTGTTCTACTTGTAGAAAGTTACAAATAATTTCCTTTAAAGGATTAACAATGGGGCTCGTATTTCACTTAAACTTGAATAACAAAAAATTGGCGAATGGTACTGTTTGGATGCTTTGCATATATGTTTCATAGACAATATAGAAGCAATATGTACAAAGATTTCATCCGTCTACCTGTTCCATTCATTGTTCTACTTGTAGAAAGTTACAAATAGTTTCCCTTTCATGATTATCAATGGGGCTCGTTGTTCACTTAAACTTGAAGAACAAAAAATTGGCGAATTGTACTGTTTGGATGCTTTGCATATATGTTTCTTAGACTATATAGAAGCAATATATAGAAATATTTCACCCGTCTACCTGTTCTATTCATTGTTCTACTTGTAGAAAGTTCCAAATAATTTCCGTTTCATGATTATCAATGGGGCTCGTAGTTCACTTAAAGTTGAAGAACAAAAAATTGGCGAATGTTACTGTTTGGATGCTTTGCATATAGGTTTCCGAGACTATATAGAAGCAATATATACAAATATTTCAACAGACTACCTGTTCGATTCGTTGTTCTACTTGTAGAAAGTTACAAATAATTTCCTTTAAAGGATTAACAATGGGGCTCGTATTTCACTTAAACTTGAATAACAAAAAAATTGGCGAATGGTACTGTTTGGATGCTTTGCATATATGTTTCTTAGACTATATGGCAGCAATATATACAAAGATTTCAACCGTCTACCTGTTCCATTCATTGTTCTACTTGTCGAAATTTACAAATAATTTCCCTTTCATGATTATCAATGGGGCTCGTTGTTCACTTAAACTTGAAGAACAAAAAATTGGCGACTTGTACCGTTTGGATGCTTTGCATATATGTTTCATAGACTATATGGAAGTAATATATACAAAGATTTCAACAGTCTACCTGTTCCATTCATTGTTCTACTTGTCCAAAGTTACAAATAATTTCCGATAAAGGATTAAACATTGGGGCTCATTGTTCACTTAAACTTGAAGAACAAAAAATTGGCGGTTTGTACTGTTTGGATGCTTTGCATATATGTTTCTTAGACTATATAGAAGCAATATATACAAAGATTTCAACCGTCTACCTGTTCCATTCATTGTTCTACTTGTCGAAAGTTACAAATAATTTCCGATAAAGGATTAAACATTGGGGCTCATTGTTCACTTAAACTTGAAGAACAAAAAATTGGCGAATGGTACTGTTTGGATGCTTTGCATATATGTTTCTTAGATTATATAGAAGCAATCTATAGCAAGATTTCAACCGCCAACCTGTTCCATTCATTGTTCTACTTGTCGAAAGTTACAAATAATATCCCTTTCATGATTAACAATGGGGATCGTAGTTCACTTAAACTTGAAGAACAAAAAATTGGCGAATGGTACTGTTTGGATGCTTTGCATATATGTTTCTTAGACCATATAGAAGCAATGTATACAAAGATTTCAACCGTCTACCTGTTCCATTCATTGTTCTACTTGTCGAAAGTTACAAATAATTTCCGTTAAAGGATTAACAATGGGGCTCGTTGTTCACTTAAACTTGAAGAACAAAAAATTGGCGACTTGTACCGTTTGGATGCTTTGCATATATGTTTCATAGACTATATGGAAGTAATATATACAAAGATTTCAACAGTCTACCTGTTCCATTCATTGTTCTACTTGTCCAAAGTTACAAATAATTTCCGATAAAGGATTAAACATTGGGTCTCATTGTTCACTTAAACTTGAAGAACAAAAAATTGTCGAATTGTACTGTTTGGATGCTTTGCATATATGTTTCTTAGACTATATAGAAGCAATATATTCATTGATTTCAACCGTCTACCTGTTCCACTCATTGTTCTACTTGTCGAAAGTTACAAATAATTTCCCTTTCATGATTAACAATGGGGCTCATTGTTCACTTAAACTTGAAGAACGAAAAATTGGCGAATGGTACTGTTTGGATGCTTTGCATATATGTTTCTTAGACTATATAGAAGCAATATATACAAAGATTTCAACCGTCTACCTGTTCCATTCATTGTTCTACTTGTCGAAAGTTACAAATAATTTCCGTTTCATGATTATCAATGGGCCTCGTTGTTCACTCAAACTTGAAGAACAATAAATTGGCGAATTGTACTGTTTGGATGCTATGCATATATGTTTCTTAGACTATATAGAAGCAATATGTATATAATGATTTCAACCGTCTACCTGTTCCATTCATTGTTCTACATGTCGAAAGTTACAAATAATTTCAGTTTCATGATTATCAATGGGGCTCGTTGTTCACTTAAACTTGAAGAACAAAAAATTGGCGAATGGTACTGTTTGGATGCTTTGCATATATGTTTCTTAGTCTATATAGAAGCAATATATACAAAGATTTCAATTGTCTACGTGTTCCATTCATTGTTCTACTTGCCGAAATTTACAAATAATTTCCTTTAAAGGATTAACAATGGGGCTCGTTGTTCACTTAAACTTGAAGAACAATAAATTGGCGAATTGTACTGTGTGGATGCTATGCATATATGTTTCTTAGACTATATAGAAGCAATATATTTAATGATTTCAACCGTCTACCTGTTCCATTCATTGTTCTACATGTCGAAAGTTACAAATAATTTCAGTTTCATGATTATCAATGGGGCTCGTTGTTCACTTAAACTTGAAGAACAAAAAATTGGCGAATGGTACTGTTTGGATGCTTTGCATATATGTTTCTTAGTCTATATAGAAGCAATATATACAAAGATTTCAACCGTCTACGTGTTCCAATTATTGTTCTACTTGTAGAAAGTTACAAATAGTTTCCGATAAAGGATTAACCATTGGGGCTCATTGTTCACTTAAACTTGAAGAACAAAAAATTGTCGAATTGTACTGTTTGGATGCTTTGCATATATGTTTCTTTGACTATATAGAAGCAATATATACAATGATTTCAACCGTCTACCTGTTCCATTCATTGTTCTACTTGTAGAAAGTTACAAATAGTTTCCCTTTCATGATTATCAATGGGGCTCGTTGTTCACTTAAACTTGAAGAACAAAAAATTGGCGAATTGTACTGTTTGGATGCTTTGCATATATGTTTCTTAGACTATATAGAAGCAATATATAGAAATATTTCACCCGTCTACCTGTTCTATTCATTGTTCTACTTGTAGAAAGTTCCAAATAATTTCCGTTTCATGATTATCAATGGGGCTCGTAGTTCACTTAAACTTGAAGAACAAAAAATTGGCGAATGTTACTGTTTGGATGCTTTGCATAAAGGTTTCCGAGACTATATAGAAGCAATATATACAAATATTTCAACAGACTACCTGTTTGATTCATTGTTCTACTTGTAGAAAGTTACAAATAATTTCCTTTAAAGGATTAACAATGGGGCTCGTATTTCACTTAAACTTGAATAACAAAAAATTGGCGAATGGTACTGTTTGGATGCTTTGCATATATGTTTCTTAGACTATATGGCAGCAATATATACAAAGATTTCAACCGTCTACCTGTTCCATTCATTGTTCTACTTGTCGGAAGTTACAAATAATTTCCGTTAAATTATTAACAATGGGGCTCGTTGTTCACTTAAACATGAAGATGAAATAATTGGCGAATTGTACTGTTTGGATGCTTTGCATATATGTTTCTTAGACTATATAGAAGCAATATATACAAAGATTTCAACCGTCTACCTGTTCCATTCATTGTTCTACTTGTCGAAAATTACAAATAATTTCCGATAAAGGATTAACAATGGGGCTCGTAGTTCACTTAAATTTGAAGAACAAAAAATTGGCGAATTGAACTGATTGGATGCTTTTCATACGTGTTTCTTAGACTATTTAGAAGCAATATATAAAAAGATTTCAACCGTCTAACTGTTCGATTCATTGTTCTACTTGTCGAAAATTACAAATAATTTCCGATAAAGGATTAACAATGGGGCTCGTATTTCACTTAAACTTGAATAACAAAAAATTGGCGAATGGTACTGTTTGGATGCTTTGCATATATGTTTCTTAGACTATATGGCAGCAATATATACAAAGATTTCAACCGTCTACCTGTTCCATTCATTGTTCTACTTGTCGAAATTTACAAATAATTTCCCTTTCATGATTATCAATGGGGCTCGTTGTCCACTTAAACTTGAAGAACAAAAAATTGGCGACTTGTACCGTTTGGATGCTTTGCATATATGTTTCATAGACTATATGGAAGTAATATATACAAAGATTTCAACAGTCTACCTGTTCCATTCATTGTTCTACTTGTCCAAAGTTACAAATAATTTCCGATAAAGGATTAAACATTGGGGCTCATTGTTCACTTAAACTTGAAGAACAAAAAATTGGCGGTTTGTACTGTTTGGATGCTTTGCATATATGTTTCTTAGACTATATAGAAGCAATATATACAAAGATTTCTACCGTCTACCTGTTCCATTCATTGTTCTACTTGTCGAAAGTGACAAATAATTTCCGATAAAGGATTAAACATTGGGGCTCATTGTTCACTTAAACTTGAAGAACAAAAAATTGGCGAATGGTACTGTTTGGATGCTTTGCATACATGTTTCTTAGATTATATAGAAGCAATATATAGCAAGATTTCAACCGCCTACCTGTTCCATTCATTGTTCTACTTGTCGAAAGTTACAAATAATTTCCCTTTCATGATTAACAATGGGGCTCGTAGTTCACTTAAACTTGAAGAACAAAAAATTGGCGAATGGTACTGTTTGGATGCTTTGCATATATGTTTCTTAGACCATATAGAAGCAATGTATACAAAGATTTCAACCGTCTACCTGTTCCATTCATTGTTCTACTTGTCGAAAGTTACAAATAATTTCCGTTAAAGGATTAACAATGGGGCTCGTTGTTCACTTAAACTTGAAGAACAAAAAATTGGCGACTTGTACCGTTTGGATGCTTTGCATATATGTTTCATAGACTATATGGAAGTAATATATACAAAGATTTCAACAGTCTACCTGTTCCATTCATTTTTCTACTTGTCCAAAGTTACAAATAATTTCCGATAAAGGATTAAACATTGGGGCTCATTGTTCACTTAAACTTGAAGACCAAAAAATTGGCGAATGGTACTGTTTGGATGCTTTGCGTACATGTTTCTTAGACTATATAGAAGCAATATATACAAAGATTTCAACCGTCTACGTGTTCCAATCATTGTTCTACTTGTAGAAAGTTACAATTAATTTCCGATAAAGGATTGACAATGGGTCTCATTGTTCACTTAAACTTGAAGAACAAAAAAGTGGCGAATGGTAATGTTTGGTTGCTTTGCATATATGTTTCTTAGACTATATGGAAGCAATATATACAAAGATTTCAACCGTCTACGTGTTCCAATCATTGTTCTACTTGTCGAAAGTTACAAATCATTTCCGATAACGGATTAACCATTGGGGCTCATTGTTCACTTAAACTTGAAGAACAAAAAATTGGCGAATTGTACTGTTTGGATGCTTTGTATATATGTTTCTTAGACTATATAGAAGCAATATATACAATGATTTCAACCGTCTACCTGTTCCATTCATTGTTCTACTTGTCGAAAATTACAAATAATTTCCGATAAAGGATTAACCATTGGGGCTCATTGTTCACTTAAACTTGAAGAACAAAAAATTGGCGAATGGTACTGTTTGGATGCTTTGCATATATGTTTCTTAGACTATATAGAAGCAATATATACATTGATTACAACCGTCTACCTGTTCCACTCATTGTTCTACTTGTCGCAAGTTACAAATAATTTCCGTTAAAGTATTAACAATGGGGCTCGTAGTTCACTTAAACATGAAGATGAAATAATTGGCGAATTGTACTGTTTGGATGCTTTGCATATATGTTTCTTAGATTATATAGAAGCAATATATACAAAGATTTCAACCGTCTACCTGTTCCATTCATTGTTCTTCTTGTCGAAAGTTACTAATAATTTCCGCTTCATGATTATCAATGGGCCTCGTTGTTCACTTAAAATTGAAGAACAAAAAATTGGCGACTGGTACTGTTTGGATTCTTTGCATATATGTTTCTTAGACTATATAGAAGCAATATATAAATAGATTTCAACCGTCTACCAGTTCCATTCATTGTTCTACTTGTCGAAAGTTACAAATAATTTCCTATAAAGGATTAACAATGGGGCTCATTGTTCACTTAAACTTGATGAACAAAAAATTGGCGAATGGTACTGTTTGGATGATTTGCATATATGTTTCTTATACTATATAGAAGCAATATATACAAAGATTTCAACAGTCTACCTGTTCCATTCAATGTTCTACTTGTCGAAAGTTACAAATAATTTCCGATAAAGGATTAACAATGGGTCTCATTGTTCACTTAAACTTGAATAACAAAAAATTCGCGAATGGTACTGTTTGGATGCTTTGCATATATGTTTCTTAGACAATATAGAAGCAATATATACAAAGATTTCATCCGTCTACCTCTTCCATTCATTGTTCTACTTGTAGAAAGTTACAAATAGTTTCCCTTTCATGATTATCAATGGGGCTCGTTGTTCACTTAAACTTGAAGAACAAAAAATTGGCGAATTGTACTGTTTGGATGCTTTGCATATATGTTTCTTAGACTATATAGAAGCAATATATAGAAATATTTCACCCGTCTACCTGTTCTATTCATTGTTCTACTTGTAGACAGTTCCAAATAATTTCCGTTTCATGATTATCAATGGGGCTCGTAGTTCACTTACACTTGAAGAACAAAAAATTGGCGAATGGTACTGTTTGGATGCTTTGCATATATGTTTCTTATACTATATAGAAGCAATATATACAAAGATTTCAACCGTCTACCTGTTCCATTCAATGTTCTACTTGTCGAAAGTTACAAATAATTTCCGATAAAAGATTAACAATGGGGCTCATTGTTCACTTAAACTTGAAGAACAAAAAATTGGCGAATTGTACTGTTTGAACGCTTTGCATATATGTTTCTTGGACTATATAGAAGCAACATATACAATGATTTCAACAGTCTACCTGTTCCATTCATTGTTCTACTTGTCGCAAGTTACAAATAATTTCCGTTAAAGTATTAACAATGGGGCTCGTAGTTCACTTAAACATGAAGATGAAATAATTGGCGAATTGTACTGTTTGGATGCTTTGAATATATGTTTCTTAGATTATATAGAAGCAATATATACAAAGATTTCAACCGTCTACCTGTTCCATTTATTGTTCATCTTGTCGAAAGTTACAAATAATTTCCGTTTCATGATTATCAATGGGCCTCGTTGTTCACTTAAAATTGAAGAACAAAAAATTGGCGACTGGTACTGTTTGGATGCTTTGCATATATGTTTCTTAGACTATATAGAAGCAATATATAAATAGATTTCAACCGTCTACCAGTTCCATTCATTGTTCTACTTGTCGAAAGTTACAAATAATTTCCTATAAAGGATTAACAATGGGGCTCATTGTTCACTTAAACTTGAAGAACAAAAAATTGGCGAATGGTACTGTTTGGATGATTTGCATATATGTTTCTTAGACTATATAGAAGCAATATATACATTGATTTCAACCGTCTACCTGTTCCACTCATTGTTCTACTTGTCGCAAGCTACAAATAATTTCCGTTAAAGTATTAACAATGGGTCTCGTAGTTCACTTAAACTTGAAGATGGAATAGTTGGCGAATTGTACTGTTTGGATGCTTTGCATATATGTTTCTTAGATTATATAGAAGCAATATATACAAAGATTTCAACCGTCTACCTGTTCCATTCATTGTTCTACTTGTCGAAAATTACAAATAATTTCCGATAAAGGATTAACCATTGGGGCTCATTGTTCACTAAACTTGAAGAACAAAGATTGTCGAATTGTACTGTTTGGATGCTTTGCATATATGTTTCTTAGACTATATAGAAGCAATATATACAATGATTTCTACCGTCTACCTGTTCCATTCATTGTTCTACTTGTCGAAAGTTACAAATAATTTCCGATAAAGGATTAACCATTGGGGCTCATTGTTCACTAAACTTGAAGAACAAAAAATTGGCGAATTGTACTGTTTGGATGCTTTGCATATATGTTTCTTAGACTATATAGAAGCAATATATACAATGATTTCTACCGTCTACCTGTTCCATTCATTGTTCTACTTGTCGAAAGTTACAAATAATTTCCGATAAAGGATTAACCATTGGGGCTCATTGTTCACTAAACTTGAAGAACAAAAAATTGGCGAATTGTACTGTTTGGATGCTTTGCATATATGTTTCTTAGACTATATAGAAGCAATATATACAATGATTTCTTACAGTCTACCTGTTCCATTCATTGTTCTACTTGTCGAAATTTACAAATAATTTCCCTTAAAGGATAAACAATGGGGCTCATTGTTCACTTAAACTTGAAGAACAAAAAATTGGAGAATGGTACTGTTTGGATGCTTTGGGTACATGTTTCTTAGACTATATGGAAGCAATATATACAAAGATTTCAACCGTCAACGTGTTCCAATCATTGTTCTACTTGTCGAAATTTACAAATAATTTCCTTTAAAGGACTAACAATGGGGCTCGTTGTTCACATAAACTTGAAGAACAAAAAATTGGCGAATGGTACTGTTTTGATGCTTTGCATATATGTTTCTTAGACTATATAGAAGCAATATATACATTGATTTCAACCGTCTACTTGTTCCATTCATTGTTCTACTTGTCGCAAGTTACAAATAATTTTCGTTAAAGTATTAACAATGGGGCTCGTAGTTCACTTAAAGTTGAAGATCAAATAATTGGCGAATTGTACTGTTTGGATGATTTGCATATATGTTTCTTAGACTATATAAAAGCAATATATACAATGATTTCAACCGTCTACCTGTTCCAGTCATGGTTCTACTTGTCGAAAGTTACAAATAATTTCCTTTAAAGGTTTAACAATGGGGCTCGTAGTTCACTTAAACTTGAAGAACAAAAAATAGGCGAATGGTACTGTTTGGATGCTTTGCATATATGTTTCTTAGATTATATAGAAGCAATATATACAAAGATTTCAACCGTCTACCTGTACCATTCATTGTTCTGCATGTCGAAATTTACAAATAATTTCCTTTAAAGGATTAACAATGGGGCTCGTTGTTCACTTAAACTTGAAGAACAATAAATTGGCGAATTGTACTGTTTGGATGCTTTGCATATATGTTTCTTAGACTATATGGAATCAATATATACAATGATTTCAACCGTCTACCAGTTCCATTCATTGTTCTACTTGTAGAAAGTTACAAATAATTACCGATAAAGGATTAACCATTGGGGCTCATTGTTCACTTAAACTTGAAAAACAAAAAATAGGCGAATTGTACTGTTTGGATGCTTTGCATATATGTTTCTTAGACTATATGGAAGCAATATATACAATGATTTCAACCGTCTACCTGTTCCATTCATTGTTCTACTTGTAGAAAGTTACAAATAATTTCCGTTTCATGATTATCAATGGGGCTCGTTGTTCACTTAAACTTGAAGAACAAAAAATTGGCGAATGGTACTGTTTGGATGCTTTGCATATATGTTTCTTAGATTATATAGAAGCAATATATACAAAGATTTCAACCGTCTACCTGTTCTATTCATTGTTCTACTTGTCGAAATTTACAAATAATTTCCTTTAAAGGATTAACAATGGGGCTCGTAGTTTACTTAAACTTGAAGAACAAAAAATTGGCGAATTGTACTGTTTGGATGCTTAGCATATATGTTTCTTAGACTATATAGAAGCAATATATACAATGATTTCAACAGTCAACCTGTTCCATTCATTGTTCTACTTGTCGAAATTTACAATTAATTTCCTTTAAAGGATTAACAATGGGGCTCGTAGTTCACTTAAACTTGAAGAACAAAAAATTGGCGACTGGTACTGTTTGGATTCTTTGCATATATGTTTCTTAGACTATATAGAAGCAATATATAAATAGATTTCAACCGTCTACCAGTTCCATTCATTGTTCTACTTGTCGAAAGTTACAAATAATTTCCTATAAAGGATTAACAATGGGGCTCATTGTTCACTTAAACTTGATGAACAAAAAATTGGCGAATGGTACTGTTTGGATGATTTGCATATATGTTTCTTATACTATATAGAAGCAATATATACAAAGATTTCAACAGTCTACCTGTTCCATTCAATGTTCTACTTGTCGAAAGTTACAAATAATTTCCGATAAAGGATTAACAATGGGTCTCATTGTTCACTTAAACTTGAATAACAAAAAATTCGCGAATGGTACTGTTTGGATGCTTTGCATATATGTTTCTTAGACAATATAGAAGCAATATATACAAAGATTTCATCCGTCTACCTCTTCCATTCATTGTTCTACTTGTAGAAAGTTACAAATAGTTTCCCTTTCATGATTATCAATGGGGCTCGTTGTTCACTTAAACTTGAAGAACAAAAAATTGGCGAATTGTACTGTTTGGATGCTTTGCATATATGTTTCTTAGACTATATAGAAGCAATATATAGAAATATTTCACCCGTCTACCTGTTCTATTCATTGTTCTACTTGTAGAAAGTTCCAAATAATTTCCGTTTCATGATTATCAATGGGGCTCGTAGTTCACTTACACTTGAAGAACAAAAAATTGGCGAATGGTACTGTTTGGATGCTTTGCATATATGTTTCTTATACTATATAGAAGCAATATATACAAAGATTTCAACCGTCTACCTGTTCCATTCAATGTTCTACTTGTCGAAAGTTACAAATAATTTCCGATAAAAGATTAACAATGGGGCTCATTGTTCACTTAAACTTGAAGAACAAAAAATTGGCGAATTGTACTGTTTGAACGCTTTGCATATATGTTTCTTGGACTATATAGAAGCAACATATACAATGATTTCAACAGTCTACCTGTTCCATTCATTGTTCTACTTGTCGCAAGTTACAAATAATTTCCGTTAAAGTATTAACAATGGGGCTCGTAGTTCACTTAAACATGAAGATGAAATAATTGGCGAATTGTACTGTTTGGATGCTTTGAATATATGTTTCTTAGATTATATAGAAGCAATATATACAAAGATTTCAACCGTCTACCTGTTCCATTTATTGTTCATCTTGTCGAAAGTTACAAATAATTTCCGTTTCATGATTATCAATGGGCCTCGTTGTTCACTTAAAATTGAAGAACAAAAAATTGGCGACTGGTACTGTTTGGATGCTTTGCATATATGTTTCTTAGACTATATAGAAGCAATATATAAATAGATTTCAACCGTCTACCAGTTCCATTCATTGTTCTACTTGTCGAAAGTTACAAATAATTTCCTATAAAGGATTAACAATGGGGCTCATTGTTCACTTAAACTTGAAGAACAAAAAATTGGCGAATGGTACTGTTTGGATGATTTGCATATATGTTTCTTAGACTATATAGAAGCAATATATACATTGATTTCAACCGTCTACCTGTTCCACTCATTGTTCTACTTGTCGCAAGCTACAAATAATTTCCGTTAAAGTATTAACAATGGGTCTCGTAGTTCACTTAAACTTGAAGATGGAATAGTTGGCGAATTGTACTGTTTGGATGCTTTGCATATATGTTTCTTAGATTATATAGAAGCAATATATACAAAGATTTCAACCGTCTACCTGTTCCATTCATTGTTCTACTTGTCGAAAATTACAAATAATTTCCGATAAAGGATTAACCATTGGGGCTCATTGTTCACTAAACTTGAAGAACAAAGATTGTCGAATTGTACTGTTTGGATGCTTTGCATATATGTTTCTTAGACTATATAGAAGCAATATATACAATGATTTCTACCGTCTACCTGTTCCATTCATTGTTCTACTTGTCGAAAGTTACAAATAATTTCCGATAAAGGATTAACCATTGGGGCTCATTGTTCACTAAACTTGAAGAACAAAAAATTGGCGAATTGTACTGTTTGGATGCTTTGCATATATGTTTCTTAGACTATATAGAAGCAATATATACAATGATTTCTTACAGTCTACCTGTTCCATTCATTGTTCTACTTGTCGAAATTTACAAATAATTTCCCTTAAAGGATAAACAATGGGGCTCGTAGTTCACTTAAACTTGAAGAACAAAAAATTGGCGAATGGTACTGTTTGGATGCTTTGCATATATGTTTCTTAGACTATATAGAAGCAATATATACAAAGATTTCAACCGTCTACCTGTTCCAGTCATTGTTCTACTTGTCGAAAGTTACAAATCATTTCCGATAACGGATTAACCATTGGGGCTCATTGTTCACTTAAACTTGAAGAACAAAAAATTGGAGAATGGTACTGTTTGGATGCTTTGGGTACATGTTTCTTAGACTATATGGAAGCAATATATACAAAGATTTCAACCGTCAACGTGTTCCAATCATTGTTCTACTTGTCGAAATTTACAAATAATTTCCTTTAAAGGACTAACAATGGGGCTCGTTGTTCACATAAACTTGAAGAACAAAAAATTGGCGAATGGTACTGTTTTGATGCTTTGCATATATGTTTCTTAGACTATATAGAAGCAATATATACATTGATTTCAACCGTCTACTTGTTCCATTCATTGTTCTACTTGTCGCAAGTTACAAATAATTTCCGTTAAAGTATTAAAAATGGGGCTCGTAGTTCACTTAAACTTGAAGAACAAAAAATTGGCGAATTGTACTGTTTGGATGATTTGCATATATGTTTCTTATACTATATAAAAGCAATATATACAAAGATTTCAACCGTCTACCTGTTCCATTCAATGTTCTACTTGTCGAAAGTTACAAATAATTTCCGATAAAGGATTAACAATGGGGCTCATTGTTCACTTAAACTTGAAGAACAAAAAATTGGCGAATGGTACTGTTTGGATGCTTTGCATATATGTTTCTTAGACTATATGGAAGCAATATATACAAAGATTTCAACCGTCTGTGTGTTCCAATCATTGTTCTACTTGTAGAAAGTTACAATTAATTTCCGTTAAAGGATTAACAATGGGGCTCGTTGTTCACATAAACTTGAAGAACAAAAAATTGGCGAATGGTACTGTTTGGATGCTTTGCGTTCATGTTTCTTAGACTATATGGAAGCAATGTATACAAAGATTTCAACCGTCTACGTGTTCCAATCATTGTTCTTCTTGTCGAAATTTACAAATAATTTCCGTTAAAGGATTAACAATGGGGCTCATTGTTCACTTAAACTTGAAGGACAAAAAATTGACGAATGGTACTATTTGGATGCTTTGCATATATGTTTCTTAGACTATATGGAAGCAATATATACAAAGATTTCAACCGTCTACGTGTTCCAATCATTGTTCTACTTGTCGAAATTTACAAATAATTTCCGTTAAAGGATTAACAATGGGGCTCGTTGTTCACTTAAACCTAAAGAACAAAAAATTGGCGAATGGTACTGTTTGGATGCTTTGCATATATGTTTCTTAGACTATATAGAAGCAATATATACAAAGATTTCAACCGTCTACCTGTTCCATTCATTGTTCTACTTGTCGAAATTTACAAATAATTTCCTTTAAAGGATTAACAATGGGGCTCGTAGTTTACTTAAACTTGAAGAACAAAAAATTGGCGAATTGTACTGTTTGGATGCTTAGCATATATGTTTCTTAGACTATATAGAAGCAATATATACAATGATTTCAACAGTCAACCTGTTCCATTCATTGTTCTACTTGTCGAAATTTACAATTAATTTCCTTTAAAGGATTAACAATGGGGCTCGTAGTTCACTTAAACTTGAAGAACAAAAAATTGGCGACTGGTACTGTTTGGATTCTTTGCATATATGTTTCTTAGACTATATAGAAGCAATATATAAATAGATTTCAACCGTCTACCAGTTCCATTCATTGTTCTACTTGTCGAAAGTTACAAATAATTTCCTATAAAGGATTAACAATGGGGCTCATTGTTCACTTAAACTTGATGAACAAAAAATTGGCGAATGGTACTGTTTGGATGATTTGCATATATGTTTCTTATACTATATAGAAGCAATATATACAAAGATTTCAACAGTCTACCTGTTCCATTCAATGTTCTACTTGTCGAAAGTTACAAATAATTTCCGATAAAGGATTAACAATGGGTCTCATTGTTCACTTAAACTTGAATAACAAAAAATTCGCGAATGGTACTGTTTGGATGCTTTGCATATATGTTTCTTAGACAATATAGAAGCAATATATACAAAGATTTCATCCGTCTACCTCTTCCATTCATTGTTCTACTTGTAGAAAGTTACAAATAGTTTCCCTTTCATGATTATCAATGGGGCTCGTTGTTCACTTAAACTTGAAGAACAAAAAATTGGCGAATTGTACTGTTTGGATGCTTTGCATATATGTTTCTTAGACTATATAGAAGCAATATATAGAAATATTTCACCCGTCTACCTGTTCTATTCATTGTTCTACTTGTAGAAAGTTCCAAATAATTTCCGTTTCATGATTATCAATGGGGCTCGTAGTTCACTTACACTTGAAGAACAAAAAATTGGCGAATGGTACTGTTTGGATGCTTTGCATATATGTTTCTTATACTATATAGAAGCAATATATACAAAGATTTCAACCGTCTACCTGTTCCATTCAATGTTCTACTTGTCGAAAGTTACAAATAATTTCCGATAAAAGATTAACAATGGGGCTCATTGTTCACTTAAACTTGAAGAACAAAAAATTGGCGAATTGTACTGTTTGAACGCTTTGCATATATGTTTCTTGGACTATATAGAAGCAACATATACAATGATTTCAACAGTCTACCTGTTCCATTCATTGTTCTACTTGTCGCAAGTTACAAATAATTTCCGTTAAAGTATTAACAATGGGGCTCGTAGTTCACTTAAACATGAAGATGAAATAATTGGCGAATTGTACTGTTTGGATGCTTTGAATATATGTTTCTTAGATTATATAGAAGCAATATATACAAAGATTTCAACCGTCTACCTGTTCCATTTATTGTTCATCTTGTCGAAAGTTACAAATAATTTCCGTTTCATGATTATCAATGGGCCTCGTTGTTCACTTAAAATTGAAGAACAAAAAATTGGCGACTGGTACTGTTTGGATGCTTTGCATATATGTTTCTTAGACTATATAGAAGCAATATATAAATAGATTTCAACCGTCTACCAGTTCCATTCATTGTTCTACTTGTCGAAAGTTACAAATAATTTCCTATAAAGGATTAACAATGGGGCTCATTGTTCACTTAAACTTGAAGAACAAAAAATTGGCGAATGGTACTGTTTGGATGATTTGCATATATGTTTCTTAGACTATATAGAAGCAATATATACATTGATTTCAACCGTCTACCTGTTCCACTCATTGTTCTACTTGTCGCAAGCTACAAATAATTTCCGTTAAAGTATTAACAATGGGTCTCGTAGTTCACTTAAACTTGAAGATGGAATAGTTGGCGAATTGTACTGTTTGGATGCTTTGCATATATGTTTCTTAGATTATATAGAAGCAATATATACAAAGATTTCAACCGTCTACCTGTTCCATTCATTGTTCTACTTGTCGAAAATTACAAATAATTTCCGATAAAGGATTAACCATTGGGGCTCATTGTTCACTAAACTTGAAGAACAAAGATTGTCGAATTGTACTGTTTGGATGCTTTGCATATATGTTTCTTAGACTATATAGAAGCAATATATACAATGATTTCTACCGTCTACCTGTTCCATTCATTGTTCTACTTGTCGAAAGTTACAAATAATTTCCGATAAAGGATTAACCATTGGGGCTCATTGTTCACTAAACTTGAAGAACAAAAAATTGGCGAATTGTACTGTTTGGATGCTTTGCATATATGTTTCTTAGACTATATAGAAGCAATATATACAATGATTTCTTACAGTCTACCTGTTCCATTCATTGTTCTACTTGTCGAAATTTACAAATAATTTCCCTTAAAGGATAAACAATGGGGCTCGTAGTTCACTTAAACTTGAAGAACAAAAAATTGGCGAATGGTACTGTTTGGATGCTTTGCATATATGTTTCTTAGACTATATAGAAGCAATATATACAAAGATTTCAACCGTCTACCTGTTCCAGTCATTGTTCTACTTGTCGAAAGTTACAAATCATTTCCGATAACGGATTAACCATTGGGGCTCATTGTTCACTTAAACTTGAAGAACAAAAAATTGGAGAATGGTACTGTTTGGATGCTTTGGGTACATGTTTCTTAGACTATATGGAAGCAATATATACAAAGATTTCAACCGTCAACGTGTTCCAATCATTGTTCTACTTGTCGAAATTTACAAATAATTTCCTTTAAAGGACTAACAATGGGGCTCGTTGTTCACATAAACTTGAAGAACAAAAAATTGGCGAATGGTACTGTTTTGATGCTTTGCATATATGTTTCTTAGACTATATAGAAGCAATATATACATTGATTTCAACCGTCTACTTGTTCCATTCATTGTTCTACTTGTCGCAAGTTACAAATAATTTCCGTTAAAGTATTAAAAATGGGGCTCGTAGTTCACTTAAACTTGAAGAACAAAAAATTGGCGAATTGTACTGTTTGGATGATTTGCATATATGTTTCTTATACTATATAAAAGCAATATATACAAAGATTTCAACCGTCTACCTGTTCCATTCAATGTTCTACTTGTCGAAAGTTACAAATAATTTCCGATAAAGGATTAACAATGGGGCTCATTGTTCACTTAAACTTGAAGAACAAAAAATTGGCGAATGGTACTGTTTGGATGCTTTGCATATATGTTTCTTAGACTATATGGAAGCAATATATACAAAGATTTCAACCGTCTGTGTGTTCCAATCATTGTTCTACTTGTAGAAAGTTACAATTAATTTCCGTTAAAGGATTAACAATGGGACTCGTTGTTCACATAAACTTGAAGAACAAAAAATTGGCGAATGGTACTGTTTGGATGCTTTGCGTTCATGTTTCTTAGACTATATGGAAGCAATGTATACAAAGATTTCAACCGTCTACGTGTTCCAATCATTGTTCTTCTTGTCGAAATTTACAAATAATTTCCGTTAAAGGATTAACAATGGGGCTCATTGTTCACTTAAACTTGAAGGACAAAAAATTGACGAATGGTACTATTTGGATGCTTTGCATATATGTTTCTTAGACTATATGGAAGCAATATATACAAAGATTTCAACCGTCTACGTGTTCCAATCATTGTTCTACTTGTCGAAATTTACAAATAATTTCCGTTAAAGGATTAACAATGGGGCTCGTTGTTCACTTAAACCTAAAGAACAAAAAATTGGCGAATGGTACTGTTTGGATGCTTTGCATATATGTTTCTTAGACTATATAGAAGCAATATATACAAAGATTTCAACCGTCTACCTGTTCCATTCATTGTTCTACTTGTCGAAATTTACAAATAATTTCCTTTAAAGGATTAACAATGGGGCTCGTTGTTCACTTAAACTTGAAGAACAAAAAATTGATGAATGGTACTGTTTGGATGCTTTGCATATATGTTTCTTAGACTATATAGAAGCAATATATACATTGATTTCAACCGTCTACCTGTTCCATTCATTGCTCTACTTGTAGCAAGTTACAAATAATTTTCGTTAAAGTATTAACAATGGGGCTCGTAGTTCACTTAAAGTTGAAGATCAAATAATTGGCGAATTGTACTGTTTGGATGATTTGCATATATGTTTCTTAGACTATATAAAAGCAATATATACAATGATTTCAACCGTCTACCTGTTCCAGTCATGGTTCTACTTGTCGAAAGTTACAAATAATTTCCTTTAAAGGTTTAACAATGGGGCTCGTAGTTCACTTAAACTTGAAGAACAAAAAATAGGCGAATGGTACTGTTTGGATGCTTTGCATATATGTTTCTTAGATTATATAGAAGCAATATATACAAAGATTTCAACCGTCTACCTGTACCATTCATTGTTCTGCATGTCGAAATTTACAAATAATTTCCTTTAAAGGATTAACAATGGGGCTCGTTGTTCACTTAAACTTGAAGAACAATAAATTGGCGAATTGTACTGTTTGGATGCTTTGCATATATGTTTCTTAGACTATATGGAATCAATATATACAATGATTTCAACCGTCTACCGGTTCCATTCATTGTTCTACTTGTAGAAAGTTACAAATAATTACCGATAAAGGATTAACCATTGGGGCTCATTGTTCACTTAAACTTGAAAAACAAAAAATAGGCGAATTGTACTGTTTGGATGCTTTGCATATATGTTTCTTAGACTATATGGAAGCAATATATACAATGATTTCAACCGTCTACCTGTTCCATTCATTGTTCTACTTGTAGAAAGTTACAAATAATTTCCGTTTCATGATTATCAATGGGGCTCGTTGTTCACTTAAACTTGAAGAACAAAAAATTGGCGAATGGTACTGTTTGGATGCTTTGCATATATGTTTCTTAGATTATATAGAAGCAATATATACAAAGATTTCAACCGTCTACCTGTTCTATTCATTGTTCTACTTGTCGAAATTTACAAATAATTTCCTTTAAAGGATTAACAATGGGGCTCGTAGTTTACTTAAACTTGAAGAACAAAAAATTGGCGAATTGTACTGTTTGGATGCTTAGCATATATGTTTCTTAGACTATATAGAAGCAATATATACAATGATTTCAACAGTCAACCTGTTCCATTCATTGTTCTACTTGTCGAAATTTACAATTAATTTCCTTTAAAGGATTAACAATGGGGCTCGTAGTTCACTTAAACTTGAAGAACAAAAAATTGGCGAATGGTACTGTTTGGATGCTTTGCATATATGTTTCGTAGATGATATAGAAGCAATATATACAATGATTTCAACCGTCTACCTGTTCCATTCATTGTTCTACTTGTCGAAAGTGACAAATAATTTCCGTTAAGGGATTAACAATGGGGATCGTAGTTTACTTAAACTTGAAGAACAAAAAATTGGCGAATTGTACTGTTTGGATGCTTTGCATATATTTTCCTTAGACTATATAGAAGCAATATATACAAAGATTTCAACCGTCTACCTGTTCCATTCATTGTTCCACTTGTCGAAAGTTACAAATAATTTCCGATAAAGGATTAACCATTGGGGCTCATTGTTCACTTAAACTTGAAGAACAAAAAAATTGGCGAATTGTACTGTTTGGATGCTTTGCATATATGTTTCTTAGACTATATAGAAGCAATATATAGAAGGATTTCACCCGTCTACCTGTTCCAATCATTGTTCTACTTGTCGAAATTTAGAAATAATTTCCCTTTCATGATTATCAATGGGGCTCGTTGTTCACTTAAACTTGAAGAACAATAAATTCGCGAATGGTACTGTTTGGATGCTTTGCATATATGTATCTTAGACTATATAGAAGCAATATATACAAAGATTTCAACCGTCTACGTGTTCCAATTATTGTTCTACTTGTAGAAAGTTACAAATAGTTTCCGATAAAGGATTAACAATGTGGCTCATTGTTCACTTAACCTTGAAGAACAAAAAATTGGCGAATGGTACTGTTTGGATGCTTTGCATATATGTTTCTTAGACTATATAGAAGCAATATATAGAAAGATTTCAACCGTCTACATGTTCTATTCATTGTTCTACTTGTAGAAAGTTACAAATAATTTCCTTTTCATGATTATCAATGGGGCTCGTTGTTCACTTAAACTTGAAGAACAAAAAATTGTGGAATCGTACTGTTTAGATGCTTTGCATATATGTTTCTTAGACTATATAGAAGCAATATATACAAAGATTTCAACAGTCTAACTGTTCTATTCATTGTTCTATTTGAAGAAAGTTACAAATAATTTCCCTTTCATGATTATCAATGGGGCTCATTGTTCACTTAAACTTGAAGAACAAAAAATTGGCGAATGGTACTGTTTGGATGCTTTGCGTACATGTTTCTTAGACTATATAGAAGCAATATATACAAAGATTTCAACCGTCTACCTGTTCCATTCATTGTTCTATTTGTCGAAAATTACAAATAATTTCCGATAAAGGATTAACAATGGGGCTCGTAGTTGACTTAAACTTGAAGAACAAAAAAATTGGCGAATTGTACTGTTTGGATGCTTTGCATATATGTTTCTTAGACTATATAGAAGCAATCTATAGTAGGATTTCACCCGTCTACCTGTTCCAATCATTGTTCTACTTGTCGAAATTTAGAAATAATTTCCCTTTCATGATTATCAATGGGGCTCGTTGTTCACTTAAACTTGAAGAACAAAAAATTGGCGAATGGTACTGTTTGGATGCTTTGCATATACGTTTCTTAGACTATATAGAAGCAATATTTACAAAGATTTCAACCGTCTACCTGTTCCATTCACTGTTCTACTTGTCGAAAGTTACAAATAATTTCCGATAAAGGATTAACAATGGGGCTCATTGTTCACTTAAACTTGAGGAACAAAAAATTGGCGAATGGTACTGTTTGGATGCTTTGCGTACATGTTTCTTAGACTATATAGAAGCAATATATACAAAGTTTTCAACCGTCTACCTGTTCCATTCATTGTTCTACTTGTCGAAATTTACAAATAATTTCCTTTAAAGGATTAACAATGGGGCTCGTAGTTCAATTAAACTTGAAAAACCAAAAATTGGCGAATTGTACTGTTTGGATGCTTTGCATATATGTTTCTTAGACTATACGGAAGCAATATATACAAAGATTTCAACCGTCTACGTGTTCCAATCATTGTTCTACTTGTCGAAAGTTACAAATAATTTCCGATAAAGGATTAACCATTGGGGCTCATTGTTCACTTAAACTTGAAGAACAAAAAATTGGCGAATTGTACTGTTTGGATGCTTTGCATATATGTTTCTTAGACTATATGGAAGCAATATATACAAAGATTTCAACCGTCCACGTGTTCCAATCATTGTTCTACTTGTCGAAATTTACAAATAATTTCGGATAAAGTATTAACAATCGGGCTCATTGTTCACTTAACCTTGAAGAACAAAAAATTGGCGAATGGTACTGTTTGGATGCTTTGCATATATGTTTCTTAGACTATACGGAAGCAATATATATAAAGATTTCAACCGTCTACGTGTTCCAATAGTTGTTCTACTTTTCGAAATTTACAAATAATTTCATTTAAAGGATTAACAATGGGGCTCGTTGTTCACTTAAACTTGAAGAACAATAAATTGGCGAAATTGTACTGTTTGGATGCTTTGCATATTTGTTTCTTACACTAGATGGATGCAATATATACAAAGATTTCAACCGTCTACGTGTTCCAATCATTGTTCTACTTGTCGAAATTTACAAATAATTTCCTTTAAAGGATTAACAATGGGGCTCGTTGTTCACTTAAACTTGAAGAACAATAAATTGGCGAATGGTACTGTTTGGATGCTTTGCATATATGTTTCTCAGACTATATAGAAGCAATATATACAAAGATTTCAACCGTCTACATGATCCATTCATTGTTCTACTTGTCGAAATTTACAAATAATTTCCTTTAAAGGATTAACAATGGGGCTCGTAGTTCAATTAAACTTGAAAAACCAAAAATTGGCGAATTGTACTGTTTGGATGCTTTGCATATATGTTTCTTAGACTATATAGAAGCAATATATAAAAGATTTCAACCGTCTACCTGTTCCATTCATTGTTCTACTTGTCGAAAATTACAAATAATTTCCGATAAAGGATTAACCATTGGGGCTCATTGTTCACTTAAACTTGAAGAACAAAAAATTGGCGAATGGTACTGTTTGGATGCTTTGCGTACATGTTTCTTAGACTATATGGAAGCAATATATACAAAGATTTCTACCGTCTACCTGTTCCATT
This sequence comes from Cerceris ruficornis, assembly GCA_963989415.1. Classification (NCBI taxonomy): domain Eukaryota; kingdom Metazoa; phylum Arthropoda; class Insecta; order Hymenoptera; family Crabronidae; genus Cerceris; species Cerceris ruficornis. The sequence continues at coordinate 684,262 of CAXDIW010000512.1, forward strand.
CATTGTTCTACTTGTCGCAAGTTACAAATAATTTCCGTTAAAGTATTAACAATGGGGCTCGTAGTTCACTTAAACTTGAAGATCAAATAATTGGCGAATTGTACTGTTTGGATGATTTGCATATATGTTTCTTAGACTTTATAGAAGCAATATATAAAAAGATTTCAACCGTCTACCTGTTCCAATCATTGTTCTACTTGTCGAAAGTTACAAATAATTTCCGATAAAGGATCAACAATGGGGCTCATTGTTCACTTAAACTTGAGGAACAAAAAATTGGCGAATGGTACTGTTTGGATGCTTTGCGTACATGTTTCTTAGACTATATAGAAGCAATATATACAAAGTTTTCAACCGTCTACATGTTCCATTCATTGTTCTACTTGTCGAAAGTTACAAATAATTTCCGATAAAGGATTAACAATGGGGCTCAATTTTCACTTAACCTTGAAGAACAAAAAATTCGCGAATGGTTCTGTTTGGATGCTTTGCATATATGTTTCTTAGATCATATAGAAGCAATATATACAAAGATTTCAACCGTCTACGTGTCCCAATCATTGTTCTACTTGTAGAAAGTTACAATTAATTTCCGTTAAAGGATTAACAATCGGGCTCATTGTTCACTTAAACTTGAAGAACAAAGAATTGGCGAATGGTACTGTTTGGATGCTTTGCATATATGTTTCTTAGACTATATAGAAGCAATATATAGAAGGATTTCACCCGTCTACCTGTTCCATTCATTGTTCTACTTGTCGAAAGTTACAAATAATTTCCGATAAAGGATTAACAATGGGGCTCATTGTTCACTTAAACTTGAGGAACAAAAAATTGGCGAATGGTACTGTTTGGATGCTTTGCATATATGTTTCTAAGACTATATAGAAGCAATATATACAGTGATTTCAACCGTCTACCTGTTCCATTCATTGTTCTACTTGTCGAAATTTACAAATAATTTCCTTTAAAGGATTAACGATGGGGCTCGTTGTTCACTTAAACTTGAAGAACAAAAAATTGGCGAATGGTACTCTTTGGATGCTTTGCATATATATTTCTTAGACTATATAGAAGCAATATATACATTGATTTCAACCGTCTACCTGTTCCATTCATTGTTCTACTTGTCGCAAGTTACAAATAATTTCCGTTAAAGTATTAACAATGGGGCTCGTAGTTCACTTAAACTTGAAGATCTAATAATTGGCGAATGGTACTGTTTGGATGCTTTGCATATATGTTTCTTAGACTATATGGAAGCAATATACACAAAGATTTCAACCGTCTACCTGTTCCATTCATTGTTCTATTTGTCGAAAATTACAAATAATTTCCGATAAAGGATTAACAATGGGGCTCGTAGTTCACTTAAACTTAAAGAACAAAAAAATTGGCGAATTGTACTGTTTGGATGCTTTGCATATATGTTTCTTAGACTATATGGAAGCAATATATAGAAGGATTTCACCCGTCTACCTGTTCCATTCATTGTTCTACTTGTCGAAAGTTACAAATAATTTCCGATAAAGGATTAACAATGGGGCTCATTGTTCACTTAAACTTGAGGAACAAAAAATTGGCGAATGGTACTGTTTGGATGCTTTGTGTACATGTTTCTTAGACTATATAGAAGCAATATATACAAAGTTTTCAACCGTCTACCTGTTCCATTCATTGTTCTACTTGTCGAAAGTTACAAATAATTTCCGATAAAGGATTAACAATGGGGCTCATTTTTCACTTAACCTTGAAGAACAAAAAATTGGCGAATGGTACTGTTTGGATGCTTTGCATATATGTTTCTTAGACTATATAGAAGCAATATATACAAAGATTTCAACCGTCTACCTGTTCCATTCATTGTTCTATTTGTTGAAAATTACAAATAATTTCCGATAAAGTATTAACAATGGGGCTCGTAGTTCACTTAAACTTGAAGAGCAAAAAAATTGGCGAATTGTACTGTTTGGATGCTTTGCATATATGTTTCTTAGACTATATAGAAGCAATATATAGAAGGATTTCACCCGTCTACCTGTTGCAATCATTGTTCTACTTGTCGAAATTTAGAAATAATTTCTGTTAAGGGATTAACAATGGGGCTCGCTGTTCACTTAAACTTGAAGAACAAAAAATTGGCGAATTGTACTGTTTGGATGCTTTGCATATATGTTTCTTAGACTATATAGAAGCAATATATAGAAGGATTTCACCCGTCTACCTGTTCCAATCATTGTTCTACTTGTCGAAATTTAGAAATAATTTCCCTTTCATGATTATCAATGGGGCTCGTTGTTCACTTAAACTTGAAGAACAAAAAATTGGCGAATGGTACTGTTTGGATGCTTTGCATATATGTTTCTTAGACTATATAGAAGCAATATTTACAAAGATTTCAACCGTCTACCTGTTCCATTCATTGTTCTACTTGTCGAAAGTTACAAATAATTTCCGATAAAGGATTAATAATGGGGCTCATTGTTCACTTAAACTTGAGGAACAAAAAATTGGCGAATGGTACTGTTTGGATGCTTTGCGTACATGTTTCTTAGACTATATAGAAGCAATATATACAAAGTTTTCAACCGTCTACCTGTTCCATTCATTGTTCTACTTGTCGAAAGTTACAAATAATTTCCGATAAAGGATTAACAATGGGGCTCATTGTTCACTTAACCTTTAAGAACAAAAAATTCGTGAATGGTTCTGTTTGGATGCTTTGCATATATGTTTCTTAGATTATATAGAAGCAATATATACAAAGATTTCAACCGTCTACGTGTCCCAATCATTGTTCTACTTGTAGAAAGTTACAATTAATTTCCGTTAAAGGATTAACAATGGGGCTCATTGTTCACTTAAACTTGAAGAACAAAAAATTGGCGAATGGTACTGTTTGGATGCTTTGCATATATGTTTCTAAGACTATATAGAAGCAATATATACAATGATTTCAACCGTCTACCTGTCCCATTCATTGTTCTACTTGTCGAAATTTACAAATAATTTCCTTTAAAGGATTAACGATGGGGCTCGTTGTTCACTTAAACTTGAAGAACAAAAAATTGGCGAATGGTACTCTTTGGATGCTTTGCATATATATTTCTTAGACTATATAGAAGCAATATATACATTGATTTCAACCGTCTACCTGTTCCATTCATTGTTCTACTTGTCGAAAGTTACAAATAATTTCCGATAAAGGATTAACCATTGGGGCTCATTGTTCACTTAAACTTGAAGAACAAAAAATTGGAAAATTGTACTGTTTGGATGCTTTGCATATATGTTTCTTAGACTATATGGAAGCAATATATACAAATATTTCAACCGTCCACGTGTTCCAATCATTGTTCTACTTGTAGAAAGTTACAATTAATTTCCGTTAAAGGATTAACAATGGGGCTCATTGTTCACTTAAACTTGAAGAACAAAAAATTGGCGAATGGTACTGTTTGGATGCTTTGCATATATGTTTCTAAGACTATATAGAAGCAATATATACAATGATTTCAACCGTCTACCTGTCCCATTCATTGTTCTACTTGTCGAAATTTACAAATAATTTCCTTTAAAGGATTAACGATGGGGCTCGTTGTTCACTTAAACTTGAAGAACAAAAAATTGGCGAATGGTACTCTTTGGATGCTTTGCATATATATTTCTTAGACTATATAGAAGCAATATATACATTGATTTCAACCGTCTACCTGTTCCATTCATTGTTCTACTTGTCGAAAGTTACAAATAATTTCCTTTAAAGGATTAACAATGGGGCTCGTTGTTCACTTAAACTTGAAGAACAAAAAATTGGCGAATGGTACTCTTTGGATGCTTTGCATATATGTTTCTAAGACTATATAGAAGCAATATATACAATGATTTCAACCGTCTACCTGTTCCATTCATTGTTCTACTTGTCGAAATTTACAAATAATTTCCTTTAAAGGATTAACGATGGGGCTCGTTGTTCACTTAAACTTGAAGAACAATAAATTGGCGAATGGTACTGTTTGGATGCTTTGCATATATGTTTCTTAGACTATATGGAAGCAATATATACAAAGATTTCAACAGTCTGCGTGTTCCAATCATTGTTCTACTTGTAGAAAGTTACAATTAATTTCCGTTAAAGGATTAACAATGGGGCTCGTAGTTCACTTAAACTTGAAGAACAAAAAATTGGCGAATGGTACTGTTTGGATGCTTTGCGTACATGTTTCTTAGACTGTATGGAAGCAATATATACAAAGATTTCAACCGTCTACGTGTTCCATTCATTGTTCTACTTGCCGAAATTTACAAATAATTTCCTTTAAAGGATTAACAATGGGGCTCGTAGTTCACTTAAACTTGAAGAACAAAAAATTGGCGAATGGTACTGTTTGGATGCTTTGCATATATGTTTCTTAGACTATATAGAAGCAATATATACATTGATTTCAACCGTCTACCTGTTCCATTCATTGTTCTACTTGTCGAAAGTTACAAATAATTTCCGTTAAGGGATTAACAATGGGGATCGTAGTTTATTTAAACTTGAAGAACAAAAAATTGGCGAATGGTACTGTTTGGATGCTTTGCATATATGTTTCTTAGACTATATGGAAGCTATATATAATAATATTTCAACCGTCTACGTGATCCAATCATTGTTCTGCGTGTCGAAATTTACAAATAATTTCCTTTAAAGGATTAACAATGGGGCTCGTTGTTCACTTAAACTTGAAGAACAATAAATTGGCGAATTGTACTGTGTGGATGCTATGCATATATGTTTCTTAGACTATATAGAAGCAATATATATAATGATTTCAACCGTCTACCTGTTCCATTCATTGATCTACATGTCGAAAGTTACAAATAATTTCAGTTTCATGATTATCAATGGGGCTCGTTGTTCACTTAAACTTGAAGAACAAAAAATTGGCGAATGGTACTGTTTGGATGCTTTGCATATATGTTTCTTAGTCTATATAGAAGCAATATATACAAAAATTTCAACCGTCTACTTGTTCCAATTATTGTTCTACTTGTAGAAAGTTACAAATAGTTTCCGATAAAGGATTAACAATGTGGCTCATTGTTCACTTAACCTTGAAGAACAAAAAATTGGCGAATGGTACTGTTTGGATGCTTTGCATATATGTTTCTTAGTCTATATTGAAGCAATATATACAAAGATTTCAACCTTCTACGCGTTCCAATTATTGTTCTACTTGTAGAAAGTTACAAATAGTTTCCGATAAAGGATTAACAATGTGGCTCATTGTTCACTTAACCTTGAAGAACAAAAAATTGGCGAATGGTACTGTTTGGATGCTTTGCGTACATGTTTCTTAGACTATATGGAAGCAATATATGCAAAGATTTCAACCGTCTACGTGTTCCATTCATTGTTCTACTTGCCGAAATTTACAAATAATTTCCTTTAAAGGATTAACAATGGGGCTCGTAGTTCAATTAAACTTGAAAAACCAAAAATTGGCGAATTGTACTGTTTGGATGCTTTGCATATATGTTTCTTAGACTTTATAGAAGCAGTATATACAAAGATTTCAACCGTCTACCTGTTCCATTCATTGTTCCACTTATCGAAAGTTACAAATAATTTCCGATAAAGGATTAACCATTGGGGCTCATTGTTCACTTAAACTTGAAAAACAAAATATTGGCGAATTGTACTGTTTGGATGCTTTGAATATATGTTTCTTAGACTATATGGAAGCAATATATACAAAGATTTCAACCGTCCACGTGTTCCAATCATTGTTCTACTTGTCGAAATTTACAAATAATTTCCGATAAAGGATTAACAATCGGCCTCATTGTTCACTTAACCATGAAGAACAAAAAATTGGCGAATGGTACTGTTTGGATGCTTTGCATATATGTTTCTTAGACTATATAGGCGCAATATATACAAGGATTTCAACCGTCTACCTGTTCCATTCAATATTCTACTTGTCGAAAGTTACAAATAATTTCCGATAAAGGATTAACAATGGGGCTCATTGTTCACTTAAACTTGATGAACAAAAAATTGGCGAATGGTACTGTTTGGATGCTTTGCAGATAAGTTTATTAGACTATATAGAAGCAATATATACAAAGATTTCAACAGTCTGCGTGTTCCAATCATTGTTCTACTTGTAGAAAGTTACAATTAATTTCCGTTAAAGGATTAACAATGGGGCTCGTAGTTCACTTAAACTTGAAGAACAAAAAATTGGCGAATGGTACTGTTTGGATGCTTTGCGTACATGTTTCTTAGACTGTATGGAAGCAATATATACAAAGATTTCAACCGTCTACGTGTTCCATTCATTGTTCTACTTGCCGAAATTTACAAATAATTTCCTTTAAAGGATTAACAATGGGGCTCGTAGTTCACTTAAACTTGAAGAACAAAAAATTGGCGAATGGTACTGTTTGGATGCTTTGCATATATGTTTCTTAGACTATATAGAAGCAATATATACATTGATTTCAACCGTCTACCTGTTCCATTCATTGTTCTACTTGTCGAAAGTTACAAATAATTTCCGTTAAGGGATTAACAATGGGGATCGTAGTTTATTTAAACTTGAAGAACAAAAAATTGGCGAATGGTACTGTTTGGATGCTTTGCATATATGTTTCTTAGACTATATGGAAGCTATATATAATAATATTTCAACCGTCTACGTGATCCAATCATTGTTCTGCGTGTCGAAATTTACAAATAATTTCCTTTAAAGGATTAACAATGGGGCTCGTTGTTCACTTAAACTTGAAGAACAATAAATTGGCGAATTGTACTGTGTGGATGCTATGCATATATGTTTCTTAGACTATATAGAAGCAATATATATAATGATTTCAACCGTCTACCTGTTCCATTCATTGATCTACATGTCGAAAGTTACAAATAATTTCAGTTTCATGATTATCAATGGGGCTCGTTGTTCACTTAAACTTGAAGAACAAAAAATTGGCGAATGGTACTGTTTGGATGCTTTGCATATATGTTTCTTAGTCTATATAGAAGCAATATATACAAAAATTTCAACCGTCTACTTGTTCCAATTATTGTTCTACTTGTAGAAAGTTACAAATAGTTTCCGATAAAGGATTAACAATGTGGCTCATTGTTCACTTAACCTTGAAGAACAAAAAATTGGCGAATGGTACTGTTTGGATGCTTTGCATATATGTTTCTTAGTCTATATTGAAGCAATATATACAAAGATTTCAACCTTCTACGCGTTCCAATTATTGTTCTACTTGTAGAAAGTTACAAATAGTTTCCGATAAAGGATTAACAATGTGGCTCATTGTTCACTTAACCTTGAAGAACAAAAAATTGGCGAATGGTACTGTTTGGATGCTTTGCGTACATGTTTCTTAGACTATATGGAAGCAATATATGCAAAGATTTCAACCGTCTACGTGTTCCATTCATTGTTCTACTTGCCGAAATTTACAAATAATTTCCTTTAAAGGATTAACAATGGGGCTCGTAGTTCAATTAAACTTGAAAAACCAAAAATTGGCGAATTGTACTGTTTGGATGCTTTGCATATATGTTTCTTAGACTTTATAGAAGCAGTATATACAAAGATTTCAACCGTCTACCTGTTCCATTCATTGTTCCACTTATCGAAAGTTACAAATAATTTCCGATAAAGGATTAACCATTGGGGCTCATTGTTCACTTAAACTTGAAAAACAAAATATTGGCGAATTGTACTGTTTGGATGCTTTGAATATATGTTTCTTAGACTATATGGAAGCAATATATACAAAGATTTCAACCGTCCACGTGTTCCAATCATTGTTCTACTTGTCGAAATTTACAAATAATTTCCGATAAAGGATTAACAATCGGCCTCATTGTTCACTTAACCATGAAGAACAAAAAATTGGCGAATGGTACTGTTTGGATGCTTTGCATATATGTTTCTTAGACTATATAGGCGCAATCTATACAAGGATTTCAACCGTCTACCTGTTCCATTCAATATTCTACTTGTCGAAAGTTACAAATAATTTCCGATAAAGGATTAACAATGGGGCTCATTGTTCACTTAAACTTGAAGAACAAAAAATTGGCGAATGGTACTGTTTGGATGCTTTGCATATATGTTTCTTAGACTATATAGAAGCAATATATACAAATATTTCAACCGTCTGTGTGTTCCATTCAATGTTCTACTTGTCGAAAGTTACAAATAATTTCCGATAAAGGATTAACAATGGGGCTCATTGTTCACTTAAACTTGAAGAACAAAAAATTGGCGAATGGTACTGTTTGGATGCTTTGCATATATGTTTCTTAGACTATATAGAAGCAATATATACAATGATTTCAACAGTCTACCTGTTCCATTCATTGTTCTACTTGTCGAAATTTACAAATAATTTCCCTTAAAGGATAAACAATGGGGCTCGTAGTTCACTTAAACTTGAAGAACAAAAAATTGGCGAATGGTACTGTTTGGATGCTTTGCATATGTGTTTCTTAGACTATATAGAAGCAATATATACATTGATTTCAACCGTCTACCTGTTCCATTCATTGTTCTACTTGTCGCAAGTTACAAATAATTTCCGTTAAAGTATTAACAATGGGGCTCGTAGTTCACTTAAACATGAAGAACAAAAAATTGGCGAATTGTACTGTTTGGATGATTTGCATATATGTTTCTTATACTATATAAAAGCAATATATACAAAGATTTCAACCGTCTACCTGTTCCATTCAATGTTCTACTTGTCGAAAGTTACAAATAATTTCCGATAAAGGATTAACAATGGGGCTCATTGTTCACTTAAACTTGAAGAACAAAAAATTGGCGAATGGTACTGTTTGGATGCTTTGCATATATGTTTCTTAGACTATATGGAAGCAATATATACAAATATTTCAACCGTCTGTGTGTTCCAATCATTGTCCTACTTGTAGAAAGTTACAATTAATTTCCGTTAAAGGATTAACAATGGGGCTCGTAGTTCACTTAAACTTGAAGAACAAAAAATTGGCGTATTGTACTGTTTGGATGCTTTGCATATATGTTTCTTAGACTATATAGAAGCAATATATACAATGATTTCAACCGTCTACCTGTTCCATTCATTGTTCTACTTGTCGAAAGTTACAAATAATTTCCGTTAAGGGATTAACAATGGGGATCGTAGTTTACTTAAACTTGAAGAACAAAAAATTGGCGAATTGTACTGTTTGGATGGTTTGCATACATGTTTCTTAGACTATATAGAAGCAATATATACAATGATTTCAACCGTCTACCTATTTCATTCATTGTTCTACTTTCCGAAATTTACAAACAATTTCCGTTAAAGTATTAACAATGGGGCTGGTAGTTCACTTAAACATGAAGATGAAATAATTGGCGAATTGTACTGTTTGGATGCTTTGCATATATGTTTCTTAGATTATATAGAAGCAATATATACAAAGATTTCAACCGTCTACCTGTTCCATTCATTGTTCTACTTGTCGAAAATTACAAATAATTTCCGATAAAGGATTAACCATTGGGGCTCATTGTTCACTTAAACTTGAAGAACAAAAAATTGGTGAATGGTACTGTTTGGATGCTTTGCGTACATGTTTCTTAGACTATATGGAAGCAATATATACAAAGATTTCAAACGTCTACGTGTTCCAATCATTGTTCAATTTGTCGAAATTTACAAATAATTTCGTTTAAAAGATTAACAATGGGCCTCGTTGTTCACTTAAACTTGAAGATCAAAAAATTGGCGAATTGTACAGTTTGGATGCTTTGTATATATGTTTCTTAGATTATATAGAAGCAATATATACAAAGATTTCAACCGTCTACCTGTTCCATTCATTGTTCTACTTGTCGAAAATTACAAATAATTTCCGATAAAGGATTAACCATTGGGGCTCATTGTTCACTTAAACTTGAAGAACAAAAAATTGGTGAATGGTACTGTTTGGATGCTTTGCGTACATGTTTCTTAGACTATATGGAAGCAATATATACAAAGATTTCAAACGTCTACGTGTTCCAATCATTGTTCAATTTGTCGAAATTTACAAATAATTTCGTTTAAAAGATTAACAATGGGGCTCGTAGTTCACTTAAACTTGAAGAACAAAAAATTGGCGAATGGTACTGTTTGGATGCTTTGCATATATGTTTCTTAGACTATATAGAAGCAATATATACAAAGATTTCAACCGTCTACCTGTTCCATTCATTGTTCTACTTGTCGAAAGTTACAAATCATTTCCGATAACGGATTAACCATTGGGGCTCATTGTTCACTTAAACTTGAAGAACAAAAAATTGGAGAATGGTACTGTTTGGATGCTTTGCGTACATGTTTCTTAGACTATATGGAAGCAATATATACAAAGATTTCAACCGTCAACGTGTTCCAATCATTGTTCTACTTGTCGAAATTTACAAATAATTTCCTTTAAAGGACTAACAATGGGGCTCGTTGTTCACATAAACTTGAAGAACAAAAAATTGGCGAATGGTACTGTTTTGATGCTTTGCATATATGTTTCTTAGACTATATAGAAGCAATATATACATTGATTTCAACCGTCTACCTGTTCCATTCATTGTTCTACTTGTCGCAAGTTACAAATAATTTCCGTTAAAGTATTAACAATGGGGCTCGTAGTTCACTTAAACTTGAAGTACAAAAAATTGGCGAATTGTACTGTTTGGATGATTTGCATATATGTTTCTTATACTATATAAAAGCAATATATACAAAGATTTCAACCGTCTACCTGTTCCATTCAATGTTCTACTTGTCGAAAGTTACAAATAATTTCCGATAAAGGATTAACAATGGGGCTCATTGTTCACTTAAACTTGAAGAACAAAAAATTGGCGAATGGTACTGTTTGGATGCTTTGCATATATGTTTCTTATACTATATGGAAGCAATATATACAAATATTTCAACCGTCTGTGTGTTCCAATCATTGTCCTACTTGTAGAAAGTTACAATTAATTTCCGTTAAAGGATTAACAATGGGGCTCGTAGTTCACTTAAACTTGAAGTACAAAAAATTGGCGTATTGTACTGTTTGGATGCTTTGCATATATGTTTCTTAGACTATATAGAAGCAATATATACATTGATTTCAACCGTCTACCTGTTCCATTCATTGTTCTACTTGTCGAAAGTTACAAATAATTTCCGTTAAGGGATTAACAATGGGGATCGTAGTTTACTTAAACTTGAAGAACAAAAAATTGGCGAATTGTACTGTTTGGATGCTTTGCATACATGTTTCTTAGACTATATAGAAGCAATATATACAATGATTTCAACCGTCTACCTATTTCATTCATTGTTCTACTTTCCGAAATTTACAAACAATTTCCGTTAAAGTATTAACAATGGGGCTGGTAGTTCACTTAAACATGAAGATGAAATAATTGGCGAATTGTACTGTTTGGATGCTTTGCATATATGTTTCTTAGATTATATAGAAGCAATATATAAAAAGATTTCAACCGTCTACCTGTTCCATTCATTGTTCTACTTGTCGAAAATTACAAATAATTTCCGATAAAGGATTAACCATTGGGGCTCATTGTTCACTTAAACTTGAAGAACAAAAAATTGGTGAATGGTACTGTTTGGATGCTTTGCGTACATGTTTCTTAGACTATATGGAAGCAATATATACAAAGATTTCAAACGTCTACGTGTTCCAATCATTGTTCAATTTGTCGAAATTTACAAATAATTTCGTTTAAAAGATTAACAATGGGGCTCGTTGTTCACTTAAACTTGAAGAACAAAAAATTGGCGAATTGTACTGTTTGGATGCTTTGCATATATGTATCGTAGGCTATATAGAAGCAATATATACAAAGATTTCAACCGTCTACGTGTTCCAATCATTGTTCTACTTGTCGAAATTTACAAATAATTTCTTTTAAAGGATTAACAATGGGGCTCATTGTTCACTTAAACTTCAAGATCAAATAATTGGCGAATTGTACTGTTTGGATGATTTGCATATATGTTTCTTAGATTATATAGAAGCAATATATACATTGATTTCTAGCGTCTACCTGTTCCATTCATTGTTCTACTTGCCGGAAGTTACAAATAATTTCCGTTAAAGTATTAACAATGGGGCTCGTAGTTCACTTAAACATGAAGATGAAATAATTGGCGAATTGTACTGTTTGGATGCTTTGCATATATGTTTCTTAGATTATATAGAAGCAATATATACAAAGATTTCGACCGTCTACCTGTTCCATTCATTGTTCTAATTGTCGAAAATTACAAATAATTTCCGATAAAGGATTAACCATTGGGGTTCATTGTTCACTTAAACTTGAAGAACAAAAAATTGGCGAATGGTACTGTTTGGATGCTTTGCGTACATGTTTCTTAGACTATATGGAAGCAATATATACAAAGATTCCAACCGTCTACCTGTTCCATTCATTGTTCTACTTGTCGAAAGTTACAAATAATTTACGATAAAGGATTAACAATGGGGCTCATTGTTCACTTAAACTTGAAGATCAAAAAATTGGCGAATGTTACTGTTTAGATGCTTTGCATATAGGTTTCTTAGACTATATAGAAGCAATATATACAATGATTTCAACCGTCTACCTGTTCCATTCATTGTTCTACTTGTCGAAAGTTACAAATAATATCCGATAAAGGATTAACAATGGGGCTCATTGTTCACTTAAACTTGAAGAACAAAAAATTGGCGAATGGTACTGTTTGGATGCTTTGCATATATGTTTCTTAGATTATATAGAAGCAATATATACAAAGATTTCAACCGTCTACCTGTTCCATTCATTGTTCTACTTGTAGAAAGTTACAAATAATTTCCATTTCATGATTATCAATGGGGCTCGTTGTTCACTTAAACTTGAAGAACAGAAAATTGGCGACTGTTACTGTTTAGATGCCTTGCATATAGGTTTCATAGACTATATAGAAGAAACATATACAAAGATTTCAACCGTCTACCTGTTCCATTCATTGTTCTACTTGTCGAAAATTACAAATAATTTCCGTTTCATGATTATCAATGGGGCTCGTTGTTCACTTAAACTTGAAGAACAAAAAATTGGCGAATGGAACTGTTTGGATGCTTTGCATATATGTTTCTTAGATTATATAGAAGCAACATATACAAAGATTTCAACCGTCTACCTGTTCCATTCATGTTCTACTTGTCGAAAATTACAAATAATTTCCGATAAAGGATTAACCATTGGGGCTCATTGTTCACTTACACTTGAAGAACAAAAAATTGGCGAATGGTACTGTTTGGATGCTTTGCGTTCATGTTTCTTAGACTATATGGAAGCAATATATACAAAGATTTCAACCGTCAACGTGTTCCAATCATTGTTCTACTTGTCGAAATTTACAAATAATTTCCTTTAAAGGATTAACAATGGGGCTCGTTGTTCACTTAAACTTGAAGAACAAAAAATTGATGAATGGTACTGTTTGGATGCTTTGCATATATGTTTCTTAGACTATATAGAAGCAATATATACATTGATTTCAATCGTCTGCCTGTTCCATTCATTGTTCTACTTGTCGCAAGTTACAAATAATTTCCGTTAAGGGATTAACAATAGGGATCGTAGTTTACTTAAACTTGAAGAACAAGAAATTGGCGAATTGTACTGTTTGGATGCTTTGCATATAGGTTTCTTAGACTATATAGAAGCAACATATACAAAGATTTCAACCGTCTACCTGTTCCATTCATTGTTCTACTTGTCGAAAATTACAAATAATTTCCGTTTCATGATTATCAATGGGGCTCGTTGTTCACTTAAACTTGAAGAACAAAAAATTGGCGAATGGAACTGTTTGGATGCTTTGCATATATGTTTCTTAGATTATATAGAAGCAACATATACAAAGATTTCAACCGTCTACCTGTTCCATTCATGTTCTACTTGTCGAAAATTACAAATAATTTCCGATAAAGGATTAACCATTGGGACTCATTGTTCACTTACACTTGAAGAACAAAAAATTGGCGAATGGTACTGTTTGGATGCTTTGCGTTCATGTTTTTTAGACTATATGGAAGCAATATATACAAAGATTTCAACCGTCAACGTGTTCCAATCATTGTTCTACTTGTCGAAATTTACAAATAATTTCCTTTAAAGGACTAACAATGGGGCTCGTTGTTCACATAAACTTGAAGAACAAAAAATTGCTGAATGGTTCTGTTTTGATGCTTTGCATATATGTTTCTTAGACTATATAGAAGCAATATATACATTGATTTCAACCGTCTACCTGTTCCATTCATTGTTCTACTTGTCGAAAGTTACAAATAATTTCCGATAAAAGATTAACAATGGGGCTCATTGTTCACTTAAACTTGAAGAACAAAAAATTGGCGAATTGTACTGTTTGAACGCTTTGCATATATGTTTCTTGGACTATATAGAAGCAATATATAAATAGATTTCAACCGTCTACCAGTTCCATTCATTGTTCTACTTGTCGAAAGTTACAAATAATTTCCTATAAAGGATTAACAATGGGGCTCATTGTTCACTTAAACTTGATGAACAAAAAATTGGCGAATGGTACTGTTTGGATGATTTGCATATATGTTTCTTATACTATATAGAAGCAATATATACAAAGATTTCAACAGTCTACCTGTTCCATTCAATGTTCTACTTGTCGAAAGTTACAAATAATTTCCGATAAAGGATTAACAATGGGTCTCATTGTTCACTTAAACTTGAATAACAAAAAATTCGCGAATGGTACTGTTTGGATGCTTTGCATATATGTTTCTTAGACAATATAGAAGCAATATATACAAAGATTTCATCCGTCTACCTCTTCCATTCATTGTTCTACTTGTAGAAAGTTACAAATAGTTTCCCTTTCATGATTATCAATGGGGCTCGTTGTTCACTTAAACTTGAAGAACAAAAAATTGGCGAATTGTACTGTTTGGATGCTTTGCATATATGTTTCTTAGACTATATAGAAGCAATATATAGAAATATTTCACCCGTCTACCTGTTCTATTCATTGTTCTACTTGTAGAAAGTTCCAAATAATTTCCGTTTCATGATTATCAATGGGGCTCGTAGTTCACTTACACTTGAAGAACAAAAAATTGGCGAATGGTACTGTTTGGATGCTTTGCATATATGTTTCTTATACTATATAGAAGCAATATATACAAAGATTTCAACCGTCTACCTGTTCCATTCAATGTTCTACTTGTCGAAAGTTACAAATAATTTCCGATAAAAGATTAACAATGGGGCTCATTGTTCACTTAAACTTGAAGAACAAAAAATTGGCGAATTGTACTGTTTGAACGCTTTGCATATATGTTTCTTGGACTATATAGAAGCAACATATACAATGATTTCAACAGTCTACCTGTTCCATTCATTGTTCTACTTGTCGCAAGTTACAAATAATTTCCGTTAAAGTATTAACAATGGGGCTCGTAGTTCACTTAAACATGAAGATGAAATAATTGGCGAATTGTACTGTTTGGATGCTTTGAATATATGTTTCTTAGATTATATAGAAGCAATATATACAAAGATTTCAACCGTCTACCTGTTCCATTTATTGTTCATCTTGTCGAAAGTTACAAATAATTTCCGTTTCATGATTATCAATGGGCCTCGTTGTTCACTTAAAATTGAAGAACAAAAAATTGGCGACTGGTACTGTTTGGATGCTTTGCATATATGTTTCTTAGACTATATAGAAGCAATATATAAATAGATTTCAACCGTCTACCAGTTCCATTCATTGTTCTACTTGTCGAAAGTTACAAATAATTTCCTATAAAGGATTAACAATGGGGCTCATTGTTCACTTAAACTTGAAGAACAAAAAATTGGCGAATGGTACTGTTTGGATGATTTGCATATATGTTTCTTAGACTATATAGAAGCAATATATACATTGATTTCAACCGTCTACCTGTTCCACTCATTGTTCTACTTGTCGCAAGCTACAAATAATTTCCGTTAAAGTATTAACAATGGGTCTCGTAGTTCACTTAAACTTGAAGATGGAATAGTTGGCGAATTGTACTGTTTGGATGCTTTGCATATATGTTTCTTAGATTATATAGAAGCAATATATACAAAGATTTCAACCGTCTACCTGTTCCATTCATTGTTCTACTTGTCGAAAATTACAAATAATTTCCGATAAAGGATTAACCATTGGGGCTCATTGTTCACTAAACTTGAAGAACAAAGATTGTCGAATTGTACTGTTTGGATGCTTTGCATATATGTTTCTTAGACTATATAGAAGCAATATATACAATGATTTCTACCGTCTACCTGTTCCATTCATTGTTCTACTTGTCGAAAGTTACAAATAATTTCCGATAAAGGATTAACCATTGGGGCTCATTGTTCACTAAACTTGAAGAACAAAAAATTGGCGAATTGTACTGTTTGGATGCTTTGCATATATGTTTCTTAGACTATATAGAAGCAATATATACAATGATTTCTTACAGTCTACCTGTTCCATTCATTGTTCTACTTGTCGAAATTTACAAATAATTTCCCTTAAAGGATAAACAATGGGGCTCGTAGTTCACTTAAACTTGAAGAACAAAAAATTGGCGAATGGTACTGTTTGGATGCTTTGCATATATGTTTCTTAGACTATATAGAAGCAATATATACAAAGATTTCAACCGTCTACCTGTTCCAGTCATTGTTCTACTTGTCGAAAGTTACAAATCATTTCCGATAACGGATTAACCATTGGGGCTCATTGTTCACTTAAACTTGAAGAACAAAAAATTGGAGAATGGTACTGTTTGGATGCTTTGGGTACATGTTTCTTAGACTATATGGAAGCAATATATACAAAGATTTCAACCGTCAACGTGTTCCAATCATTGTTCTACTTGTCGAAATTTACAAATAATTTCCTTTAAAGGACTAACAATGGGGCTCGTTGTTCACATAAACTTGAAGAACAAAAAATTGGCGAATGGTACTGTTTTGATGCTTTGCATATATGTTTCTTAGACTATATAGAAGCAATATATACATTGATTTCAACCGTCTACTTGTTCCATTCATTGTTCTACTTGTCGCAAGTTACAAATAATTTCCGTTAAAGTATTAAAAATGGGGCTCGTAGTTCACTTAAACTTGAAGAACAAAAAATTGGCGAATTGTACTGTTTGGATGATTTGCATATATGTTTCTTATACTATATAAAAGCAATATATACAAAGATTTCAACCGTCTACCTGTTCCATTCAATGTTCTACTTGTCGAAAGTTACAAATAATTTCCGATAAAGGATTAACAATGGGGCTCATTGTTCACTTAAACTTGAAGAACAAAAAATTGGCGAATGGTACTGTTTGGATGCTTTGCATATATGTTTCTTAGACTATATGGAAGCAATATATACAAAGATTTCAACCGTCTGTGTGTTCCAATCATTGTTCTACTTGTAGAAAGTTACAATTAATTTCCGTTAAAGGATTAACAATGGGGCTCGTTGTTCACATAAACTTGAAGAACAAAAAATTGGCGAATGGTACTGTTTGGATGCTTTGCGTTCATGTTTCTTAGACTATATGGAAGCAATGTATACAAAGATTTCAACCGTCTACGTGTTCCAATCATTGTTCTTCTTGTCGAAATTTACAAATAATTTCCGTTAAAGGATTAACAATGGGGCTCATTGTTCACTTAAACTTGAAGGACAAAAAATTGACGAATGGCACTATTTGGATGCTTTGCATATATGTTTCTTAGACTATATGGAAGCAATATATACAAAGATTTCAACCGTCTACGTGTTCCAATCATTGTTCTACTTGTCGAAATTTACAAATAATTTCCGTTAAAGGATTAACAATGGGGCTCGTTGTTCACTTAAACCTAAAGAACAAAAAATTGGCGAATGGTACTGTTTGGATGCTTTGCATATATGTTTCTTAGACTATATAGAAGCAATATATACAAAGATTTCAACCGTCTACCTGTTCCATTCATTGTTCTACTTGTCGAAATTTACAAATAATTTCCTTTAAAGGATTAACAATGGGGCTCGTTGTTCACTTAAACTTGAAGAACAAAAAATTGATGAATGGTACTGTTTGGATGCTTTGCATATATGTTTCTTAGACTATATAGAAGCAATATATACATTGATTTCAACCGTCTACCTGTTCCATTCATTGCTCTACTTGTAGCAAGTTACAAATAATTTTCGTTAAAGTATTAACAATGGGGCTCGTAGTTCACTTAAAGTTGAAGATCAAATAATTGGCGAATTGTACTGTTTGGATGATTTGCATATATGTTTCTTAGACTATATAAAAGCAATATATACAATGATTTCAACCGTCTACCTGTTCCAGTCATGGTTCTACTTGTCGAAAGTTACAAATAATTTCCTTTAAAGGTTTAACAATGGGGCTCGTAGTTCACTTAAACTTGAAGAACAAAAAATAGGCGAATGGTACTGTTTGGATGCTTTGCATATATGTTTCTTAGATTATATAGAAGCAATATATACAAAGATTTCAACCGTCTACCTGTACCATTCATTGTTCTGCATGTCGAAATTTACAAATAATTTCCTTTAAAGGATTAACAATGGGGCTCGTTGTTCACTTAAACTTGAAGAACAATAAATTGGCGAATTGTACTGTTTGGATGCTTTGCATATATGTTTCTTAGACTATATGGAATCAATATATACAATGATTTCAACCGTCTACCGGTTCCATTCATTGTTCTACTTGTAGAAAGTTACAAATAATTACCGATAAAGGATTAACCATTGGGGCTCATTGTTCACTTAAACTTGAAAAACAAAAAATAGGCGAATTGTACTGTTTGGATGCTTTGCATATATGTTTCTTAGACTATATGGAAGCAATATATACAATGATTTCAACCGTCTACCTGTTCCATTCATTGTTCTACTTGTAGAAAGTTACAAATAATTTCCGTTTCATGATTATCAATGGGGCTCGTTGTTCACTTAAACTTGAAGAACAAAAAATTGGCGAATGGTACTGTTTGGATGCTTTGCATATATGTTTCTTAGATTATATAGAAGCAATATATACAAAGATTTCAACCGTCTACCTGTTCTATTCATTGTTCTACTTGTCGAAATTTACAAATAATTTCCTTTAAAGGATTAACAATGGGGCTCGTAGTTTACTTAAACTTGAAGAACAAAAAATTGGCGAATTGTACTGTTTGGATGCTTAGCATATATGTTTCTTAGACTATATAGAAGCAATATATACAATGATTTCAACAGTCAACCTGTTCCATTCATTGTTCTACTTGTCGAAATTTACAATTAATTTCCTTTAAAGGATTAACAATGGGGCTCGTAGTTCACTTAAACTTGAAGAACAAAAAATTGGCGAATGGTACTGTTTGGATGCTTTGCATATATGTTTCGTAGATGATATAGAAGCAATATATACAATGATTTCAACCGTCTACCTGTTCCATTCATTGTTCTACTTGTCGAAAGTGACAAATAATTTCCGTTAAGGGATTAACAATGGGGATCGTAGTTTACTTAAACTTGAAGAACAAAAAATTGGCGAATTGTACTGTTTGGATGCTTTGCATATATTTTCCTTAGACTATATAGAAGCAATATATACAAAGATTTCAACCGTCTACCTGTTCCATTCATTGTTCCACTTGTCGAAAGTTACAAATAATTTCCGATAAAGGATTAACCATTGGGGCTCATTGTTCACTTAAACTTGAAGAACAAAAAAATTGGCGAATTGTACTGTTTGGATGCTTTGCATATATGTTTCTTAGACTATATAGAAGCAATATATAGAAGGATTTCACCCGTCTACCTGTTCCAATCATTGTTCTACTTGTCGAAATTTAGAAATAATTTCCCTTTCATGATTATCAATGGGGCTCGTTGTTCACTTAAACTTGAAGAACAATAAATTCGCGAATGGTACTGTTTGGATGCTTTGCATATATGTATCTTAGACTATATAGAAGCAATATATACAAAGATTTCAACCGTCTACGTGTTCCAATTATTGTTCTACTTGTAGAAAGTTACAAATAGTTTCCGATAAAGGATTAACAATGTGGCTCATTGTTCACTTAACCTTGAAGAACAAAAAATTGGCGAATGGTACTGTTTGGATGCTTTGCATATATGTTTCTTAGACTATATAGAAGCAATATATAGAAAGATTTCAACCGTCTACATGTTCTATTCATTGTTCTACTTGTAGAAAGTTACAAATAATTTCCTTTTCATGATTATCAATGGGGCTCGTTGTTCACTTAAACTTGAAGAACAAAAAATTGTGGAATCGTACTGTTTAGATGCTTTGCATATATGTTTCTTAGACTATATAGAAGCAATATATACAAAGATTTCAACAGTCTAACTGTTCTATTCATTGTTCTATTTGAAGAAAGTTACAAATAATTTCCCTTTCATGATTATCAATGGGGCTCATTGTTCACTTAAACTTGAAGAACAAAAAATTGGCGAATGGTACTGTTTGGATGCTTTGCGTACATGTTTCTTAGACTATATAGAAGCAATATATACAAAGATTTCAACCGTCTACCTGTTCCATTCATTGTTCTATTTGTCGAAAATTACAAATAATTTCCGATAAAGGATTAACAATGGGGCTCGTAGTTGACTTAAACTTGAAGAACAAAAAAATTGGCGAATTGTACTGTTTGGATGCTTTGCATATATGTTTCTTAGACTATATAGAAGCAATCTATAGTAGGATTTCACCCGTCTACCTGTTCCAATCATTGTTCTACTTGTCGAAATTTAGAAATAATTTCCCTTTCATGATTATCAATGGGGCTCGTTGTTCACTTAAACTTGAAGAACAAAAAATTGGCGAATGGTACTGTTTGGATGCTTTGCATATACGTTTCTTAGACTATATAGAAGCAATATTTACAAAGATTTCAACCGTCTACCTGTTCCATTCATTGTTCTACTTGTCGAAAGTTACAAATAATTTCCGATAAAGGATTAACAATGGGGCTCATTGTTCACTTAAACTTGAGGAACAAAAAATTGGCGAATGGTACTGTTTGGATGCTTTGCGTACATGTTTCTTAGACTATATAGAAGCAATATATACAAAGTTTTCAACCGTCTACCTGTTCCATTCATTGTTCTACTTGTCGAAATTTACAAATAATTTCCTTTAAAGGATTAACAATGGGGCTCGTAGTTCAATTAAACTTGAAAAACCAAAAATTGGCGAATTGTACTGTTTGGATGCTTTGCATATATGTTTCTTAGACTATACGGAAGCAATATATACAAAGATTTCAACCGTCTACGTGTTCCAATCATTGTTCTACTTGTCGAAAGTTACAAATAATTTCCGATAAAGGATTAACCATTGGGGCTCATTGTTCACTTAAACTTGAAGAACAAAAAATTGGCGAATTGTACTGTTTGGATGCTTTGCATATATGTTTCTTAGACTATATGGAAGCAATATATACAAAGATTTCAACCGTCCACGTGTTCCAATCATTGTTCTACTTGTCGAAATTTACAAATAATTTCGGATAAAGTATTAACAATCGGGCTCATTGTTCACTTAACCTTGAAGAACAAAAAATTGGCGAATGGTACTGTTTGGATGCTTTGCATATATGTTTCTTAGACTATACGGAAGCAATATATATAAAGATTTCAACCGTCTACGTGTTCCAATAGTTGTTCTACTTTTCGAAATTTACAAATAATTTCATTTAAAGGATTAACAATGGGGCTCGTTGTTCACTTAAACTTGAAGAACAATAAATTGGCGAAATTGTACTGTTTGGATGCTTTGCATATTTGTTTCTTACACTAGATGGATGCAATATATACAAAGATTTCAACCGTCTACGTGTTCCAATCATTGTTCTACTTGTCGAAATTTACAAATAATTTCCTTTAAAGGATTAACAATGGGGCTCGTTGTTCACTTAAACTTGAAGAACAATAAATTGGCGAATGGTACTGTTTGGATGCTTTGCATATATGTTTCTCAGACTATATAGAAGCAATATATACAAAGATTTCAACCGTCTACATGATCCATTCATTGTTCTACTTGTCGAAATTTACAAATAATTTCCTTTAAAGGATTAACAATGGGGCTCGTAGTTCAATTAAACTTGAAAAACCAAAAATTGGCGAATTGTACTGTTTGGATGCTTTGCATATATGTTTCTTAGACTATATAGAAGCAATATATAAAAGATTTCAACCGTCTACCTGTTCCATTCATTGTTCTACTTGTCGAAAATTACAAATAATTTCCGATAAAGGATTAACCATTGGGGCTCATTGTTCACTTAAACTTGAAGAACAAAAAATTGGCGAATGGTACTGTTTGGATGCTTTGCGTACATGTTTCTTAGACTATATGGAAGCAATATATACAAAGATTTCTACCGTCTACCTGTTCCATTCATTGTTCTACTTGTCGCAAGTTACAAATAATTTCCGTTAAAGTATTAACAATGGGGCTCGTAGTTCACTTAAACTTGAAGATCAAATAATTGGCGAATTGTACTGTTTGGATGATTTGCATATATGTTTCTTAGACTTTATAGAAGCAATATATAAAAAGATTTCAACCGTCTACCTGTTCCAATCATTGTTCTACTTGTCGAAAGTTACAAATAATTTCCGATAAAGGATCAACAATGGGGCTCATTGTTCACTTAAACTTGAGGAACAAAAAATTGGCGAATGGTACTGTTTGGATGCTTTGCGTACATGTTTCTTAGACTATATAGAAGCAATATATACAAAGTTTTCAACCGTCTACATGTTCCATTCATTGTTCTACTTGTCGAAAGTTACAAATAATTTCCGATAAAGGATTAACAATGGGGCTCAATTTTCACTTAACCTTGAAGAACAAAAAATTCGCGAATGGTTCTGTTTGGATGCTTTGCATATATGTTTCTTAGATCATATAGAAGCAATATATACAAAGATTTCAACCGTCTACGTGTCCCAATCATTGTTCTACTTGTAGAAAGTTACAATTAATTTCCGTTAAAGGATTAACAATCGGGCTCATTGTTCACTTAAACTTGAAGAACAAAGAATTGGCGAATGGTACTGTTTGGATGCTTTGCATATATGTTTCTTAGACTATATAGAAGCAATATATAGAAGGATTTCACCCGTCTACCTGTTCCATTCATTGTTCTACTTGTCGAAAGTTACAAATAATTTCCGATAAAGGATTAACAATGGGGCTCATTGTTCACTTAAACTTGAGGAACAAAAAATTGGCGAATGGTACTGTTTGGATGCTTTGCATATATGTTTCTAAGACTATATAGAAGCAATATATACTGTGATTTCAACCGTCTACCTGTTCCATTCATTGTTCTACTTGTCGAAATTTACAAATAATTTCCTTTAAAGGATTAACGATGGGGCTCGTTGTTCACTTAAACTTGAAGAACAAAAAATTGGCGAATGGTACTCTTTGGATGCTTTGCATATATATTTCTTAGACTATATAGAAGCAATATATACATTGATTTCAACCGTCTACCTGTTCCATTCATTGTTCTACTTGTCGCAAGTTACAAATAATTTCCGTTAAAGTATTAACAATGGGGCTCGTAGTTCACTTAAACTTGAAGATCTAATAATTGGCGAATGGTACTGTTTGGATGCTTTGCATATATGTTTCTTAGACTATATGGAAGCAATATACACAAAGATTTCAACCGTCTACCTGTTCCATTCATTGTTCTATTTGTCGAAAATTACAAATAATTTCCGATAAAGGATTAACAATGGGGCTCGTAGTTCACTTAAACTTAAAGAACAAAAAAATTGGCGAATTGTACTGTTTGGATGCTTTGCATATATGTTTCTTAGACTATATGGAAGCAATATATAGAAGGATTTCACCCGTCTACCTGTTCCATTCATTGTTCTACTTGTCGAAAGTTACAAATAATTTCCGATAAAGGATTAACAATGGGGCTCATTGTTCACTTAAACTTGAGGAACAAAAAATTGGCGAATGGTACTGTTTGGATGCTTTGTGTACATGTTTCTTAGACTATATAGAAGCAATATATACAAAGTTTTCAACCGTCTACCTGTTCCATTCATTGTTCTACTTGTCGAAAGTTACAAATAATTTCCGATAAAGGATTAACAATGGGGCTCATTTTTCACTTAACCTTGAAGAACAAAAAATTGGCGAATGGTACTGTTTGGATGCTTTGCATATATGTTTCTTAGACTATATAGAAGCAATATATACAAAGATTTCAACCGTCTACCTGTTCCATTCATTGTTCTATTTGTTGAAAATTACAAATAATTTCCGATAAAGTATTAACAATGGGGCTCGTAGTTCACTTAAACTTGAAGAGCAAAAAAATTGGCGAATTGTACTGTTTGGATGCTTTGCATATATGTTTCTTAGACTATATAGAAGCAATATATAGAAGGATTTCACCCGTCTACCTGTTGCAATCATTGTTCTACTTGTCGAAATTTAGAAATAATTTCTGTTAAGGGATTAACAATGGGGCTCGCTGTTCACTTAAACTTGAAGAACAAAAAATTGGCGAATTGTACTGTTTGGATGCTTTGCATATATGTTTCTTAGACTATATAGAAGCAATATATAGAAGGATTTCACCCGTCTACCTGTTCCAATCATTGTTCTACTTGTCGAAATTTAGAAATAATTTCCCTTTCATGATTATCAATGGGGCTCGTTGTTCACTTAAACTTGAAGAACAAAAAATTGGCGAATGGTACTGTTTGGATGCTTTGCATATATGTTTCTTAGACTATATAGAAGCAATATTTA
Organism: Cerceris ruficornis; assembly: GCA_963989415.1. NCBI lineage: Eukaryota > Metazoa > Arthropoda > Insecta > Hymenoptera > Crabronidae > Cerceris > Cerceris ruficornis. The sequence goes on from CAXDIW010000512.1 coordinate 709,175, forward strand.
CAAAGATTTCAACCGTCTACCTGTTCCATTCATTGTTCTACTTGTCGAAAGTTACAAATAATTTCCGATAAAGGATTAATAATGGGGCTCATTGTTCACTTAAACTTGAGGAACAAAAAATTGGCGAATGGTACTGTTTGGATGCTTTGCGTACATGTTTCTTAGACTATATAGAAGCAATATATACAAAGTTTTCAACCGTCTACCTGTTCCATTCATTGTTCTACTTGTCGAAAGTTACAAATAATTTCCGATAAAGGATTAACAATGGGGCTCATTGTTCACTTAACCTTTAAGAACAAAAAATTCGCGAATGGTTCTGTTTGGATGCTTTGCATATATGTTTCTTAGATTATATAGAAGCAATATATACAAAGATTTCAACCGTCTACGTGTCCCAATCATTGTTCTACTTGTAGAAAGTTACAATTAATTTCCGTTAAAGGATTAACAATGGGGCTCATTGTTCACTTAAACTTGAAGAACAAAAAATTGGCGAATGGTACTGTTTGGATGCTTTGCATATATGTTTCTAAGACTATATAGAAGCAATATATACAATGATTTCAACCGTCTACCTGTCCCATTCATTGTTCTACTTGTCGAAATTTACAAATAATTTCCTTTAAAGGATTAACGATGGGGCTCGTTGTTCACTTAAACTTGAAGAACAAAAAATTGGCGAATGGTACTCTTTGGATGCTTTGCATATATATTTCTTAGACTATATAGAAGCAATATATACATTGATTTCAACCGTCTACCTGTTCCATTCATTGTTCTACTTGTCGAAAGTTACAAATAATTTCCGATAAAGGATTAACCATTGGGGCTCATTGTTCACTTAAACTTGAAGAACAAAAAATTGGAAAATTGTACTGTTTGGATGCTTTGCATATATGTTTCTTAGACTATATGGAAGCAATATATACAAATATTTCAACCGTCCACGTGTTCCAATCATTGTTCTACTTGTAGAAAGTTACAATTAATTTCCGTTAAAGGATTAACAATGGGGCTCATTGTTCACTTAAACTTGAAGAACAAAAAATTGGCGAATGGTACTGTTTGGATGCTTTGCATATATGTTTCTAAGACTATATAGAAGCAATATATACAATGATTTCAACCGTCTACCTGTCCCATTCATTGTTCTACTTGTCGAAATTTACAAATAATTTCCTTTAAAGGATTAACGATGGGGCTCGTTGTTCACTTAAACTTGAAGAACAAAAAATTGGCGAATGGTACTCTTTGGATGCTTTGCATATATATTTCTTAGACTATATAGAAGCAATATATACATTGATTTCAACCGTCTACCTGTTCCATTCATTGTTCTACTTGTCGAAAGTTACAAATAATTTCCTTTAAAGGATTAACAATGGGGCTCGTTGTTCACTTAAACTTGAAGAACAAAAAATTGGCGAATGGTACTCTTTGGATGCTTTGCATATATGTTTCTAAGACTATATAGAAGCAATATATACAATGATTTCAACCGTCTACCTGTTCCATTCATTGTTCTACTTGTCGAAATTTACAAATAATTTCCTTTAAAGGATTAACGATGGGGCTCGTTGTTCACTTAAACTTGAAGAACAATAAATTGGCGAATGGTACTGTTTGGATGCTTTGCATATATGTTTCTTAGACTATATGGAAGCAATATATACAAAGATTTCAACAGTCTGCGTGTTCCAATCATTGTTCTACTTGTAGAAAGTTACAATTAATTTCCGTTAAAGGATTAACAATGGGGCTCGTAGTTCACTTAAACTTGAAGAACAAAAAATTGGCGAATGGTACTGTTTGGATGCTTTGCGTACATGTTTCTTAGACTGTATGGAAGCAATATATACAAAGATTTCAACCGTCTACGTGTTCCATTCATTGTTCTACTTGCCGAAATTTACAAATAATTTCCTTTAAAGGATTAACAATGGGGCTCGTAGTTCACTTAAACTTGAAGAACAAAAAATTGGCGAATGGTACTGTTTGGATGCTTTGCATATATGTTTCTTAGACTATATAGAAGCAATATATACATTGATTTCAACCGTCTACCTGTTCCATTCATTGTTCTACTTGTCGAAAGTTACAAATAATTTCCGTTAAGGGATTAACAATGGGGATCGTAGTTTATTTAAACTTGAAGAACAAAAAATTGGCGAATGGTACTGTTTGGATGCTTTGCATATATGTTTCTTAGACTATATGGAAGCTATATATAATAATATTTCAACCGTCTACGTGATCCAATCATTGTTCTGCGTGTCGAAATTTACAAATAATTTCCTTTAAAGGATTAACAATGGGGCTCGTTGTTCACTTAAACTTGAAGAACAATAAATTGGCGAATTGTACTGTGTGGATGCTATGCATATATGTTTCTTAGACTATATAGAAGCAATATATATAATGATTTCAACCGTCTACCTGTTCCATTCATTGATCTACATGTCGAAAGTTACAAATAATTTCAGTTTCATGATTATCAATGGGGCTCGTTGTTCACTTAAACTTGAAGAACAAAAAATTGGCGAATGGTACTGTTTGGATGCTTTGCATATATGTTTCTTAGTCTATATAGAAGCAATATATACAAAAATTTCAACCGTCTACTTGTTCCAATTATTGTTCTACTTGTAGAAAGTTACAAATAGTTTCCGATAAAGGATTAACAATGTGGCTCATTGTTCACTTAACCTTGAAGAACAAAAAATTGGCGAATGGTACTGTTTGGATGCTTTGCATATATGTTTCTTAGTCTATATTGAAGCAATATATACAAAGATTTCAACCTTCTACGCGTTCCAATTATTGTTCTACTTGTAGAAAGTTACAAATAGTTTCCGATAAAGGATTAACAATGTGGCTCATTGTTCACTTAACCTTGAAGAACAAAAAATTGGCGAATGGTACTGTTTGGATGCTTTGCGTACATGTTTCTTAGACTATATGGAAGCAATATATGCAAAGATTTCAACCGTCTACGTGTTCCATTCATTGTTCTACTTGCCGAAATTTACAAATAATTTCCTTTAAAGGATTAACAATGGGGCTCGTAGTTCAATTAAACTTGAAAAACCAAAAATTGGCGAATTGTACTGTTTGGATGCTTTGCATATATGTTTCTTAGACTTTATAGAAGCAGTATATACAAAGATTTCAACCGTCTACCTGTTCCATTCATTGTTCCACTTATCGAAAGTTACAAATAATTTCCGATAAAGGATTAACCATTGGGGCTCATTGTTCACTTAAACTTGAAAAACAAAATATTGGCGAATTGTACTGTTTGGATGCTTTGAATATATGTTTCTTAGACTATATGGAAGCAATATATACAAAGATTTCAACCGTCCACGTGTTCCAATCATTGTTCTACTTGTCGAAATTTACAAATAATTTCCGATAAAGGATTAACAATCGGCCTCATTGTTCACTTAACCATGAAGAACAAAAAATTGGCGAATGGTACTGTTTGGATGCTTTGCATATATGTTTCTTAGACTATATAGGCGCAATCTATACAAGGATTTCAACCGTCTACCTGTTCCATTCAATATTCTACTTGTCGAAAGTTACAAATAATTTCCGATAAAGGATTAACAATGGGGCTCATTGTTCACTTAAACTTGAAGAACAAAAAATTGGCGAATGGTACTGTTTGGATGCTTTGCATATATGTTTCTTAGACTATATAGAAGCAATATATACAAATATTTCAACCGTCTGTGTGTTCCATTCAATGTTCTACTTGTCGAAAGTTACAAATAATTTCCGATAAAGGATTAACAATGGGGCTCATTGTTCACTTAAACTTGAAGAACAAAAAATTGGCGAATGGTACTGTTTGGATGCTTTGCATATATGTTTCTTAGACTATATAGAAGCAATATATACAATGATTTCAACAGTCTACCTGTTCCATTCATTGTTCTACTTGTCGAAATTTACAAATAATTTCCCTTAAAGGATAAACAATGGGGCTCGTAGTTCACTTAAACTTGAAGAACAAAAAATTGGCGAATGGTACTGTTTGGATGCTTTGCATATGTGTTTCTTAGACTATATAGAAGCAATATATACATTGATTTCAACCGTCTACCTGTTCCATTCATTGTTCTACTTGTCGCAAGTTACAAATAATTTCCGTTAAAGTATTAACAATGGGGCTCGTAGTTCACTTAAACATGAAGAACAAAAAATTGGCGAATTGTACTGTTTGGATGATTTGCATATATGTTTCTTATACTATATAAAAGCAATATATACAAAGATTTCAACCGTCTACCTGTTCCATTCAATGTTCTACTTGTCGAAAGTTACAAATAATTTCCGATAAAGGATTAACAATGGGGCTCATTGTTCACTTAAACTTGAAGAACAAAAAATTGGCGAATGGTACTGTTTGGATGCTTTGCATATATGTTTCTTAGACTATATGGAAGCAATATATACAAATATTTCAACCGTCTGTGTGTTCCAATCATTGTCCTACTTGTAGAAAGTTACAATTAATTTCCGTTAAAGGATTAACAATGGGGCTCGTAGTTCACTTAAACTTGAAGAACAAAAAATTGGCGTATTGTACTGTTTGGATGCTTTGCATATATGTTTCTTAGACTATATAGAAGCAATATATACAATGATTTCAACCGTCTACCTGTTCCATTCATTGTTCTACTTGTCGAAAGTTACAAATAATTTCCGTTAAGGGATTAACAATGGGGATCGTAGTTTACTTAAACTTGAAGAACAAAAAATTGGCGAATTGTACTGTTTGGATGGTTTGCATACATGTTTCTTAGACTATATAGAAGCAATATATACAATGATTTCAACCGTCTACCTATTTCATTCATTGTTCTACTTTCCGAAATTTACAAACAATTTCCGTTAAAGTATTAACAATGGGGCTGGTAGTTCACTTAAACATGAAGATGAAATAATTGGCGAATTGTACTGTTTGGATGCTTTGCATATATGTTTCTTAGATTATATAGAAGCAATATATACAAAGATTTCAACCGTCTACCTGTTCCATTCATTGTTCTACTTGTCGAAAATTACAAATAATTTCCGATAAAGGATTAACCATTGGGGCTCATTGTTCACTTAAACTTGAAGAACAAAAAATTGGTGAATGGTACTGTTTGGATGCTTTGCGTACATGTTTCTTAGACTATATGGAAGCAATATATACAAAGATTTCAAACGTCTACGTGTTCCAATCATTGTTCAATTTGTCGAAATTTACAAATAATTTCGTTTAAAAGATTAACAATGGGCCTCGTTGTTCACTTAAACTTGAAGATCAAAAAATTGGCGAATTGTACAGTTTGGATGCTTTGTATATATGTTTCTTAGATTATATAGAAGCAATATATACAAAGATTTCAACCGTCTACCTGTTCCATTCATTGTTCTACTTGTCGAAAATTACAAATAATTTCCGATAAAGGATTAACCATTGGGGCTCATTGTTCACTTAAACTTGAAGAACAAAAAATTGGTGAATGGTACTGTTTGGATGCTTTGCGTACATGTTTCTTAGACTATATGGAAGCAATATATACAAAGATTTCAAACGTCTACGTGTTCCAATCATTGTTCAATTTGTCGAAATTTACAAATAATTTCGTTTAAAAGATTAACAATGGGGCTCGTAGTTCACTTAAACTTGAAGAACAAAAAATTGGCGAATGGTACTGTTTGGATGCTTTGCATATATGTTTCTTAGACTATATAGAAGCAATATATACAAAGATTTCAACCGTCTACCTGTTCCATTCATTGTTCTACTTGTCGAAAGTTACAAATCATTTCCGATAACGGATTAACCATTGGGGCTCATTGTTCACTTAAACTTGAAGAACAAAAAATTGGAGAATGGTACTGTTTGGATGCTTTGCGTACATGTTTCTTAGACTATATGGAAGCAATATATACAAAGATTTCAACCGTCAACGTGTTCCAATCATTGTTCTACTTGTCGAAATTTACAAATAATTTCCTTTAAAGGACTAACAATGGGGCTCGTTGTTCACATAAACTTGAAGAACAAAAAATTGGCGAATGGTACTGTTTTGATGCTTTGCATATATGTTTCTTAGACTATATAGAAGCAATATATACATTGATTTCAACCGTCTACCTGTTCCATTCATTGTTCTACTTGTCGCAAGTTACAAATAATTTCCGTTAAAGTATTAACAATGGGGCTCGTAGTTCACTTAAACTTGAAGTACAAAAAATTGGCGAATTGTACTGTTTGGATGATTTGCATATATGTTTCTTATACTATATAAAAGCAATATATACAAAGATTTCAACCGTCTACCTGTTCCATTCAATGTTCTACTTGTCGAAAGTTACAAATAATTTCCGATAAAGGATTAACAATGGGGCTCATTGTTCACTTAAACTTGAAGAACAAAAAATTGGCGAATGGTACTGTTTGGATGCTTTGCATATATGTTTCTTATACTATATGGAAGCAATATATACAAATATTTCAACCGTCTGTGTGTTCCAATCATTGTCCTACTTGTAGAAAGTTACAATTAATTTCCGTTAAAGGATTAACAATGGGGCTCGTAGTTCACTTAAACTTGAAGTACAAAAAATTGGCGTATTGTACTGTTTGGATGCTTTGCATATATGTTTCTTAGACTATATAGAAGCAATATATACAATGATTTCAACCGTCTACCTGTTCCATTCATTGTTCTACTTGTCGAAAGTTACAAATAATTTCCGTTAAGGGATTAACAATGGGGATCGTAGTTTACTTAAACTTGAAGAACAAAAAATTGGCGAATTGTACTGTTTGGATGCTTTGCATACATGTTTCTTAGACTATATAGAAGCAATATATACAATGATTTCAACCGTCTACCTATTTCATTCATTGTTCTACTTTCCGAAATTTACAAACAATTTCCGTTAAAGTATTAACAATGGGGCTGGTAGTTCACTTAAACATGAAGATGAAATAATTGGCGAATTGTACTGTTTGGATGCTTTGCATATATGTTTCTTAGATTATATAGAAGCAATATATAAAAAGATTTCAACCGTCTACCTGTTCCATTCATTGTTCTACTTGTCGAAAATTACAAATAATTTCCGATAAAGGATTAACCATTGGGGCTCATTGTTCACTTAAACTTGAAGAACAAAAAATTGGTGAATGGTACTGTTTGGATGCTTTGCGTACATGTTTCTTAGACTATATGGAAGCAATATATACAAAGATTTCAAACGTCTACGTGTTCCAATCATTGTTCAATTTGTCGAAATTTACAAAGAATTTCGTTTAAAAGATTAACAATGGGGCTCGTTGTTCACTTAAACTTGAAGAACAAAAAATTGGCGAATTGTACTGTTTGGATGCTTTGCATATATGTATCGTAGGCTATATAGAAGCAATATATACAAAGATTTCAACCGTCTACGTGTTCCAATCATTGTTCTACTTGTCGAAATTTACAAATAATTTCTTTTAAAGGATTAACAATGGGGCTCATTGTTCACTTAAACTTCAAGATCAAATAATTGGCGAATTGTACTGTTTGGATGATTTGCATATATGTTTCTTAGATTATATAGAAGCAATATATACATTGATTTCTAGCGTCTACCTGTTCCATTCATTGTTCTACTTGCCGGAAGTTACAAATAATTTCCGTTAAAGTATTAACAATGGGGCTCGTAGTTCACTTAAACATGAAGATGAAATAATTGGCGAATTGTACTGTTTGGATGCTTTGCATATATGTTTCTTAGATTATATAGAAGCAATATATACAAAGATTTCGACCGTCTACCTGTTCCATTCATTGTTCTAATTGTCGAAAATTACAAATAATTTCCGATAAAGGATTAACCATTGGGGTTCATTGTTCACTTAAACTTGAAGAACAAAAAATTGGCGAATGGTACTGTTTGGATGCTTTGCGTACATGTTTCTTAGACTATATGGAAGCAATATATACAAAGATTCCAACCGTCTACCTGTTCCATTCATTGTTCTACTTGTCGAAAGTTACAAATAATTTACGATAAAGGATTAACAATGGGGCTCATTGTTCACTTAAACTTGAAGATCAAAAAATTGGCGAATGTTACTGTTTAGATGCTTTGCATATAGGTTTCTTAGACTATATAGAAGCAATATATACAATGATTTCAACCGTCTACCTGTTCCATTCATTGTTCTACTTGTCGAAAGTTACAAATAATATCCGATAAAGGATTAACAATGGGGCTCATTGTTCACTTAAACTTGAAGAACAAAAAATTGGCGAATGGTACTGTTTGGATGCTTTGCATATATGTTTCTTAGATTATATAGAAGCAATATATACAAAGATTTCAACCGTCTACCTGTTCCATTCATTGTTCTACTTGTAGAAAGTTACAAATAATTTCCATTTCATGATTATCAATGGGGCTCGTTGTTCACTTAAACTTGAAGAACAGAAAATTGGCGACTGTTACTGTTTAGATGCCTTGCATATAGGTTTCATAGACTATATAGAAGAAACATATACAAAGATTTCAACCGTCTACCTGTTCCATTCATTGTTCTACTTGTCGAAAATTACAAATAATTTCCGTTTCATGATTATCAATGGGGCTCGTTGTTCACTTAAACTTGAAGAACAAAAAATTGGCGAATGGAACTGTTTGGATGCTTTGCATATATGTTTCTTAGATTATATAGAAGCAACATATACAAAGATTTCAACCGTCTACCTGTTCCATTCATGTTCTACTTGTCGAAAATTACAAATAATTTCCGATAAAGGATTAACCATTGGGGCTCATTGTTCACTTACACTTGAAGAACAAAAAATTGGCGAATGGTACTGTTTGGATGCTTTGCGTTCATGTTTCTTAGACTATATGGAAGCAATATATACAAAGATTTCAACCGTCAACGTGTTCCAATCATTGTTCTACTTGTCGAAATTTACAAATAATTTCCTTTAAAGGATTAACAATGGGGCTCGTTGTTCACTTAAACTTGAAGAACAAAAAATTGATGAATGGTACTGTTTGGATGCTTTGCATATATGTTTCTTAGACTATATAGAAGCAATATATACATTGATTTCAATCGTCTGCCTGTTCCATTCATTGTTCTACTTGTCGCAAGTTACAAATAATTTCCGTTAAGGGATTAACAATAGGGATCGTAGTTTACTTAAACTTGAAGAACAAGAAATTGGCGAATTGTACTGTTTGGATGCTTTGCATATAGGTTTCTTAGACTATATAGAAGCAACATATACAAAGATTTCAACCGTCTACCTGTTCCATTCATTGTTCTACTTGTCGAAAATTACAAATAATTTCCGTTTCATGATTATCAATGGGGCTCGTTGTTCACTTAAACTTGAAGAACAAAAAATTGGCGAATGGAACTGTTTGGATGCTTTGCATATATGTTTCTTAGATTATATAGAAGCAACATATACAAAGATTTCAACCGTCTACCTGTTCCATTCATGTTCTACTTGTCGAAAATTACAAATAATTTCCGATAAAGGATTAACCATTGGGACTCATTGTTCACTTACACTTGAAGAACAAAAAATTGGCGAATGGTACTGTTTGGATGCTTTGCGTTCATGTTTTTTAGACTATATGGAAGCAATATATACAAAGATTTCAACCGTCAACGTGTTCCAATCATTGTTCTACTTGTCGAAATTTACAAATAATTTCCTTTAAAGGACTAACAATGGGGCTCGTTGTTCACATAAACTTGAAGAACAAAAAATTGCTGAATGGTTCTGTTTTGATGCTTTGCATATATGTTTCTTAGACTATATAGAAGCAATATATACATTGATTTCAACCGTCTACCTGTTCCATTCATTGTTCTACTTGTCGCAAGTTACAAATAATTTCCGATAAAGGATTAACAATGGGGCTCATTGTTCACTTAAACTTGAAGAACAAAAAATTGGCGAATGGTACTGTTTGGATGCTTTGCATATATGTTTCTTAGACTATATAGAAGCAATATATACATTGATTTCAACCGTCTACCTGTTCAATTCATTGTTCTACTTGTCGAAATTTTCAAATAATTTCCTTTAAAGGATTAACAATGGGGCTCGTTGTTCACTTAAACTTGAAGAACAAAAAATTGGCGAATTGTACTGTTTGGATGCTTTGCATATATGTTTCTTAGACTATTTAGAAGCAATATATACAAAGATTTCAACCGTCTACCTGTACCATTCATTGTTCTGCTTGTCGAAAATTACAAATAATTTCCTTTAAAGGATTAACAATGGGGCTCGCTGTTCACTTAAACTTGAAGATAAAAAAATTGGCGATTGTTACTGTTTAGATGCTTTGCATATATGTTTCTTAGATTATATAGAAGCAATATATACAAAGATTTCAACCGTCTACGTGTTCCAATCATTGTTCTACTTGTAGAAAGATACAATTAATTTCCGTTAAAGGATTAACAATGGGGCTCGTTGTTCACTTAATCTTGAAGAACAAAAAATTGCGAATGGTACTGTTTGGATGCTTTGCATATATGTTTCTTAGACTATATAGAAGCAATATATACATTGATTTCAACCGGCTACCTGTTCCATTCATTGTTCTACTTGTCGCAAGTTACAAATAATTTCCGTTAAAGTATTAACAATGGGGCTCGTAGTTCACTTAAACTTGAAGATCAAAAAATTGGCGATTGTTACTGTTTAGATGCTTTGCATATATGTTTCTTAGATTATATAGAAGCAATATATACAAAGATTCCAACCGTCTACCAGTTCCATTCATTGTTCTACTTGTCGAAAAATACAAATAATTTCCGATAAAGGATTAACCATTGGGGCTCATTGTTCACTTAAACTTGAAGAACAAAGAATTGGCGAATGGTACTGTTTGGATGATTTGCATATATGTTTCTTAGACTATATAGAAGCAATATATACATTGATTTCAACCGGCTACCAGTTCCATTCATTGTTCTACTTCTCGCAAGTTACAAATAATTTCCGTTAAAGTATTAACAATGGGGCTCGTAGTTCACTCAAACTTGAAGAACAAAAAATTGGCGAATGGTACTGTTTGGATGCTTTGCATATATGTTTCTTAGATTATATAGAAGCAATATATACAAAGATTTCAACCGTCTACGTGTTCCAATCATTGTTCTACTTGTCGAAATTTACGAATAATTTCCTTTAAAGGATTAACAATGGGGCTCGTTGTTCTCTTAAACTTGAAGAACAAAAAATTGATGAATGGTACTGTTTGGATGCTTTGCATATATATTTCTTAGACTATATAGAAGCAATATATACATTGATTTCAATCGTCTGCCTGTTCCATTCATTGTTCTACTTGTCGCAAGTTACAAATAATTTCCGTTAAAGTATTAACAATGGGGCTCGTAGTTCACTCAAACTTGAAGAACAAAAAATTGGCGAATGGTACTGTTTGGATGCTTTGCATATATGTTTCTTAGATTATATAGAAGCAATATATACAAAGATTTCAACCGTCTACCTGTTCCATTCAATGTTCTACTTGTCGAAAGTTACAAATAATTTCCGATAAAGGATTAACAATGGGGCTCATTGTTCACTTAAACTTGAAGAACAAAAAATTGGCGAATGGTACTGTTTGGATGCTTTGCATATATGTTTCTTAGACTATATAGAAGCAATATATACATTGATTTCAACCGTCTACCTGTTCAATTCATTGTTCTACTTGTCGAAATTTTCAAATAATTTCCTTTAAAGGATTAACAATGGGGCTCGTTGTTCACTTAAACTTGAAGAACAAAAAATTGGCGAATTGTACTGTTTGGATGCTTTGCATATATGTTTCTTAGACTATTTAGAAGCAATATATACATTGATTTCAACCGGCTACCAGTTCCATTCATTGTTCTACTTCTCGCAAGTTACAAATAATTTCCGTTAAAGTATTAACAATGGGGCTCGTAGTTCACTCAAACTTGAAGAACAAAAAATTGGCGAATGGTACTGTTTGGATGCTTTGCATATATGTTTCTTAGATTATATAGAAGCAATATATACAAAGATTTCAACCGTCTACGTGTTCCAATCATTGTTCTACTTGTCGAAATTTACGAATAATTTCCTTTAAAGGATTAACAATGGGGCTCGTTGTTCTCTTAAACTTGAAGAACAAAAAATTGATGAATGGTACTGTTTGGATGCTTTGCATATATATTTCTTAGACTATATAGAAGCAATATATACATTGATTTCAATCGTCTGCCTGTTCCATTCATTGTTCTACTTGTCGCAAGTTACAAATAATTTCCGTTAAAGTATTAACAATGGGGCTCGTAGTTCACTCAAACTTGAAGAACAAAAAATTGGCGAATGGTACTGTTTGGATGCTTTGCATATATGTTTCTTAGACTATATAGAAGCAATATATACATTGATTTCAACCGGCTACCTGTTCCATTCATTGTTCTACTTGTCGCAAGTTACAAATAATTTCCGTTAAAGTATTAACAATGGGGCTCGTAGTTCACTTAAACTTGAAGATCAAAAAATTGGCGATTGTTACTGTTTAGATGCTTTGCATATATGTTTCTTAGATTATATAGAAGCAATATATACAAAGATTCCAACCGTCTACCAGTTCCATTCATTGTTCTACTTGTCGAAAAATACAAATAATTTCCGATAAAGGATTAACCATTGGGGCTCATTGTTCACTTAAACTTGAAGAACAAAGAATTGGCGAATGGTACTGTTTGGATGATTTGCATATATGTTTCTTAGACTATATAGAAGCAATATATACATTGATTTCAACCGGCTACCAGTTCCATTCATTGTTCTACTTCTCGCAAGTTACAAATAATTTCCGTTAAAGTATTAACAATGGGGCTCGTAGTTCACTCAAACTTGAAGAACAAAAAATTGGCGAATGGTACTGTTTGGATGCTTTGCATATATGTTTCTTAGATTATATAGAAGCAATATATACAAAGATTTCAACCGTCTACGTGTTCCAATCATTGTTCTACTTGTCGAAATTTACGAATAATTTCCTTTAAAGGATTAACAATGGGGCTCGTTGTTCTCTTAAACTTGAAGAACAAAAAATTGATGAATGGTACTGTTTGGATGCTTTGCATATATATTTCTTAGACTATATAGAAGCAATATATACATTGATTTCAATCGTCTGCCTGTTCCATTCATTGTTCTACTTGTCGCAAGTTACAAATAATTACCGTTAAAGTATTAACAATGGGGCTCGTAGTTCACTTAAACTTGAAGATCAAATAATTGGCGAATTGTACTGTTTGGATGATTTGCATATATGTTTCTTAGTCTATATAGAAGCAATATATACAATGATTTCAACCGTCTACCTGTTCCATTCATTGTTCTACTTGTCGAAAGTTACAAATAATTTCCGTTAAGGGATTAACAATGGGGATCGTAGTTTACTTAAACTTGAAGAACCAAAAATTGGCGAATTGTACTGTTTGGACGCTATGCATATATGTTTCTTAGACTATATAGGAGCAATATATACAATGATTTCAACAGTCTACCTGTACCATTCATTGTTCTGCTTGTCGAAAATTACAAATAATTTCCTTTAAAGGTTTAACAATGGGGCTCGTAGTTCACTTAAACTTGAAGAACAAAAAATTGGCGAATGGTACTGTTTGGATGCTTTGCATATATGTTTCTTAGATTATATAGAAGCAATATATACAAAGATTTCAACCGTCTACCTGTACTATTCATTGTTCTGCTTGTCGAAATTTACAAATAATTTCCTTTAAAGGATTAACAATGGAGCTCGTAGTTCACTTAAACATGAAGATGAAATAATTGGCGAATTGTACTGTTTGGATGCTTTGCATATATGTTTCGTAGATTATATAGAAGCAATATATACAATGATTTCACCCGTCTACCTGTTCCATTCATTGTTCTACTTGTCGAAAGTTACAAATAATTTCCGTTAAGGGATTAACAATGGGGATCGTAGTTTACTTAAACTTGAAGAACAAAAAATTGGCGAATTGTACTGTTTGGATGCTTTGCATATATGTTCCTTAGACTATATAGAAGCAATATATACAATGATTTCAACCGTCTACCTATTCCATTCATTGTTCTACTTGCCGAAATTTACAAATAATTTCCTTTGAAGGATTAACAATGGGGCTCGTAGTTCACTTAAACTTGAAGAGCAACAAATTGGCGAATTGTACTGTTTGGACGCTTTGCATATATGTTTCTTGGACTATATAGAAGCAATATATACAATGATTTCAACCGTCTACCTGTTCCATTCATTGTTCTACTTGTCGAAAGTTACAAATAATTTCCGTTTCATGATTATCTATGGGGCTCGTTGTTCACATAAACTTGAAGAACAAGAAATTGGCGAATGGTACTGTTTGGATGCTTTGCATATATGTTTCTTAGACTATATAGACGCAATATATACAAGGATTTGAACAGTCAACCTGTTCCATTCATTGTTCTACTTGTCGAAATTTACAAATAATTTCCTTTAAAGGATTAACAATGGGGCTCGTAGTTTACTTAAACTTGAAGAACAAAAAATTCGCGAATTGTACTGCTTCGATGCTTTGCATATGTGTTTCTTAGACTATTTAGAAGCTATATATAGAAAGATTTCACCCGTCTACCTGTTCCATTCATTGTTCTACTTGTCGAAATTTACGAATAATTTCCGATAACGGATTAACCATTGGGGCTCATTGTTCACTTAAACTTGAAGAACAAAAAATTGGCGAATTGTACTGTTTGGATGCTTTGCATATATGTTTCTTAGATTATACAGAAGCAATATATACAAAGATTTCAACCGTCTACCTGTACCATTCATTGTTCTGCTTGTCGAAATTTACAAATAATTTCCTTTAAAGGATTAACAATGGGGCTCGTTGTTCACTTAAACTTGAAGAACAATAAATTGGCGATTTGTACTGTTTGGATGCTTTGCATATATGTTTCTTAGACTATATAGACGCAATATATACAAGGATTTCAACCGTCTACCTGTTCCATTCATTGTTCTACTTGTCGAAAGTTACAAATAATTACCGATAAAGGATTAACCATTGGGGCTCATTGTTCACTTAAACTTGAAAAACAAAAAATAGGCGAATTGTACTGTTTGGATGCTTTGCATATATGTTTCTTAGACTATTTAGAAGCAATATATACAAAGATTTCAACCGTCTACCTGTACCATTCATTGTTCTGCTTGTCGAAAAATACAAATAATTTCCTTTAAAGGTTTAACAATGGGGCTCGTAGTTCACTTAAACTTGAAGAACAAAAAATTGGCGAATGGTACTGTTTGGATGCTTTACATATATGTTTCATAGACTATATAGAAGCAATATATACAAAGATTTCAACCGTCTACCTGATCCATTCATTGTTCTACTTGTCGAAAATTACAAATAATTTCCGATAAAGGATTAACCATTGGGGCTCATTGTTCACTTAAACTTGAAGAACAAAAAATTGTCGAATTGTACTGTTTGGATGCTTTGCATATATGTTTCTTAGACTATATAGAAGCAATATATACAATGATTTCAACCGTCTACCTGTTCCATTCATTGTTCTACTTGTAGAAAGTTACAAATAATTTCCGTTTCATGATTATCAATGGGGCTCGTTGTTCACTTAAACTTGAAGAACAAAAAATTGGCGAATTGTACTGTTTGGATGCTTTGCATATATGTTTCTTAGACTATATAGAAGCAATATATACAAAGATTTCAACCGTCTACCTGTTCCATTCATTGTTCTACTTGTCGAAAATTACAAATAATTTCCGATAAAGGATTAACCATTGGGACTCATTGTTCACTTAAACTTGAAGAACAAAAAATTGGCGAATGGTACTGTTTGGATGCTTTGTATATATGTTTCTTAGACTATATAGAAGCAATATATACAAAGATTTCAACCGTCTACGTGTTCCAATCATTGTTCTACTTGTAGAAAGTTACAATTAATTTCCGTTAAAGGATTAACAATGGGGCTCGTAGTTCACTTAAACTTGAAGAACAAAAAATTGGCGAATTGTACTGTTTGGATGCTTTGCATATATGTTTCGTAGACTATATAGAAGCAATATATACAATGATTTCAACCGTCTACCAGTTCCATTCATTGTTCTACTTGTCGAAAATTACAAATAATTTCCGATAAAGGATTAACCATTGGGGCTCATTGTTCACTTAAACTTGAAGAACAAAAAATTGGCGAATGGTACTGATTGGATGCTTTGCATATATGTATCTTAGACTATATAGAAGCAATATATACATTGATTTCAACCGTCTACATGATCCATTCATAGTTCTACTTGCCGAAATTTACAAATAATTTCCTTTAAAGGATTAACAATGGGGCTCATTGTTCACTTAAACTTGAAGAACAAAAAATTGGCGAATGGTACTGTTTGGATGCTTTGTATATATGTTTCTTAGACTATATAGAAGCAATATATACAAAGATTTCAACCGTCTACGTGTTCCAATCATTGTTCTACTTGTAGAAAGTTACAATTAATTTCCGTTAAAGGATTAACAATGGGGCTCGTAGTTCACTTAAACTTGAAGAACAAAAAATTGGCGAATTGTACTGTTTGGATGCTTTGCATATATGTTTCGTAGACTATATAGAAGCAATATATACAATGATTTCAACCGTCTACCAGTTCCATTCATTGTTCTACTTGTCGAAAATTACAAATAATTTCCGATAAAGGATTAACCATTGGGGCTCATTGTTCACTTAAACTTGAAGAACAAAAAATTGGCGAATTGTACTGTTTGGATGCTTTGCATATATGTTCCTTAGACTATATAGAAGCAATATATACAATGATTTCAACCGTCTACCTATTCCATTCATTGTTCTACTTGCCGAAATTTACAAATAATTTCCTTTAAAGGATTAACAATGGGGCTCGTAGTTCACTTAAACTTGAAGAGCAACAAATTGGCGAATTGTACTGTTTGGACGCTTTGCATATATGTTTCTTGGACTATATAGAAGCAATATATACAATGATTTCAACCGTCTACCTGTTCCATTCATGTTCTACTTGTCGAAAATTACAAATAATTTCCGATAAAGGATTAACCATTGGGGCTCATTGTTCACTTACACTTGAAGAACAAAAAATTGGCGAATGGTACTGTTTGGATGCTTTGCATATATGTTTCTTAGACTATATAGAAGCAATATATACAATGATTTCTACCGTCTACCTGTTCCATTCATTGTTCTACTTGTCGAAAGTTACAAATAATTTCCGATAAAGGATTAACAATGGGGCTCATTGTTCACTTAAACTTGAAGAACAAAAAATTGGCGAATTGTACTGTTTGAACGCTTTGCATATATGTTTCTTGGACTATATAGAAGCAACATATACAATGATTTCAACAGTCTACCTGTTCCATTCATTGTTCTACTTGTCGCAAGTTACAAAAAATTTCCGTTAAAGTATTAATAATGGGGCTCGTAGTTCACTTAAACATGAAGATGAAATAATTGGCGAATTGTACTGTTTGGATGCTTTGCATATATGTTTCTTAGATTATATAGAAGCAATATATACAAAGATTTCAACCGTCTACCTGTTCCATTCATTATTCTTCTTGTCGAAAGTTACAAATAATTTCCGTTTCATGATTATCAATGGGCCTCGTTGTTCACTTAAAATTGAAGAACAAAAAATTGGCGACTGGTACTGTTTGGATGCTTTGCATATATGTTTCTTAGACTATATAGAAGCAATATATACAAAGATTTCAACCGTCTACCAGTTCCATTCATTGTTCTACTTGTCGAAAGTTACAAATAATTTCCTATAAAGGATTAACAATGGAGCTCATTGTTCACTTAAACTTGAAGAACAAAAAATTGGCGAATGGTACTGTTTGGATGATTTGCATATATGTTTCTTAGACTATATAGAAGCAATATATACATTGATTTCAACCGTCTACCTGTTCCACTCATTGTTCTACTTGTCGCAAGCTACAAATAATTTCCATTAAAGTATTAACAATGGGTCTCGTAGTTCACTTAAACTTGAAGATGGAATAGTTGGCGAATTGTACTGTTTGGATGCTTTGCATATATGTTTCTTAGATTATATAGAAGCAATATATACAAAGATTTCAACCGTCTACCTGTTCCATTCATTGTTCTACTTGTCGAAAATTACAAATAATTTCCGATAAAGGATTAACCATTGGGGCTCATTGTTCACTAAACTTGAAGAACAAAGATTGTCGAATTGTACTGTTTGGATGCTTTGCATATATGTTTCTTAGACTATATAGAAGCAATATATACAATGATTTCTACCGTCTACCTGTTCCATTCATTGTTCTACTTGTCGAAAGTTACAAATAATTTCCGATAAAGGATTAACCATTGGGGCTCATTGTTCACTAAACTTGAAGAACAAAAAATTGGCGAATTGTACTGTTTGGATGCTTTGCATATATGTTTCTTAGACTATATAGAAGCAATATATACAATGATTTCAACAGTCTACCTGTTCCATTCATTGTTCTACTTGTCGAAATTTACAAATAATTTCCCTTAAAGGATAAACAATGGGGCTCGTAGTTCACTTAAACTTGAAGAACAAAAAATTGGCGAATGGTACTGTTTGGATGCTTTGCATATATGTTTCTTAGACTATATAGGCGCAATATATACAAGGATTTCAACCGTCTACCTGTTCCATTCAATATTCTACTTGTCGAAAGTTACAAATAATTTCCGATAAAGGATTAACAATGGGGCTCATTGTTCACTTAAACTTGATGAACAAAAAATTGGCGAATGGTACTGTTTGGATGCTTTGCAGATAAGTTTATTAGACTATATAGAAGCAATATATACAAAGATTTCAACCGTCTACCTGATCCATACATTGTTCTACTTGTCGAAAGTTACAAATAATTTCCGATAAAGGATTAACCATTGGGGCTCATTGTTCACTTAAACTAGAAGAACAAAAAAATGGCGAATGGTACTGTTTGGATGCTTTGCGTACAAGTTTCTTAGACTATATGGAAGCAATATATACAAAGATTTCAACCGTCTACGTGTTCAAATCATTGTTCTACTTTTCGAAATTTACAAATAATTTCCTTTAATGGATTAACAATGGGGCTCGTAGTTCACTTAAACTTGAAGATCAAATAATTGGCGAATTGTACTGTTTGGATGATATGCAGATATGTTTCTTAGACTATATAGAAGCAATATATACAATGATTTCAACCGTCTACCTGTTCCATTCATTGTTCTACTTGTCGAAAGTTACAAATAATTTCCGATAAAGGATTAACCATTGGGGCTCATTGTTCACTTAAACTTGAAGAACAAAAAATTGGCGACTTGTACTGTTTGGATGCTTTGCATATATGTTTCTTAGACTATATAGAAGCAATATTTACAAAGATTTCAACCATCTACCTGTTCCATTCATTGTTCTACTTGTCGAAAATTACAAATAATTTCCGATAAAGGATTAACAATGGGGCTCGTAGTTCACTTAAACTTGAAGAACAAAAAAATTGGCGAATTGTACTGTTTGGATGCTTTGCATATATGTTTCTTAGACTATATAGAAGCAATATATAGAAGGATTTCACCCGTCTACCTGTTCCAATCATTGTTCTACTTGTCGAAAGTTACAAATAATTTCCGATAAAGGATTAACAATGGGGCTCATTGTTCACTTAAACTTGAAGAACAAAAAATTGGCGAATTGTACTGTTTGAACGCTTTGCATATATGTTTCTTGGACTATATAGAAGCAACATATACAATGATTTCAACAGTCTACCTGTTCCATTCATTGTTCTACTTGTCGCAAGTTACAAAAAATTTCCGTTAAAGTATTAATAATGGGGCTCGTAGTTCACTTAAACATGAAGATGAAATAATTGGCGAATTGTACTGTTTGGATGCTTTGCATATATGTTTCTTAGATTATATAGAAGCAATATATACAAAGATTTCAACCGTCTACCTGTTCCATTCATTATTCTTCTTGTCGAAAGTTACAAATAATTTCCGTTTCATGATTATCAATGGGCCTCGTTGTTCACTTAAAATTGAAGAACAAAAAATTGGCGACTGGTACTGTTTGGATGCTTTGCATATATGTTTCTTAGACTATATAGAAGCAATATATACAAAGATTTCAACCGTCTACCAGTTCCATTCATTGTTCTACTTGTCGAAAGTTACAAATAATTTCCTATAAAGGATTAACAATGGAGCTCATTGTTCACTTAAACTTGAAGAACAAAAAATTGGCGAATGGTACTGTTTGGATGATTTGCATATATGTTTCTTAGACTATATAGAAGCAATATAAACATTGATTTCAACCGTCTACCTGTTCCACTCATTGTTCTACTTGTCGCAAGCTACAAATAATTTCCATTAAAGTATTAACAATGGGTCTCGTAGTTCACTTAAACTTGAAGATGGAATAGTTGGCGAATTGTA
The DNA here is from genome assembly GCA_963989415.1 of Cerceris ruficornis. Lineage (NCBI taxonomy): Eukaryota > Metazoa > Arthropoda > Insecta > Hymenoptera > Crabronidae > Cerceris > Cerceris ruficornis. The sequence continues at coordinate 729,784 of CAXDIW010000512.1, forward strand.
CTGTTTGGATGCTTTGCATATATGTTTCTTAGATTATATAGAAGCAATATATACAAAGATTTCAACCGTCTACCTGTTCCATTCATTGTTCTACTTGTCGAAAATTACAAATAATTTCCGATAAAGGATTAACCATTGGGGCTCATTGTTCACTAAACTTGAAGAACAAAGATTGTCGAATTGTACTGTTTGGATGCTTTGCATATATGTTTCTTAGACTATATAGAAGCAATATATACAATGATTTCTACCGTCTACCTGTTCCATTCATTGTTCTACTTGTCGAAAGTTACAAATAATTTCCGATAAAGGATTAACCATTGGGGCTCATTGTTCACTAAACTTGAAGAACAAAAAATTGGCGAATTGTACTGTTTGGATGCTTTGCATATATGTTTCTTAGACTATATAGAAGCAATATATACAATGATTTCAACAGTCTTCCTGTTCCATTCATTGTTCTACTTGTCGAAATTTACAAATAATTTCCCTTAAAGGATAAACAATGGGGCTCGTAGTTCACTTAAACTTGAAGAACAAAAAATTGGCGAATGGTACTGTTTGGATGCTTTGCATATATGTTTCTTAGACTATATAGAAGCAATACATACAAATATTTCAACCGTCTGTGTGTTCCATTCAATGTTCTACTTGTCGAAAGTTACAAATAATTTCCGATAAAGGATTAACAATGGGGCTCGTAGTTCAATTAAACTTGAAAAACCAAAAATTGGCGAATTGTACTGTTTGGATGCTTTGCATATATGTTTCTTAGACTATATAGAAGCAATATATAAAAGATTTCAACCGTCTACCTGTTCCATTCATTGTTCTACTTGTCGAAAATTACAAATAATTTCCGATAAAGGATTAACCATTGGGGCTCATTGTTCACTTAAACTTGAAGAACAAAAAATTGGCGAATGGTACTGTTTGGATGCTTTGCGTACATGTTTCTTAGACTATATGGAAGCAATATATACAAAGATTTCTACCGTCTACCTGTTCCATTCATTGTTCTACTTGTCGCAAGTTACAAATAATTTCCGTTAAAGTATTAACAATGGGGCTCGTAGTTCACTTAAACTTGAAGATCAAATAATTGGCGAATTGTACTGTTTGGATGATTTGCATATATGTTTCTTAGACTTTATAGAAGCAATATATAAAAAGATTTCAACCGTCTACCTGTTCCAATCATTGTTCTACTTGTCGAAAGTTACAAATAATTTCCGATAAAGGATCAACAATGGGGCTCATTGTTCACTTAAACTTGAGGAACAAAAAATTGGCGAATGGTACTGTTTGGATGCTTTGCGTACATGTTTCTTAGACTATATAGAAGCAATATATACAAAGTTTTCAACCGTCTACATGTTCCATTCATTGTTCTACTTGTCGAAAGTTACAAATAATTTCCGATAAAGGATTAACAATGGGGCTCAATTTTCACTTAACCTTGAAGAACAAAAAATTCGCGAATGGTTCTGTTTGGATGCTTTGCATATATGTTTCTTAGATCATATAGAAGCAATATATACAAAGATTTCAACCGTCTACGTGTCCCAATCATTGTTCTACTTGTAGAAAGTTACAATTAATTTCCGTTAAAGGATTAACAATCGGGCTCATTGTTCACTTAAACTTGAAGAACAAAGAATTGGCGAATGGTACTGTTTGGATGCTTTGCATATATGTTTCTTAGACTATATAGAAGCAATATATAGAAGGATTTCACCCGTCTACCTGTTCCATTCATTGTTCTACTTGTCGAAAGTTACAAATAATTTCCGATAAAGGATTAACAATGGGGCTCATTGTTCACTTAAACTTGAGGAACAAAAAATTGGCGAATGGTACTGTTTGGATGCTTTGCATATATGTTTCTAAGACTATATAGAAGCAATATATACTGTGATTTCAACCGTCTACCTGTTCCATTCATTGTTCTACTTGTCGAAATTTACAAATAATTTCCTTTAAAGGATTAACGATGGGGCTCGTTGTTCACTTAAACTTGAAGAACAAAAAATTGGCGAATGGTACTCTTTGGATGCTTTGCATATATATTTCTTAGACTATATAGAAGCAATATATACATTGATTTCAACCGTCTACCTGTTCCATTCATTGTTCTACTTGTCGCAAGTTACAAATAATTTCCGTTAAAGTATTAACAATGGGGCTCGTAGTTCACTTAAACTTGAAGATCTAATAATTGGCGAATGGTACTGTTTGGATGCTTTGCATATATGTTTCTTAGACTATATGGAAGCAATATACACAAAGATTTCAACCGTCTACCTGTTCCATTCATTGTTCTATTTGTCGAAAATTACAAATAATTTCCGATAAAGGATTAACAATGGGGCTCGTAGTTCACTTAAACTTAAAGAACAAAAAAATTGGCGAATTGTACTGTTTGGATGCTTTGCATATATGTTTCTTAGACTATATGGAAGCAATATATAGAAGGATTTCACCCGTCTACCTGTTCCATTCATTGTTCTACTTGTCGAAAGTTACAAATAATTTCCGATAAAGGATTAACAATGGGGCTCATTGTTCACTTAAACTTGAGGAACAAAAAATTGGCGAATGGTACTGTTTGGATGCTTTGTGTACATGTTTCTTAGACTATATAGAAGCAATATATACAAAGTTTTCAACCGTCTACCTGTTCCATTCATTGTTCTACTTGTCGAAAGTTACAAATAATTTCCGATAAAGGATTAACAATGGGGCTCATTTTTCACTTAACCTTGAAGAACAAAAAATTGGCGAATGGTACTGTTTGGATGCTTTGCATATATGTTTCTTAGACTATATAGAAGCAATATATACAAAGATTTCAACCGTCTACCTGTTCCATTCATTGTTCTATTTGTTGAAAATTACAAATAATTTCCGATAAAGTATTAACAATGGGGCTCGTAGTTCACTTAAACTTGAAGAGCAAAAAAATTGGCGAATTGTACTGTTTGGATGCTTTGCATATATGTTTCTTAGACTATATAGAAGCAATATATAGAAGGATTTCACCCGTCTACCTGTTGCAATCATTGTTCTACTTGTCGAAATTTAGAAATAATTTCTGTTAAGGGATTAACAATGGGGCTCGCTGTTCACTTAAACTTGAAGAACAAAAAATTGGCGAATTGTACTGTTTGGATGCTTTGCATATATGTTTCTTAGACTATATAGAAGCAATATATAGAAGGATTTCACCCGTCTACCTGTTCCAATCATTGTTCTACTTGTCGAAATTTAGAAATAATTTCCCTTTCATGATTATCAATGGGGCTCGTTGTTCACTTAAACTTGAAGAACAAAAAATTGGCGAATGGTACTGTTTGGATGCTTTGCATATATGTTTCTTAGACTATATAGAAGCAATATTTACAAAGATTTCAACCGTCTACCTGTTCCATTCATTGTTCTACTTGTCGAAAGTTACAAATAATTTCCGATAAAGGATTAATAATGGGGCTCATTGTTCACTTAAACTTGAGGAACAAAAAATTGGCGAATGGTACTGTTTGGATGCTTTGCGTACATGTTTCTTAGACTATATAGAAGCAATATATACAAAGTTTTCAACCGTCTACCTGTTCCATTCATTGTTCTACTTGTCGAAAGTTACAAATAATTTCCGATAAAGGATTAACAATGGGGCTCATTGTTCACTTAACCTTTAAGAACAAAAAATTCGCGAATGGTTCTGTTTGGATGCTTTGCATATATGTTTCTTAGATTATATAGAAGCAATATATACAAAGATTTCAACCGTCTACGTGTCCCAATCATTGTTCTACTTGTAGAAAGTTACAATTAATTTCCGTTAAAGGATTAACAATGGGGCTCATTGTTCACTTAAACTTGAAGAACAAAAAATTGGCGAATGGTACTGTTTGGATGCTTTGCATATATGTTTCTAAGACTATATAGAAGCAATATATACAATGATTTCAACCGTCTACCTGTCCCATTCATTGTTCTACTTGTCGAAATTTACAAATAATTTCCTTTAAAGGATTAACGATGGGGCTCGTTGTTCACTTAAACTTGAAGAACAAAAAATTGGCGAATGGTACTCTTTGGATGCTTTGCATATATATTTCTTAGACTATATAGAAGCAATATATACATTGATTTCAACCGTCTACCTGTTCCATTCATTGTTCTACTTGTCGAAAGTTACAAATAATTTCCGATAAAGGATTAACCATTGGGGCTCATTGTTCACTTAAACTTGAAGAACAAAAAATTGGAAAATTGTACTGTTTGGATGCTTTGCATATATGTTTCTTAGACTATATGGAAGCAATATATACAAATATTTCAACCGTCCACGTGTTCCAATCATTGTTCTACTTGTAGAAAGTTACAATTAATTTCCGTTAAAGGATTAACAATGGGGCTCATTGTTCACTTAAACTTGAAGAACAAAAAATTGGCGAATGGTACTGTTTGGATGCTTTGCATATATGTTTCTAAGACTATATAGAAGCAATATATACAATGATTTCAACCGTCTACCTGTTCCATTCATTGTTCTACTTGTCGAAATTTACAAATAATTTCCTTTAAAGGATTAACGATGGGGCTCGTTGTTCACTTAAACTTGAAGAACAATAAATTGGCGAATGGTACTGTTTGGATGCTTTGCATATATGTTTCTTAGACTATATGGAAGCAATATATACAAAGATTTCAACAGTCTGCGTGTTCCAATCATTGTTCTACTTGTAGAAAGTTACAATTAATTTCCGTTAAAGGATTAACAATGGGGCTCGTAGTTCACTTAAACTTGAAGAACAAAAAATTGGCGAATGGTACTGTTTGGATGCTTTGCGTACATGTTTCTTAGACTGTATGGAAGCAATATATACAAAGATTTCAACCGTCTACGTGTTCCATTCATTGTTCTACTTGCCGAAATTTACAAATAATTTCCTTTAAAGGATTAACAATGGGGCTCGTAGTTCACTTAAACTTGAAGAACAAAAAATTGGCGAATGGTACTGTTTGGATGCTTTGCATATATGTTTCTTAGACTATATAGAAGCAATATATACATTGATTTCAACCGTCTACCTGTTCCATTCATTGTTCTACTTGTCGAAAGTTACAAATAATTTCCGTTAAGGGATTAACAATGGGGATCGTAGTTTATTTAAACTTGAAGAACAAAAAATTGGCGAATGGTACTGTTTGGATGCTTTGCATATATGTTTCTTAGACTATATGGAAGCTATATATAATAATATTTCAACCGTCTACGTGATCCAATCATTGTTCTGCGTGTCGAAATTTACAAATAATTTCCTTTAAAGGATTAACAATGGGGCTCGTTGTTCACTTAAACTTGAAGAACAATAAATTGGCGAATTGTACTGTGTGGATGCTATGCATATATGTTTCTTAGACTATATAGAAGCAATATATATAATGATTTCAACCGTCTACCTGTTCCATTCATTGATCTACATGTCGAAAGTTACAAATAATTTCAGTTTCATGATTATCAATGGGGCTCGTTGTTCACTTAAACTTGAAGAACAAAAAATTGGCGAATGGTACTGTTTGGATGCTTTGCATATATGTTTCTTAGTCTATATAGAAGCAATATATACAAAAATTTCAACCGTCTACTTGTTCCAATTATTGTTCTACTTGTAGAAAGTTACAAATAGTTTCCGATAAAGGATTAACAATGTGGCTCATTGTTCACTTAACCTTGAAGAACAAAAAATTGGCGAATGGTACTGTTTGGATGCTTTGCATATATGTTTCTTAGTCTATATTGAAGCAATATATACAAAGATTTCAACCTTCTACGCGTTCCAATTATTGTTCTACTTGTAGAAAGTTACAAATAGTTTCCGATAAAGGATTAACAATGTGGCTCATTGTTCACTTAACCTTGAAGAACAAAAAATTGGCGAATGGTACTGTTTGGATGCTTTGCGTACATGTTTCTTAGACTATATGGAAGCAATATATGCAAAGATTTCAACCGTCTACGTGTTCCATTCATTGTTCTACTTGCCGAAATTTACAAATAATTTCCTTTAAAGGATTAACAATGGGGCTCGTAGTTCAATTAAACTTGAAAAACCAAAAATTGGCGAATTGTACTGTTTGGATGCTTTGCATATATGTTTCTTAGACTTTATAGAAGCAGTATATACAAAGATTTCAACCGTCTACCTGTTCCATTCATTGTTCCACTTATCGAAAGTTACAAATAATTTCCGATAAAGGATTAACCATTGGGGCTCATTGTTCACTTAAACTTGAAAAACAAAATATTGGCGAATTGTACTGTTTGGATGCTTTGAATATATGTTTCTTAGACTATATGGAAGCAATATATACAAAGATTTCAACCGTCCACGTGTTCCAATCATTGTTCTACTTGTCGAAATTTACAAATAATTTCCGATAAAGGATTAACAATCGGCCTCATTGTTCACTTAACCATGAAGAACAAAAAATTGGCGAATGGTACTGTTTGGATGCTTTGCATATATGTTTCTTAGACTATATAGGCGCAATCTATACAAGGATTTCAACCGTCTACCTGTTCCATTCAATATTCTACTTGTCGAAAGTTACAAATAATTTCCGATAAAGGATTAACAATGGGGCTCATTGTTCACTTAAACTTGAAGAACAAAAAATTGGCGAATGGTACTGTTTGGATGCTTTGCATATATGTTTCTTAGACTATATAGAAGCAATATATACAAATATTTCAACCGTCTGTGTGTTCCATTCAATGTTCTACTTGTCGAAAGTTACAAATAATTTCCGATAAAGGATTAACAATGGGGCTCATTGTTCACTTAAACTTGAAGAACAAAAAATTGGCGAATGGTACTGTTTGGATGCTTTGCATATATGTTTCTTAGACTATATAGAAGCAATATATACAATGATTTCAACAGTCTACCTGTTCCATTCATTGTTCTACTTGTCGAAATTTACAAATAATTTCCCTTAAAGGATAAACAATGGGGCTCGTAGTTCACTTAAACTTGAAGAACAAAAAATTGGCGAATGGTACTGTTTGGATGCTTTGCATATGTGTTTCTTAGACTATATAGAAGCAATATATACATTGATTTCAACCGTCTACCTGTTCCATTCATTGTTCTACTTGTCGCAAGTTACAAATAATTTCCGTTAAAGTATTAACAATGGGGCTCGTAGTTCACTTAAACATGAAGAACAAAAAATTGGCGAATTGTACTGTTTGGATGATTTGCATATATGTTTCTTATACTATATAAAAGCAATATATACAAAGATTTCAACCGTCTACCTGTTCCATTCAATGTTCTACTTGTCGAAAGTTACAAATAATTTCCGATAAAGGATTAACAATGGGGCTCATTGTTCACTTAAACTTGAAGAACAAAAAATTGGCGAATGGTACTGTTTGGATGCTTTGCATATATGTTTCTTAGACTATATGGAAGCAATATATACAAATATTTCAACCGTCTGTGTGTTCCAATCATTGTCCTACTTGTAGAAAGTTACAATTAATTTCCGTTAAAGGATTAACAATGGGGCTCGTAGTTCACTTAAACTTGAAGAACAAAAAATTGGCGTATTGTACTGTTTGGATGCTTTGCATATATGTTTCTTAGACTATATAGAAGCAATATATACAATGATTTCAACCGTCTACCTGTTCCATTCATTGTTCTACTTGTCGAAAGTTACAAATAATTTCCGTTAAGGGATTAACAATGGGGATCGTAGTTTACTTAAACTTGAAGAACAAAAAATTGGCGAATTGTACTGTTTGGATGGTTTGCATACATGTTTCTTAGACTATATAGAAGCAATATATACAATGATTTCAACCGTCTACCTATTTCATTCATTGTTCTACTTTCCGAAATTTACAAACAATTTCCGTTAAAGTATTAACAATGGGGCTGGTAGTTCACTTAAACATGAAGATGAAATAATTGGCGAATTGTACTGTTTGGATGCTTTGCATATATGTTTCTTAGATTATATAGAAGCAATATATACAAAGATTTCAACCGTCTACCTGTTCCATTCATTGTTCTACTTGTCGAAAATTACAAATAATTTCCGATAAAGGATTAACCATTGGGGCTCATTGTTCACTTAAACTTGAAGAACAAAAAATTGGTGAATGGTACTGTTTGGATGCTTTGCGTACATGTTTCTTAGACTATATGGAAGCAATATATACAAAGATTTCAAACGTCTACGTGTTCCAATCATTGTTCAATTTGTCGAAATTTACAAATAATTTCGTTTAAAAGATTAACAATGGGCCTCGTTGTTCACTTAAACTTGAAGATCAAAAAATTGGCGAATTGTACAGTTTGGATGCTTTGTATATATGTTTCTTAGATTATATAGAAGCAATATATACAAAGATTTCAACCGTCTACCTGTTCCATTCATTGTTCTACTTGTCGAAAATTACAAATAATTTCCGATAAAGGATTAACCATTGGGGCTCATTGTTCACTTAAACTTGAAGAACAAAAAATTGGTGAATGGTACTGTTTGGATGCTTTGCGTACATGTTTCTTAGACTATATGGAAGCAATATATACAAAGATTTCAAACGTCTACGTGTTACAATCATTGTTCAATTTGTCGAAATTTACAAATAATTTCGTTTAAAAGATTAACAATGGGGCTCGTAGTTCACTTAAACTTGAAGAACAAAAAATTGGCGAATGGTACTGTTTGGATGCTTTGCATATATGTTTCTTAGACTATATAGAAGCAATATATACAAAGATTTCAACCGTCTACCTGTTCCATTCATTGTTCTACTTGTCGAAAGTTACAAATCATTTCCGATAACGGATTAACCATTGGGGCTCATTGTTCACTTAAACTTGAAGAACAAAAAATTGGAGAATGGTACTGTTTGGATGCTTTGCGTACATGTTTCTTAGACTATATGGAAGCAATATATACAAAGATTTCAACCGTCAACGTGTTCCAATCATTGTTCTACTTGTCGAAATTTACAAATAATTTCCTTTAAAGGACTAACAATGGGGCTCGTTGTTCACATAAACTTGAAGAACAAAAAATTGGCGAATGGTACTGTTTTGATGCTTTGCATATATGTTTCTTAGACTATATAGAAGCAATATATACATTGATTTCAACCGTCTACCTGTTCCATTCATTGTTCTACTTGTCGCAAGTTACAAATAATTTCCGTTAAAGTATTAACAATGGGGCTCGTAGTTCACTTAAACTTGAAGTACAAAAAATTGGCGAATTGTACTGTTTGGATGATTTGCATATATGTTTCTTATACTATATAAAAGCAATATATACAAAGATTTCAACCGTCTACCTGTTCCATTCAATGTTCTACTTGTCGAAAGTTACAAATAATTTCCGATAAAGGATTAACAATGGGGCTCATTGTTCACTTAAACTTGAAGAACAAAAAATTGGCGAATGGTACTGTTTGGATGCTTTGCATATATGTTTCTTATACTATATGGAAGCAATATATACAAATATTTCAACCGTCTGTGTGTTCCAATCATTGTCCTACTTGTAGAAAGTTACAATTAATTTCCGTTAAAGGATTAACAATGGGGCTCGTAGTTCACTTAAACTTGAAGTACAAAAAATTGGCGTATTGTACTGTTTGGATGCTTTGCATATATGTTTCTTAGACTATATAGAAGCAATATATACAATGATTTCAACCGTCTACCTGTTCCATTCATTGTTCTACTTGTCGAAAGTTACAAATAATTTCCGTTAAGGGATTAACAATGGGGATCGTAGTTTACTTAAACTTGAAGAACAAAAAATTGGCGAATTGTACTGTTTGGATGCTTTGCATACATGTTTCTTAGACTATATAGAAGCAATATATACAATGATTTCAACCGTCTACCTATTTCATTCATTGTTCTACTTTCCGAAATTTACAAACAATTTCCGTTAAAGTATTAACAATGGGGCTGGTAGTTCACTTAAACATGAAGATGAAATAATTGGCGAATTGTACTGTTTGGATGCTTTGCATATATGTTTCTTAGATTATATAGAAGCAATATATAAAAAGATTTCAACCGTCTACCTGTTCCATTCATTGTTCTACTTGTCGAAAATTACAAATAATTTCCGATAAAGGATTAACCATTGGGGCTCATTGTTCACTTAAACTTGAAGAACAAAAAATTGGTGAATGGTACTGTTTGGATGCTTTGCGTACATGTTTCTTAGACTATATGGAAGCAATATATACAAAGATTTCAAACGTCTACGTGTTCCAATCATTGTTCAATTTGTCGAAATTTACAAAGAATTTCGTTTAAAAGATTAACAATGGGGCTCGTTGTTCACTTAAACTTGAAGAACAAAAAATTGGCGAATTGTACTGTTTGGATGCTTTGCATATATGTATCGTAGGCTATATAGAAGCAATATATACAAAGATTTCAACCGTCTACGTGTTCCAATCATTGTTCTACTTGTCGAAATTTACAAATAATTTCTTTTAAAGGATTAACAATGGGGCTCATTGTTCACTTAAACTTCAAGATCAAATAATTGGCGAATTGTACTGTTTGGATGATTTGCATATATGTTTCTTAGATTATATAGAAGCAATATATACATTGATTTCTAGCGTCTACCTGTTCCATTCATTGTTCTACTTGCCGGAAGTTACAAATAATTTCCGTTAAAGTATTAACAATGGGGCTCGTAGTTCACTTAAACATGAAGATGAAATAATTGGCGAATTGTACTGTTTGGATGCTTTGCATATATGTTTCTTAGATTATATAGAAGCAATATATACAAAGATTTCGACCGTCTACCTGTTCCATTCATTGTTCTAATTGTCGAAAATTACAAATAATTTCCGATAAAGGATTAACCATTGGGGTTCATTGTTCACTTAAACTTGAAGAACAAAAAATTGGCGAATGGTACTGTTTGGATGCTTTGCGTACATGTTTCTTAGACTATATGGAAGCAATATATACAAAGATTCCAACCGTCTACCTGTTCCATTCATTGTTCTACTTGTCGAAAGTTACAAATAATTTACGATAAAGGATTAACAATGGGGCTCATTGTTCACTTAAACTTGAAGATCAAAAAATTGGCGAATGTTACTGTTTAGATGCTTTGCATATAGGTTTCTTAGACTATATAGAAGCAATATATACAATGATTTCAACCGTCTACCTGTTCCATTCATTGTTCTACTTGTCGAAAGTTACAAATAATATCCGATAAAGGATTAACAATGGGGCTCATTGTTCACTTAAACTTGAAGAACAAAAAATTGGCGAATGGTACTGTTTGGATGCTTTGCATATATGTTTCTTAGATTATATAGAAGCAATATATACAAAGATTTCAACCGTCTACCTGTTCCATTCATTGTTCTACTTGTAGAAAGTTACAAATAATTTCCATTTCATGATTATCAATGGGGCTCGTTGTTCACTTAAACTTGAAGAACAGAAAATTGGCGACTGTTACTGTTTAGATGCCTTGCATATAGGTTTCATAGACTATATAGAAGAAACATATACAAAGATTTCAACCGTCTACCTGTTCCATTCATTGTTCTACTTGTCGAAAATTACAAATAATTTCCGTTTCATGATTATCAATGGGGCTCGTTGTTCACTTAAACTTGAAGAACAAAAAATTGGCGAATGGAACTGTTTGGATGCTTTGCATATATGTTTCTTAGATTATATAGAAGCAACATATACAAAGATTTCAACCGTCTACCTGTTCCATTCATGTTCTACTTGTCGAAAATTACAAATAATTTCCGATAAAGGATTAACCATTGGGGCTCATTGTTCACTTACACTTGAAGAACAAAAAATTGGCGAATGGTACTGTTTGGATGCTTTGCGTTCATGTTTCTTAGACTATATGGAAGCAATATATACAAAGATTTCAACCGTCAACGTGTTCCAATCATTGTTCTACTTGTCGAAATTTACAAATAATTTCCTTTAAAGGATTAACAATGGGGCTCGTTGTTCACTTAAACTTGAAGAACAAAAAATTGATGAATGGTACTGTTTGGATGCTTTGCATATATGTTTCTTAGACTATATAGAAGCAATATATACATTGATTTCAATCGTCTGCCTGTTCCATTCATTGTTCTACTTGTCGCAAGTTACAAATAATTTCCGTTAAGGGATTAACAATAGGGATCGTAGTTTACTTAAACTTGAAGAACAAGAAATTGGCGAATTGTACTGTTTGGATGCTTTGCATATAGGTTTCTTAGACTATATAGAAGCAACATATACAAAGATTTCAACCGTCTACCTGTTCCATTCATTGTTCTACTTGTCGAAAATTACAAATAATTTCCGTTTCATGATTATCAATGGGGCTCGTTGTTCACTTAAACTTGAAGAACAAAAAATTGGCGAATGGAACTGTTTGGATGCTTTGCATATATGTTTCTTAGATTATATAGAAGCAACATATACAAAGATTTCAACCGTCTACCTGTTCCATTCATGTTCTACTTGTCGAAAATTACAAATAATTTCCGATAAAGGATTAACCATTGGGACTCATTGTTCACTTACACTTGAAGAACAAAAAATTGGCGAATGGTACTGTTTGGATGCTTTGCGTTCATGTTTTTTAGACTATATGGAAGCAATATATACAAAGATTTCAACCGTCAACGTGTTCCAATCATTGTTCTACTTGTCGAAATTTACAAATAATTTCCTTTAAAGGACTAACAATGGGGCTCGTTGTTCACATAAACTTGAAGAACAAAAAATTGCTGAATGGTTCTGTTTTGATGCTTTGCATATATGTTTCTTAGACTATATAGAAGCAATATATACATTGATTTCAACCGTCTACCTGTTCCATTCATTGTTCTACTTGTCGCAAGTTACAAATAATTTCCGATAAAGGATTAACAATGGGGCTCATTGTTCACTTAAACTTGAAGAACAAAAAATTGGCGAATGGTACTGTTTGGATGCTTTGCATATATGTTTCTTAGACTATATAGAAGCAATATATACATTGATTTCAACCGTCTACCTGTTCAATTCATTGTTCTACTTGTCGAAATTTTCAAATAATTTCCTTTAAAGGATTAACAATGGGGCTCGTTGTTCACTTAAACTTGAAGAACAAAAAATTGGCGAATTGTACTGTTTGGATGCTTTGCATATATGTTTCTTAGACTATTTAGAAGCAATATATACAAAGATTTCAACCGTCTACCTGTACCATTCATTGTTCTGCTTGTCGAAAATTACAAATAATTTCCTTTAAAGGATTAACAATGGGGCTCGCTGTTCACTTAAACTTGAAGATAAAAAAATTGGCGATTGTTACTGTTTAGATGCTTTGCATATATGTTTCTTAGATTATATAGAAGCAATATATACAAAGATTTCAACCGTCTACGTGTTCCAATCATTGTTCTACTTGTAGAAAGATACAATTAATTTCCGTTAAAGGATTAACAATGGGGCTCGTTGTTCACTTAATCTTGAAGAACAAAAAATTGCGAATGGTACTGTTTGGATGCTTTGCATATATGTTTCTTAGACTATATAGAAGCAATATATACATTGATTTCAACCGGCTACCTGTTCCATTCATTGTTCTACTTGTCGCAAGTTACAAATAATTTCCGTTAAAGTATTAACAATGGGGCTCGTAGTTCACTTAAACTTGAAGATCAAAAAATTGGCGATTGTTACTGTTTAGATGCTTTGCATATATGTTTCTTAGATTATATAGAAGCAATATATACAAAGATTCCAACCGTCTACCAGTTCCATTCATTGTTCTACTTGTCGAAAAATACAAATAATTTCCGATAAAGGATTAACCATTGGGGCTCATTGTTCACTTAAACTTGAAGAACAAAGAATTGGCGAATGGTACTGTTTGGATGATTTGCATATATGTTTCTTAGACTATATAGAAGCAATATATACATTGATTTCAACCGGCTACCAGTTCCATTCATTGTTCTACTTCTCGCAAGTTACAAATAATTTCCGTTAAAGTATTAACAATGGGGCTCGTAGTTCACTCAAACTTGAAGAACAAAAAATTGGCGAATGGTACTGTTTGGATGCTTTGCATATATGTTTCTTAGATTATATAGAAGCAATATATACAAAGATTTCAACCGTCTACGTGTTCCAATCATTGTTCTACTTGTCGAAATTTACGAATAATTTCCTTTAAAGGATTAACAATGGGGCTCGTTGTTCTCTTAAACTTGAAGAACAAAAAATTGATGAATGGTACTGTTTGGATGCTTTGCATATATATTTCTTAGACTATATAGAAGCAATATATACATTGATTTCAATCGTCTGCCTGTTCCATTCATTGTTCTACTTGTCGCAAGTTACAAATAATTTCCGTTAAAGTATTAACAATGGGGCTCGTAGTTCACTCAAACTTGAAGAACAAAAAATTGGCGAATGGTACTGTTTGGATGCTTTGCATATATGTTTCTTAGATTATATAGAAGCAATATATACAAAGATTTCAACCGTCTACCTGTTCCATTCAATGTTCTACTTGTCGAAAGTTACAAATAATTTCCGATAAAGGATTAACAATGGGGCTCATTGTTCACTTAAACTTGAAGAACAAAAAATTGGCGAATGGTACTGTTTGGATGCTTTGCATATATGTTTCTTAGACTATATAGAAGCAATATATACATTGATTTCAACCGTCTACCTGTTCAATTCATTGTTCTACTTGTCGAAATTTTCAAATAATTTCCTTTAAAGGATTAACAATGGGGCTCGTTGTTCACTTAAACTTGAAGAACAAAAAATTGGCGAATTGTACTGTTTGGATGCTTTGCATATATGTTTCTTAGACTATTTAGAAGCAATATATACATTGATTTCAACCGGCTACCAGTTCCATTCATTGTTCTACTTCTCGCAAGTTACAAATAATTTCCGTTAAAGTATTAACAATGGGGCTCGTAGTTCACTCAAACTTGAAGAACAAAAAATTGGCGAATGGTACTGTTTGGATGCTTTGCATATATGTTTCTTAGATTATATAGAAGCAATATATACAAAGATTTCAACCGTCTACGTGTTCCAATCATTGTTCTACTTGTCGAAATTTACGAATAATTTCCTTTAAAGGATTAACAATGGGGCTCGTTGTTCTCTTAAACTTGAAGAACAAAAAATTGATGAATGGTACTGTTTGGATGCTTTGCATATATATTTCTTAGACTATATAGAAGCAATATATACATTGATTTCAATCGTCTGCCTGTTCCATTCATTGTTCTACTTGTCGCAAGTTACAAATAATTTCCGTTAAAGTATTAACAATGGGGCTCGTAGTTCACTCAAACTTGAAGAACAAAAAATTGGCGAATGGTACTGTTTGGATGCTTTGCATATATGTTTCTTAGACTATATAGAAGCAATATATACATTGATTTCAACCGGCTACCTGTTCCATTCATTGTTCTACTTGTCGCAAGTTACAAATAATTTCCGTTAAAGTATTAACAATGGGGCTCGTAGTTCACTTAAACTTGAAGATCAAAAAATTGGCGATTGTTACTGTTTAGATGCTTTGCATATATGTTTCTTAGATTATATAGAAGCAATATATACAAAGATTCCAACCGTCTACCAGTTCCATTCATTGTTCTACTTGTCGAAAAATACAAATAATTTCCGATAAAGGATTAACCATTGGGGCTCATTGTTCACTTAAACTTGAAGAACAAAGAATTGGCGAATGGTACTGTTTGGATGATTTGCATATATGTTTCTTAGACTATATAGAAGCAATATATACATTGATTTCAACCGGCTACCAGTTCCATTCATTGTTCTACTTCTCGCAAGTTACAAATAATTTCCGTTAAAGTATTAACAATGGGGCTCGTAGTTCACTCAAACTTGAAGAACAAAAAATTGGCGAATGGTACTGTTTGGATGCTTTGCATATATGTTTCTTAGATTATATAGAAGCAATATATACAAAGATTTCAACCGTCTACGTGTTCCAATCATTGTTCTACTTGTCGAAATTTACGAATAATTTCCTTTAAAGGATTAACAATGGGGCTCGTTGTTCTCTTAAACTTGAAGAACAAAAAATTGATGAATGGTACTGTTTGGATGCTTTGCATATATATTTCTTAGACTATATAGAAGCAATATATACATTGATTTCAATCGTCTGCCTGTTCCATTCATTGTTCTACTTGTCGCAAGTTACAAATAATTACCGTTAAAGTATTAACAATGGGGCTCGTAGTTCACTTAAACTTGAAGATCAAATAATTGGCGAATTGTACTGTTTGGATGATTTGCATATATGTTTCTTAGTCTATATAGAAGCAATATATACAATGATTTCAACCGTCTACCTGTTCCATTCATTGTTCTACTTGTCGAAAGTTACAAATAATTTCCGTTAAGGGATTAACAATGGGGATCGTAGTTTACTTAAACTTGAAGAACCAAAAATTGGCGAATTGTACTGTTTGGACGCTATGCATATATGTTTCTTAGACTATATAGGAGCAATATATACAATGATTTCAACAGTCTACCTGTACCATTCATTGTTCTGCTTGTCGAAAATTACAAATAATTTCCTTTAAAGGTTTAACAATGGGGCTCGTAGTTCACTTAAACTTGAAGAACAAAAAATTGGCGAATGGTACTGTTTGGATGCTTTGCATATATGTTTCTTAGATTATATAGAAGCAATATATACAAAGATTTCAACCGTCTACCTGTACTATTCATTGTTCTGCTTGTCGAAATTTACAAATAATTTCCTTTAAAGGATTAACAATGGAGCTCGTAGTTCACTTAAACATGAAGATGAAATAATTGGCGAATTGTACTGTTTGGATGCTTTGCATATATGTTTCGTAGATTATATAGAAGCAATATATACAATGATTTCACCCGTCTACCTGTTCCATTCATTGTTCTACTTGTCGAAAGTTACAAATAATTTCCGTTAAGGGATTAACAATGGGGATCGTAGTTTACTTAAACTTGAAGAACAAAAAATTGGCGAATTGTACTGTTTGGATGCTTTGCATATATGTTCCTTAGACTATATAGAAGCAATATATACAATGATTTCAACCGTCTACCTATTCCATTCATTGTTCTACTTGCCGAAATTTACAAATAATTTCCTTTGAAGGATTAACAATGGGGCTCGTAGTTCACTTAAACTTGAAGAGCAACAAATTGGCGAATTGTACTGTTTGGACGCTTTGCATATATGTTTCTTGGACTATATAGAAGCAATATATACAATGATTTCAACCGTCTACCTGTTCCATTCATTGTTCTACTTGTCGAAAGTTACAAATAATTTCCGTTTCATGATTATCTATGGGGCTCGTTGTTCACATAAACTTGAAGAACAAGAAATTGGCGAATGGTACTGTTTGGATGCTTTGCATATATGTTTCTTAGACTATATAGACGCAATATATACAAGGATTTGAACAGTCAACCTGTTCCATTCATTGTTCTACTTGTCGAAATTTACAAATAATTTCCTTTAAAGGATTAACAATGGGGCTCGTAGTTTACTTAAACTTGAAGAACAAAAAATTCGCGAATTGTACTGCTTCGATGCTTTGCATATGTGTTTCTTAGACTATTTAGAAGCTATATATAGAAAGATTTCACCCGTCTACCTGTTCCATTCATTGTTCTACTTGTCGAAATTTACGAATAATTTCCGATAACGGATTAACCATTGGGGCTCATTGTTCACTTAAACTTGAAGAACAAAAAATTGGCGAATTGTACTGTTTGGATGCTTTGCATATATGTTTCTTAGATTATACAGAAGCAATATATACAAAGATTTCAACCGTCTACCTGTACCATTCATTGTTCTGCTTGTCGAAATTTACAAATAATTTCCTTTAAAGGATTAACAATGGGGCTCGTTGTTCACTTAAACTTGAAGAACAATAAATTGGCGATTTGTACTGTTTGGATGCTTTGCATATATGTTTCTTAGACTATATAGACGCAATATATACAAGGATTTCAACCGTCTACCTGTTCCATTCATTGTTCTACTTGTCGAAAGTTACAAATAATTACCGATAAAGGATTAACCATTGGGGCTCATTGTTCACTTAAACTTGAAAAACAAAAAATAGGCGAATTGTACTGTTTGGATGCTTTGCATATATGTTTCTTAGACTATTTAGAAGCAATATATACAAAGATTTCAACCGTCTACCTGTACCATTCATTGTTCTGCTTGTCGAAAAATACAAATAATTTCCTTTAAAGGTTTAACAATGGGGCTCGTAGTTCACTTAAACTTGAAGAACAAAAAATTGGCGAATGGTACTGTTTGGATGCTTTACATATATGTTTCATAGACTATATAGAAGCAATATATACAAAGATTTCAACCGTCTACCTGATCCATTCATTGTTCTACTTGTCGAAAATTACAAATAATTTCCGATAAAGGATTAACCATTGGGGCTCATTGTTCACTTAAACTTGAAGAACAAAAAATTGTCGAATTGTACTGTTTGGATGCTTTGCATATATGTTTCTTAGACTATATAGAAGCAATATATACAATGATTTCAACCGTCTACCTGTTCCATTCATTGTTCTACTTGTAGAAAGTTACAAATAATTTCCGTTTCATGATTATCAATGGGGCTCGTTGTTCACTTAAACTTGAAGAACAAAAAATTGGCGAATTGTACTGTTTGGATGCTTTGCATATATGTTTCTTAGACTATATAGAAGCAATATATACAAAGATTTCAACCGTCTACCTGTTCCATTCATTGTTCTACTTGTCGAAAATTACAAATAATTTCCGATAAAGGATTAACCATTGGGACTCATTGTTCACTTAAACTTGAAGAACAAAAAATTGGCGAATGGTACTGTTTGGATGCTTTGTATATATGTTTCTTAGACTATATAGAAGCAATATATACAAAGATTTCAACCGTCTACGTGTTCCAATCATTGTTCTACTTGTAGAAAGTTACAATTAATTTCCGTTAAAGGATTAACAATGGGGCTCGTAGTTCACTTAAACTTGAAGAACAAAAAATTGGCGAATTGTACTGTTTGGATGCTTTGCATATATGTTTCGTAGACTATATAGAAGCAATATATACAATGATTTCAACCGTCTACCAGTTCCATTCATTGTTCTACTTGTCGAAAATTACAAATAATTTCCGATAAAGGATTAACCATTGGGGCTCATTGTTCACTTAAACTTGAAGAACAAAAAATTGGCGAATGGTACTGATTGGATGCTTTGCATATATGTATCTTAGACTATATAGAAGCAATATATACATTGATTTCAACCGTCTACATGATCCATTCATAGTTCTACTTGCCGAAATTTACAAATAATTTCCTTTAAAGGATTAACAATGGGGCTCATTGTTCACTTAAACTTGAAGAACAAAAAATTGGCGAATGGTACTGTTTGGATGCTTTGTATATATGTTTCTTAGACTATATAGAAGCAATATATACAAAGATTTCAACCGTCTACGTGTTCCAATCATTGTTCTACTTGTAGAAAGTTACAATTAATTTCCGTTAAAGGATTAACAATGGGGCTCGTAGTTCACTTAAACTTGAAGAACAAAAAATTGGCGAATTGTACTGTTTGGATGCTTTGCATATATGTTTCGTAGACTATATAGAAGCAATATATACAATGATTTCAACCGTCTACCAGTTCCATTCATTGTTCTACTTGTCGAAAATTACAAATAATTTCCGATAAAGGATTAACCATTGGGGCTCATTGTTCACTTAAACTTGAAGAACAAAAAATTGGCGAATTGTACTGTTTGGATGCTTTGCATATATGTTCCTTAGACTATATAGAAGCAATATATACAATGATTTCAACCGTCTACCTATTCCATTCATTGTTCTACTTGCCGAAATTTACAAATAATTTCCTTTAAAGGATTAACAA
The DNA here is from genome assembly GCA_963989415.1 of Cerceris ruficornis. NCBI lineage: Eukaryota > Metazoa > Arthropoda > Insecta > Hymenoptera > Crabronidae > Cerceris > Cerceris ruficornis. Next base: position 749,836 of record CAXDIW010000512.1, read on the forward strand.
TGGGGCTCGTAGTTCACTTAAACTTGAAGAGCAACAAATTGGCGAATTGTACTGTTTGGACGCTTTGCATATATGTTTCTTGGACTATATAGAAGCAATATATACAATGATTTCAACCGTCTACCTGTTCCATTCATGTTCTACTTGTCGAAAATTACAAATAATTTCCGATAAAGGATTAACCATTGGGGCTCATTGTTCACTTACACTTGAAGAACAAAAAATTGGCGAATGGTACTGTTTGGATGCTTTGCATATATGTTTCTTAGACTATATAGAAGCAATATATACAATGATTTCTACCGTCTACCTGTTCCATTCATTGTTCTACTTGTCGAAAGTTACAAATAATTTCCGATAAAGGATTAACAATGGGGCTCATTGTTCACTTAAACTTGAAGAACAAAAAATTGGCGAATTGTACTGTTTGAACGCTTTGCATATATGTTTCTTGGACTATATAGAAGCAACATATACAATGATTTCAACAGTCTACCTGTTCCATTCATTGTTCTACTTGTCGCAAGTTACAAAAAATTTCCGTTAAAGTATTAATAATGGGGCTCGTAGTTCACTTAAACATGAAGATGAAATAATTGGCGAATTGTACTGTTTGGATGCTTTGCATATATGTTTCTTAGATTATATAGAAGCAATATATACAAAGATTTCAACCGTCTACCTGTTCCATTCATTATTCTTCTTGTCGAAAGTTACAAATAATTTCCGTTTCATGATTATCAATGGGCCTCGTTGTTCACTTAAAATTGAAGAACAAAAAATTGGCGACTGGTACTGTTTGGATGCTTTGCATATATGTTTCTTAGACTATATAGAAGCAATATATACAAAGATTTCAACCGTCTACCAGTTCCATTCATTGTTCTACTTGTCGAAAGTTACAAATAATTTCCTATAAAGGATTAACAATGGAGCTCATTGTTCACTTAAACTTGAAGAACAAAAAATTGGCGAATGGTACTGTTTGGATGATTTGCATATATGTTTCTTAGACTATATAGAAGCAATATATACATTGATTTCAACCGTCTACCTGTTCCACTCATTGTTCTACTTGTCGCAAGCTACAAATAATTTCCATTAAAGTATTAACAATGGGTCTCGTAGTTCACTTAAACTTGAAGATGGAATAGTTGGCGAATTGTACTGTTTGGATGCTTTGCATATATGTTTCTTAGATTATATAGAAGCAATATATACAAAGATTTCAACCGTCTACCTGTTCCATTCATTGTTCTACTTGTCGAAAATTACAAATAATTTCCGATAAAGGATTAACCATTGGGGCTCATTGTTCACTAAACTTGAAGAACAAAGATTGTCGAATTGTACTGTTTGGATGCTTTGCATATATGTTTCTTAGACTATATAGAAGCAATATATACAATGATTTCTACCGTCTACCTGTTCCATTCATTGTTCTACTTGTCGAAAGTTACAAATAATTTCCGATAAAGGATTAACCATTGGGGCTCATTGTTCACTAAACTTGAAGAACAAAAAATTGGCGAATTGTACTGTTTGGATGCTTTGCATATATGTTTCTTAGACTATATAGAAGCAATATATACAATGATTTCAACAGTCTACCTGTTCCATTCATTGTTCTACTTGTCGAAATTTACAAATAATTTCCCTTAAAGGATAAACAATGGGGCTCGTAGTTCACTTAAACTTGAAGAACAAAAAATTGGCGAATGGTACTGTTTGGATGCTTTGCATATATGTTTCTTAGACTATATAGGCGCAATATATACAAGGATTTCAACCGTCTACCTGTTCCATTCAATATTCTACTTGTCGAAAGTTACAAATAATTTCCGATAAAGGATTAACAATGGGGCTCATTGTTCACTTAAACTTGATGAACAAAAAATTGGCGAATGGTACTGTTTGGATGCTTTGCAGATAAGTTTATTAGACTATATAGAAGCAATATATACAAAGATTTCAACCGTCTACCTGATCCATACATTGTTCTACTTGTCGAAAGTTACAAATAATTTCCGATAAAGGATTAACCATTGGGGCTCATTGTTCACTTAAACTAGAAGAACAAAAAAATGGCGAATGGTACTGTTTGGATGCTTTGCGTACAAGTTTCTTAGACTATATGGAAGCAATATATACAAAGATTTCAACCGTCTACGTGTTCAAATCATTGTTCTACTTTTCGAAATTTACAAATAATTTCCTTTAATGGATTAACAATGGGGCTCGTAGTTCACTTAAACTTGAAGATCAAATAATTGGCGAATTGTACTGTTTGGATGATATGCAGATATGTTTCTTAGACTATATAGAAGCAATATATACAATGATTTCAACCGTCTACCTGTTCCATTCATTGTTCTACTTGTCGAAAGTTACAAATAATTTCCGATAAAGGATTAACCATTGGGGCTCATTGTTCACTTAAACTTGAAGAACAAAAAATTGGCGACTTGTACTGTTTGGATGCTTTGCATATATGTTTCTTAGACTATATAGAAGCAATATTTACAAAGATTTCAACCATCTACCTGTTCCATTCATTGTTCTACTTGTCGAAAATTACAAATAATTTCCGATAAAGGATTAACAATGGGGCTCGTAGTTCACTTAAACTTGAAGAACAAAAAAATTGGCGAATTGTACTGTTTGGATGCTTTGCATATATGTTTCTTAGACTATATAGAAGCAATATATAGAAGGATTTCACCCGTCTACCTGTTCCAATCATTGTTCTACTTGTCGAAAGTTACAAATAATTTCCGATAAAGGATTAACAATGGGGCTCATTGTTCACTTAAACTTGAAGAACAAAAAATTGGCGAATTGTACTGTTTGAACGCTTTGCATATATGTTTCTTGGACTATATAGAAGCAACATATACAATGATTTCAACAGTCTACCTGTTCCATTCATTGTTCTACTTGTCGCAAGTTACAAAAAATTTCCGTTAAAGTATTAATAATGGGGCTCGTAGTTCACTTAAACATGAAGATGAAATAATTGGCGAATTGTACTGTTTGGATGCTTTGCATATATGTTTCTTAGATTATATAGAAGCAATATATACAAAGATTTCAACCGTCTACCTGTTCCATTCATTATTCTTCTTGTCGAAAGTTACAAATAATTTCCGTTTCATGATTATCAATGGGCCTCGTTGTTCACTTAAAATTGAAGAACAAAAAATTGGCGACTGGTACTGTTTGGATGCTTTGCATATATGTTTCTTAGACTATATAGAAGCAATATATACAAAGATTTCAACCGTCTACCAGTTCCATTCATTGTTCTACTTGTCGAAAGTTACAAATAATTTCCTATAAAGGATTAACAATGGAGCTCATTGTTCACTTAAACTTGAAGAACAAAAAATTGGCGAATGGTACTGTTTGGATGATTTGCATATATGTTTCTTAGACTATATAGAAGCAATATAAACATTGATTTCAACCGTCTACCTGTTCCACTCATTGTTCTACTTGTCGCAAGCTACAAATAATTTCCATTAAAGTATTAACAATGGGTCTCGTAGTTCACTTAAACTTGAAGATGGAATAGTTGGCGAATTGTACTGTTTGGATGCTTTGCATATATGTTTCTTAGATTATATAGAAGCAATATATACAAAGATTTCAACCGTCTACCTGTTCCATTCATTGTTCTACTTGTCGAAAATTACAAATAATTTCCGATAAAGGATTAACCATTGGGGCTCATTGTTCACTAAACTTGAAGAACAAAGATTGTCGAATTGTACTGTTTGGATGCTTTGCATATATGTTTCTTAGACTATATAGAAGCAATATATACAATGATTTCTACCGTCTACCTGTTCCATTCATTGTTCTACTTGTCGAAAGTTACAAATAATTTCCGATAAAGGATTAACCATTGGGGCTCATTGTTCACTAAACTTGAAGAACAAAAAATTGGCGAATTGTACTGTTTGGATGCTTTGCATATATGTTTCTTAGACTATATAGAAGCAATATATACAATGATTTCAACAGTCTTCCTGTTCCATTCATTGTTCTACTTGTCGAAATTTACAAATAATTTCCCTTAAAGGATAAACAATGGGGCTCGTAGTTCACTTAAACTTGAAGAACAAAAAATTGGCGAATGGTACTGTTTGGATGCTTTGCATATATGTTTCTTAGACTATATAGAAGCAATACATACAAATATTTCAACCGTCTGTGTGTTCCATTCAATGTTCTACTTGTCGAAAGTTACAAATAATTTCCGATAAAGGATTAACAATGGGGCTCATTGTTCACTTAAACTTGAAGAACAAAAAATTGGCGAATGGTACTGTTTGGATGCTTTGCATATATGTTTCTTAGACTATATAGAAGCAATATATACAAATATTTCAACCGTCTGTGTGTTCCATTCAATGTTCTACTTGTCGAAAGTTACAAATAATTTCCGATAAAGGATTAACAATGGGGCTCATTGTTCACTTAAACTTGAAGAACAAAAAATTGGCGAATGGTACTGTTTGGATGCTTTGCATATATGTTTCTTAGACTATATAGAAGCAATATATACAATGATTTCAACAGTCTACCTGTTCCATTCATTGTTCTACTTGTCGAAATTTACAAATAATTTCCCTTAAAGGATAAACAATGGGGCTCGTAGTTCACTTAAACTTGAAGAACAAAAAATTGGCGAATGGTACTGTTTGGATGCTTTGCATATATGTTTCTTAGACTATATAGAAGCAATATATACATTGATTTCAACCGTCTACCTGTTCCATTCATTGTTCTACTTGTCGCAAGTTACAAATAATTTCCGTTAAAGTATTAACAATGGGGCTCGTAGTTCACTTAAACATGAAGAACAAAAAATTGGCGAATTGTACTGTTTGGATGATTTGCATATATGTTTCTTAGACTATATAGAAGCAATATATACATTGATTTCAACCGTCTACCTGTTCCACTCATTGTTCTACTTGTCGCAAGCTACAAATAATTTCCATTAAAGTATTAACAATGGGTCTCGTAGTTCACTTAAACTTGAAGATGGAATAGTTGGCGAATTGTACTGTTTGGATGCTTTGCATATATGTTTCTTAGATTATATAGAAGCAATATATACAAAGATTTCAACCGTCTACCTGTTCGATTCATTGTTCTACTTGTCGAAAATTACAAATAATTTCCGATAAAGGATTAACCATTGGGGCTCATTGTTCACTAAACTTGAAGAACAAAGATTGTCGAATTGTACTGTTTGGATGCTTTGCATATATGTTTCTTAGACTATATAGAAGCAATATATACAATGATTTCTACCGTCTACCTGTTCCATTCATTGTTCTACTTGTCGAAAGTTACAAATAATTTCCGATAAAGGATTAACCATTGGGGCTCATTGTTCACTAAACTTGAAGAACAAAAAATTGGCGAATTGTACTGTTTGGATGCTTTGCATATATGTTTCTTAGACTATATAGAAGCAATATATACAATGATTTCAACAGTCTACCTGTTCCATTCATTGTTCTACTTGTCGAAATTTACAAATAATTTCCCTTAAAGGATAAACAATGGGGCTCGTAGTTCACTTAAACTTGAAGAACAAAAAATTGGCGAATGGTACTGTTTGGATGCTTTGCATATATGTTTCTTAGACTATATAGAAGCAATATATACAAATATTTCAACCGTCTGTGTGTTCCATTCAATGTTCTACTTGTCGAAAGTTACAAATAATTTCCGATAAAGGATTAACAATGGGGCTCATTGTTCACTTAAACTTGAAGAACAAAAAATTGGCGAATGGTACTGTTTGGATGCTTTGCATATATGTTTCTTAGACTATATAGAAGCAATATATACAAATATTTCAACCGTCTGTGTGTTCCATTCAATGTTCTACTTGTCGAAAGTTACAAATAATTTCCGATAAAGGATTAACAATGGGGCTCATTGTTCACTTAAACTTGAAGAACAAAAAATTGGCGAATGGTACTGTTTGGATGCTTTGCATATATGTTTCTTAGACTATATAGAAGCAATATATACAATGATTTCAACAGTCTACCTGTTCCATTCATTGTTCTACTTGTCGAAATTTACAAATAATTTCCCTTAAAGGATAAACAATGGGGCTCGTAGTTCACTTAAACTTGAAGAACAAAAAATTGGCGAATGGTACTGTTTGGATGCTTTGCATATATGTTTCTTAGACTATATAGAAGCAATATATACATTGATTTCAACCGTCTACCTGTTCCATTCATTGTTCTACTTGTCGCAAGTTACAAATAATTTCCGTTAAAGTATTAACAATGGGGCTCGTAGTTCACTTAAACATGAAGAACAAAAAATTGGCGAATTGTACTGTTTGGATGATTTGCATATATGTTTCTTATACTATATAAAAGCAATATATACAAAGATTTCAACCGTCTACCTGTTCCATTCAATGTTCTACTTGTCGAAAGTTACAAATAATTTCCGATAAAGGATTAACAATGGGGCTCATTGTTCACTTAAACTTGAAGAACAAAAAATTGGCGAATGGTACTGTTTGGATGCTTTGCATATATGTTTCTTAGACTATATGGAAGCAATATATACAAATATTTCAACCGTCTGTGTGTTCCAATCATTGTCCTACTTGTAGAAAGTTACAATTAATTTCCGTTAAAGGATTAACAATGGGGCTCGTAGTTCACTTAAACTTGAAGAACAAAAAATTGGCGTATTGTACTGTTTGGATGCTTTGCATATATGTTTCTTAGACTATATAGAAGCAATATATACAATGATTTCAACCGTCTACCTGTTCCATTCATTGTTCTACTTGTCGAAAGTTACAAATAATTTCCGTTAAGGGATTAACAATGGGGATCGTAGTTTACTTAAACTTGAAGAACAAAAAATTGGCGAATTGTACTGTTTGGATGGTTTGCATACATGTTTCTTAGACTATATAGAAGCAATATATACAATGATTTCAACCGTCTACCTATTTCATTCATTGTTCTACTTTCCGAAATTTACAAACAATTTCCGTTAAAGTATTAACAATGGGGCTGGTAGTTCACTTAAACATGAAGATGAAATAATTGGCGAATTGTACTGTTTGGATGCTTTGCATATATGTTTCTTAGATTATATAGAAGCAATATATACAAAGATTTCAACCGTCTACCTGTTCCATTCATTGTTCTACTTGTCGAAAATTACAAATAATTTCCGATAAAGGATTAACCATTGGGGCTCATTGTTCACTTAAACTTGAAGAACAAAAAATTGGTGAATGGTACTGTTTGGATGCTTTGCGTACATGTTTCTTAGACTATATGGAAGCAATATATACAAAGATTTCAAACGTCTACGTGTTCCAATCATTGTTCAATTTGTCGAAATTTACAAATAATTTCGTTTAAAAGATTAACAATGGGCCTCGTTGTTCACTTAAACTTGAAGATCAAAAAATTGGCGAATTGTACTGTTTGGATGCTTTGTATATATGTTTCTTAGATTATATAGAAGCAATATATACAAAGATTTCAACCGTCTACCTGTTCCATTCATTGTTCTACTTGTCGAAAATTACAAATAATTTCCGATAAAGGATTAACCATTGGGGCTCATTGTTCACTTAAACTTGAAGAACAAAAAATTGGTGAATGGTACTGTTTGGATGCTTTGCGTACATGTTTCTTAGACTATATGGATCAATATATACAAAGATTTCAAACGTCTACGTGTTCCAATCATTGTTCAATTTGTCGAAATTTACAAATAATTTCGTTTAAAAGATTAACAATGGGGCTCGTAGTTCACTTAAACTTGAAGAACAAAAAATTGGCGAATGGTACTGTTTGGATGCTTTGCATATATGTTTCTTAGACTATATAGAAGCAATATATACAAAGATTTCAACCGTCTACCTGTTCCATTCATTGTTCTACTTGTCGAAAGTTACAAATCATTTCCGATAACGGATTAACCATTGGGGCTCATTGTTCACTTAAACTTGAAGAACAAAAAATTGGAGAATGGTACTGTTTGGATGCTTTGCGTACATGTTTCTTAGACTATATCGAAGCAATATATACAAAGATTTCAACCGTCAACGTGTTCCAATCATTGTTCTACTTGTCGAAATTTACAAATAATTTCCTTTAAAGGACTAACAATGGGGCTCGTTGTTCACATAAACTTGAAGAACAAAAAATTGGTGAATGGTACTGTTTTGATGCTTTGCATATATGTTTCTTAGACTATATAGAAGCAATATATACATTGATTTCAACCGTCTACCTGTTCCATTCATTGTTCTACTTGTCGCAATTTACAAATAATTTCCGTTAAAGTATTAACAATGGGGCTCGTAGTTCACTTAAACTTGAAGAACAAAAAATTGGCGAATTGTACTGTTTGGATGATTTGCATATATGTTTCTTATACTATATAAAAGCAATATATACAAAGATTTCAACCGTCTAACTGTTCCATTCAATGTTCTACTTGTCGAAAGTTACAAATAATTTCCGATAAAGGATTAACAATGGGGCTCATTGTTCACTTAAACTTGAAGAACAAAAAATTGGCGAATGGTACTGTTTGGATGCTTTGCATATATGTTTCTTAGAATATATGGAAGCAATATATACAAATATTTCAACCGTCTGTGTGTTCCAATCATTGTCCTACTTGTAGAAAGTTACAATTAATTTCCGTTAAAGGATTAACAATGGGGCTCGTAGTTCACTTAAACTTGAAGTACAAAAAATTGGCGTATTGTACTGTTTGGATGCTTTGCATATATGTTTCTTAGACTATATAGAAGCAATATATACAATGATTTCAACCGTCTACCTGTTCCATTCATTGTTCTACTTGTCGAAAGTTACAAATAATTTCCGTTAAGGGATTAACAATGGGGATCGTAGTTTACTTAAACTTGAAGAACAAAAAATTGGCGAATTGTACTGTTTGGATGCTTTGCATACATGTTTCTTAGACTATATAGAAGCAATATATACAATGATTTCAACCGCCTACCTATTTCATTCATTGTTCTACTTTCCGAAATTTACAAACAATTTCCGTTAAAGTATTAACAATGGGGCTGGTAGTTCACTTAAACATGAAGATGAAATAATTGGCGAATTGTACTGTTTGGATGCTTTGCATATATGTTTCTTAGATTATATAGAAGCAATATATACAAAGATTTCAACCGTCTACCTGTTCCATTCATTGTTCTACTTGTCGAAAATTACAAATAATTTCCGATAAAGGATTAACCATTGGGGCTCATTGTTCACTTAAACTTGAAGAACAAAAAATTGGTGAATGGTACTGTTTGGATGCATGGCGTACATGTTTCTTAGACTATATGGAAGCAATATATACAAAGATTTCAAACGTCTACGTGTTCCAATCATTGTTCAATTTGTCGAAATTTACAAATAATTTCGTTTAAAAGATTAACAATGGGGCTCGTAGTTCACTTAAACTTGAAGAACAAAAAATTGGCGAATGGTACTGTTTGGATGCTTTGCATATATGTTTCTTAGACTATATAGAAGCAATATATACAAAGATTTCAACCGTCTACCTGTTCCATTCATTGTTCTACTTGTCGAAAGTTACAAATCATTTCCGATAACGGATTAACCATTGGGGCTCATTGTTCACTTAAACTTGAAGAACAAAAAATTGGAGAATGGTACTGTTTGGATGCTTTGCGTACATGTTTCTTAGACTATATGGAAGCAATATATACAAAGATTTCAACCGTCAACGTGTTCCAATCATTGTTCTACTTGTCGAAATTTACAAATAATTTCCTTTAAAGGACTAACAATGGGGCTCGTTGTTCACATAAACTTGAAGAACAAAAAATTGGCGAATGGTACTGTTTTGATGCTTTGCATATATGTTTCTTAGACTATATAGAAGCAATATATACATTGATTTCAACCGTCTACCTGTTCCATTCATTGTTCTACTTGTCGCAAGTTACAAATAATTTCCGTTAAAGTATTAACAATGGGGCTCGTAGTTCACTTAAACTTGAAGAACAAAAAATTGGCGAATTGTACTGTTTGGATGATTTGCATATATGTTTCTTATACTATATAAAAGCAATATATATAAAGATTTCAACCGTCTACCTGTTCCATTCAATGTTCTACTTGTCGAAAGTTACAAATAATTTCCGATAAAGGATTAACAATGGGGCTCATTGTTCACTTAAACTTGAAGAACAAAAAATTGGCGAATGGTACTGTTTGGATGCTTTGCATATATGTTTCTTATACTATATGGAAGCAATATATACAAATATTTCAACCGTCTGTGTGTTCCAATCATTGTCCTACTTGTAGAAAGTTACAATTAATTTCCGTTAAAGGATTAACAATGGGGCTCGTAGTTCACTTAAACTTGAAGTACAAAAAATTGGCGTATTGTACTGTTTGGATGCTTTGCATATATGTTTCTTAGACTATATAGAAGCAATATATACAATGATTTCAACCGTCTACCTGTTCCATTCATTGTTCTACTTGTCGAAAGTTACAAATAATTTCCGTTAAGGGATTAACAATGGGGATCGTAGTTTACTTAAACTTGAAGAACAAAAAATTGGCGAATTGTACTGTTTGGATGCTTTGCATACATGTTTCTTAGACTATATAGAAGCAATATATACAATGATTTCAACCGTCTACCTATTTCATTCATTGTTCTACTTTCCGAAATTTACAAACAATTTCCGTTAAAGTATTAACAATGGGGCTGGTAGTTCACTTAAACATGAAGATGAAATAATTGGCGAATTGTACTGTTTGGATGCTTTGCATATATGTTTCTTAGATTATATAGAAGCAATATATAAAAAGATTTCAACCGTCTACCTGTTCCATTCATTGTTCTACTTGTCGAAAATTACAAATAATTTCCGATAAAGGATTAACCATCGGGCTCATTGTTCACTTAAACTTGAAGAACAAAAAATTGGTGAATGGTACTGTTTGGATGCTTTGCGTACATGTTTCTTAGACTATATGGAAGCAATATATACAAAGATTTCAAACGTCTACGTGTTCTAATCATTGTTCAATTTGTCGAAATTTACAAATAATTTCGTTTAAAAGATTAACAATGGGGCTCGTTGTTCACTTAAACTTGAAGAACAAAAAATTGGCGAATTGTACTGTTTGGATGCTTTGCATATATGTATCGTAGGCTATATAGAAGCAATATATACAAAGATTTCAACCGTCTACGTGTTCCAATCATTGTTCTACTTGTCGAAATTTACAAATAATTTCTTTTAAAGGATTAACAATGGGGCTCATTGTTCACTTAAACTTCAAGATCAAATAATTGGCGAATTGTACTGTTTGGATGATTTGCATATATGTTTCTTAGATTATATAGAAGCAATATATACATTGATTTCTAGCGTCTACCTGTTCCATTCATTGTTCTACTTGCCGGAAGTTACAAATAATTTCCGTTAAAGTATTAACAATGGGGCTCGTAGTTCACTTAAACATGAAGATGAAATAATTGGCGAATTGTACTGTTTGGATGCTTTGCATATATGTTTCTTAGATTATATAGAAGCAATATATACAAAGATTTCGACCGTCTACCTGTTCCATTCATTGTTCTAATTGTCGAAAATTACAAATAATTTCCGATAAAGGATTAACCATTGGGGTTCATTGTTCACTTAAACTTGAAGAACAAAAAATTGGCGAATGGTACTGTTTGGATGCTTTGCGTACATGTTTCTTAGACTATATGGAAGCAATATATACAAAGATTCCAACCGTCTACCTGTTCCATTCATTGTTCTACTTGTCGAAAGTTACAAATAATATACGATAAAGGATTAACAATGGGGCTCATTGTTCACTTAAACTTGAAGATCAAAAAATTGGCGAATGTTACTGTTTAGATGCTTTGCATATAGGTTTCTTAGACTATATAGAAGCAATATATACAATGATTTCAACCGTCTACCTGTTCCATTCATTGTTCTACTTGTCGAAAGTTACAAATAATATCCGATAAAGGATTAACAATGGGGCTCATTGTTCACTTAAACTTGAAGAACAAAAAATTGGCGATTGGTACTGTTTGGATGCTTTGCATATATGTTTCTTAGATTATATAGAAGCAATATATACAAAGATTTCAACCGTCTACCTGTTCCATTCATTGTTCTACTTGTAGAAAGTTACAAATAATTTCCATTTCATGATTATCAATGGGGCTCGTTGTTCACTTAAACTTGAAGAACAGAAAATTGGCGACTGTTACTGTTTAGATGCCTTGCATATAGGTTTCATAGACTATATAGAAGAAACATATACAAAGATTTCAACCGTCTACCTGTTCCATTCATTGTTCTACTTGTCGAAAATTACAAATAATTTCCGTTTCATGATTATCAATGGGGCTCGTTGTTCACTTAAACTTGAAGAACAAAAAATTGGCGAATGGAACTGTTTGGATGCTTTGCATATATGTTTCTTAGATTATATAGAAGCAACATATACAAAGATTTCAACCGTCTACCTGTTCCATTCATGTTCTACTTGTCGAAAATTACAAATAATTTCCGATAAAGGATTAACCATTGGGGCTCATTGTTCACTTACACTTGAAGAACAAAAAATTGGCGAATGGTACTGTTTGGATGCTTTGCGTTCATGTTTCTTAGACTATATGGAAGCAATATATACAAAGATTTCAACCGTCAACGTGTTCCAATCATTGTTCTACTTGTCGAAATTTACAAATAATTTCCTTTAAAGGATTAACAATGGGGCTCGTTGTTCACTTAAACTTGAAGAACAAAAAATTGATGAATGGTACTGTTTGGATGCTTTGCATATATGTTTCTTAGACTATATAGAAGCAATATATACATTGATTTCAATCGTCTGCCTGTTCCATTCATTGTTCTACTTGTCGCAAGTTACAAATAATTTCCGTTAAGGGATTAACAATAGGGATCGTAGTTTACTTAAACTTGAAGAACAAGAAATTGGCGAATTGTACTGTTTGGATGCTTTGCATATAGGTTTCTTAGACTATATAGAAGCAACATATACAAAGATTTCAACCGTCTACCTGTTCCATTCATTGTTCTACTTGTCGAAAATTACAAATAATTTCCGTTTCATGATTATCAATGGGGCTCGTTGTTCACTTAAACTTGAAGAACAAAAAATTGGCGAATGGAACTGTTTGGATGCTTTGCATATATGTTTCTTAGATTATATAGAAGCAACATATACAAAGATTTCAACCGTCTACCTGTTCCATTCATGTTCTACTTGTCGAAAATTACAAATAATTTCCGATAAAGGATTAACCATTGGGGCTCATTGTTCACTTACACTTGAAGAACAAAAAATTGGCGAATGGTACTGTTTGGATGCTTTGCGTTCATGTTTTTTAGACTATATGGAAGCAATATATACAAAGATTTCAACCGTCAACGTGTTCCAATCATTGTTCTACTTGTCGAAATTTACAAATAATTTCCTTTAAAGGACTAACAATGGGGCTCGTTGTTCACATAAACTTGAAGAACAAAAAATTGCTGAATGGTTCTGTTTTGATGCTTTGCATATATGTTTCTTAGACTATATAGAAGCAATATATACATTGATTTCAACCGTCTACCTGTTCCATTCATTGTTCTACTGGTCGCAAGTTACAAATAATTTCCGTTAAAGTATTAACAATGGGGCTCGTAGTTCACTTAAACTTGAAGAACAAAAAATTGGCGAATTGTACTGTTTGGATGATTTGCATATATGTTTCTTATACTATATACAAGCAATATATACAAAGATTTCAACCGTCTACCTGTTCCATTCAATGTTCTACTTGTCGAAAGTTACAAATAATTTCCGATAAAGGATTAACAATGGGGCTCATTGTTCACTTAAACTTGAAGAACAAAAAATTGGCGAATGGTACTGTTTGGATGCTTTGCATATATGTTTCTTAGACTATATAGAAGCAATATATACATTGATTTCAACCGTCTACCTGTTCAATTCATTGTTCTACTTGTCGAAATTTTCAAATAATTTCCTTTAAAGGATTAACAATGGGGCTCGTTGTTCACTTAAACTTGAAGAACAAAAAATTGGCGAATTGTACTGTTTGGATGCTTTGCATATATGTTTCTTAGACTATTTAGAAGCAATATATACAAAGATTTCAACCGTCTACCTGTACCATTCATTGTTCTGCTTGTCGAAAATTACAAATAATTTCCTTTAAAGGATTAACAATGGGGCTCGCTGTTCACTTAAACTTGAAGATAAAAAAATTGGCGATTGTTACTGTTTAGATGCTTTGCATATATGTTTCTTAGATTATATAGAAGCAATATATACAAAGATTTCAACCGTCTACGTGTTCCAATCATTGTTCTACTTGTAGAAAGTTACAATTAATTTCCGTTAAAGGATTAACAATGGGGCTCGTTGTTCACTTAATCTTGAAGAACAAAAAATTGCGAATGGTACTGTTTGGATGCTTTGCATATATGTTTCTTAGACTATATAGAAGCAATATATACATTGATTTCAACCGGCTACCTGTTCCATTCATTGTTCTACTTGTCGCAAGTTACAAATAATTTCCGTTAAAGTATTAACAATGGGGCTCGTAGTTCACTTAAACTTGAAGATCAAAAAATTGGCGATTGTTACTGTTTAGATGCTTTGCATATATGTTTCTTAGATTATATAGAAGCAATATATACAAAGATTCCAACCGTCTACCAGTTCCATTCATTGTTCTACTTGTCGAAAAATACAAATAATTTCCGATAAAGGATTAACCATTGGGGCTCATTGTTCACTTAAACTTGAAGAACAAAAAATTGGCGAATGGTACTGTTTGGATGATTTGCATATATGTTTCTTAGACTATATAGAAGCAATATATACATTGATTTCAACCGGCTACCAGTTCCATTCATTGTTCTACTTCTCGCAAGTTACAAATAATTTCCGTTAAAGTATTAACAATGGGGCTCGTAGTTCACTCAAACTTGAAGAACAAAAAATTGGCGAATGGTACTGTTTGGATGCTTTGCATATATGTTTCTTAGATTATATAGAAGCAATATATACAAAGATTTCAACCGTCTACGTGTTCCAATCATTGTTCTACTTGTCGAAATTTACGAATAATTTCCTTTAAAGGATTAACAATGGGGCTCGTTGTTCTCTTAAACTTGAAGAACAAAAAATTGATGAATGGTACTGTTTGGATGCTTTGCATATATGTTTCTTAGACTATATAGAAGCAATATATACATTGATTTCAATCGTCTGCCTGTTCCATTCATTGTTCTACTTGTCGCAAGTTACAAATAATTACCGTTAAAGTATTAACAATGGGGCTCGTAGTTCACTTAAACTTGAAGATCAAATAATTGGCGAATTGTACTGTTTGGATGATTTGCATATATGTTTCTTAGTCTATATAGAAGCAATATATACAATGATTTCAACCGTCTACCTGTTCCATTCATTGTTCTACTTGTCGAAAGTTACAAATAATTTCCGTTAAGGGATTAACAATGGGGATCGTAGTTTACTTAAACTTGAAGAACCAAAAATTGGCGAATTGTACTGTTTGGACGCTATGCATATATGTTTCTTAGACTATATAGAAGCAATATATACAATGATTTCAACAGTCTACCTGTACCATTCATTGTTCTGCTTGTCGAAAATTACAAATAATTTCCTTTAAAGGTTTAACAATGGGGCTCGTAGTTCACTTAAACTTGAAGAACAAAAAATTGGCGAATGGTACTGTTTGGATGCTTTGCATATATGTTCCTTAGACTATATAGAAGCAATATATACAATGATTTCAACCGTCTACCTATTCCATTCATTGTTCTACTTGCCGAAATTTACAAATAATTTCCTTTAAAGGATTAACAATGGGGCTCGTAGTTCACTTAAACTTGAAGAGCAACAAATTGGCGAATTGTACTGTTTGGACGCTTTGCATATATGTTTCTTGGACTATATAGAAGCAATATATACAATAATTTCAACCGTCTACCTGTTCCATTCATTGTTCTACTTGTCGAAAGTTACAAATAATTTCCGTTTCATGATTATCTATGGGGCTCGTTGTTCACATAAACTTGAAGAACAAGAAATTGGCGAATGGTACTGTTTGGATGCTTTGCATATATGTTTCTTAGACTATATAGACGCAATATATACAAGGATTTGAACAGTCAACCTGTTCCATTCATTGTTCTGCGTGTCGAAATTTACAAATAATTTCCGATAACGGATTAACCATTGGGGCTCATTGTTCACTTAAACTTGAAGAACAAAAAATTGGCGAATTGTACTGTTTGGATGCTTTGCATATATGTTTCTTAGATTATACAGAAGCAATATATACAAAGATTTCAACCGTCTACCTGTACCATTCATTGTTCTGCTTGTCGAAATTTACAAATAATTTCCTTTAAAGGATTAACAATGGGGCTCGTTGTTCACTTAAACTTGAAGAACAATAAATTGGCGATTTGTACTGTTTGGATGATTTGCATATATGTTTCTTAGACTATATAGACGCAATATATACAAGGATTTCAACCGTCTACCTGTTCCATTCATTGTTCTACTTGTCGAAAGTTACAAATAATTACCGATAAAGGATTAACCATTGGGGCTCATTGTTCACTTAAACTTGAAAAACAAAAAATAGGCGAATTGTACTGTTTGGATGCTTTGCATATATGTTTCTTAGACTATTTAGAAGCAATATATACAAAGATTTCAACCGTGTACCTGTACCATTCATTGTTCTGCTTGTCGAAAAATACAAATAATTTCCTTTAAAGGTTTAACAATGGGGCTCGTAGTTCACTTAAACTTGAAGAACAAAAAATTGGCGAATGGTACTGTTTGGATGCTTTACATATATGTTTCATAGACTATATAGAAGCAATATATACAAAGATTTCAACCGTCTACCTGATCCATTCATTGTTCTACTTGTCGAAAATTACAAATAATTTCCGATAAAGGATTAACCATTGGGGCTCATTGTTCACTTAAACTTGAAGAACAAAAAATTGTCGAATTGTACTGTTTGGATGCTTTGCATATATGTTTCTTAGACTATATAGAAGCAATATATACAATGATTTCAACCGTCTACCTGTTCCATTCATTGTTCTACTTGTAGAAAGTTACAAATAATTTCCGTTTCATGATTATCAATGGGGCTCGTTGTTCACTTAAACTTGAAGAACAAAAAATTGGCGAATTGTACTGTTTGGATGCTTTGCATATATGTTTCTTAGACTATATAGAAGCAATATATACAAAGATTTCAACCGTCTACCTGTTCCATTCATTGTTCTACTTGTCGAAAATTACAAATAATTTCCGATAAAGGATTAACCATTGGGACTCATTGTTCACTTAAACTTGAAGAACAAAAAATTGGCGAATGGTACTGTTTGGATGCTTTGTATATATGTTTCTTAGACTATATAGAAGCAATATATACAAAGATTTCAACCGTCTACGTGTTCCAATCATTGTTCTACTTGTAGAAAGTTACAATTAATTTCCGTTAAAGGATTAACAATGGGGCTCGTAGTTCACTTAAACTTGAAGAACAAAAAATTGGCGAATTGTACTGTTTGGATGCTTTGCATATATGTTTCGTAGACTATATAGAAGCAATATATACAATGATTTCAACCGTCTACCAGTTCCATTCATTGTTCTACTTGTCGAAAATTACAAATAATTTCCGATAAAGGATTAACCATTGGGGCTCATTGTTCACTTAAACTTGAAGAACAAAAAATTGGCGAATGGTACTGTTTGGATGCTTTGCATATATGTATCTTAGACTATATAGAAGCAATATATACATTGATTTCAACCGTCTACATGATCCATTCATTGTTCTACTTGCCGAAATTTACAAATAATTTCCTTTAAAGGATTAACAATGGGGCTCATTGTTCACTTAAACTTGAAGAACAAAAAATTGGCGAATGGTACTGTTTGGATGCTTTGTATATATGTTTCTTAGACTATATAGAAGCAATATATACAAAGATTTCAACCGTCTACGTGTTCCAATCATTGTTCTACTTGTAGAAAGTTACAATTAATTTCCGTTAAAGGATTAACAATGGGGCTCGTAGTTCACTTAAACTTGAAGAACAAAAAATTGGCGAATTGTACTGTTTGGATGCTTTGCATATATGTTTCGTAGACTATATAGAAGCAACATATACAATGATTTCAACCGTCTACCAGTTCCATTCATTGTTCTACTTGTCGAAAATTACAAATAATTTCCGATAAAGGATTAACCATTGGGGCTCATTGTTCACTTAAACTTGAAGAACAAAAAATTGGCGAATTGTACTGTTTGGATGCTTTGCATATATGTTCCTTAGACTATATAGAAGCAATATATACAATGATTTCAACCGTCTACCTATTCCATTCATTGTTCTACTTGCCGAAATTTACAAATAATTTCCTTTAAAGGATTAACAATGGGGCTCGTAGTTCACTTAAACTTGAAGAGCAACAAATTGGCGAATTGTACTGTTTGGACGCTTTGCATATATGTTTCTTGGACTATATAGAAGCAATATATACAATGATTTCAACCGTCTACCTGTTCCATTCATGTTCTACTTGTCGAAAATTACAAATAATTTCCGATAAAGGATTAACCATTGGGGCTCATTGTTCACTTACACTTGAAGAACAAAAAATTGGCGAATGGTACTGTTTGGATGCTTTGCATATATGTTTCTTAGACTATATAGACGCAATATATACAAGGATTTGAACAGTCAACCTGTTCCATTCATTGTTCTACTTGTCGAAATTTACAAATAATTTCCTTTAAAGGATTAACAATGGGGCTCGTAGTTTACTTAAACTTGAAGAACAAAAAATTCGCGAATTGTACTGCTTCGATGCTTTGCATATGTGTTTCTTAGACTATTTAGAAGCTATATATAGAAAGATTTCACCCGTCTACCTGTTCCATTCATTGTTCTACTTGTCGAAATTTACAAATAATTTCCGATAACGGATTAACCATTGGGGCTCATTGTTCACTTAAACTTGAAGAACAAAAAATTGGCGAATTGTACTGTTTGGATGCTTTGCATATATGTTTCTTATACTATTTAGAAGCTATATATAGAAAGATTTCACCTGTCTACCTGTTCCATTCATTGTTCTACTTGTCGAAATTTACAAATAATTTCCGATAACGGATTAACCATTGGGGCTCATTGTTCACTTAAACTTGAAGAACAAAAAATTGGCGAATTGTACTGTTTGGATGCTTTGCATATATGTTTCTTAGATTATACAGAAGCAATATATACAAAGATTTCAACCGTCTACCTGTACCATTCATTGTTCTGCTTGTCGAAATTTACAAATAATTTCCTTTAAATGATTAACAATGGGGCTCGTTGTTCACTTAAACTTGAAGAACAATAAATTGGCGATTTGTACTGTTTGGATGCTTTGCATATATGTTTCTTAGACTATATAGACGCAATATATACAAGGATTTCAACCGTCTACCTGTTCCATTCATTGTTCTACTTGTCGAAAGTTACAAATAATTACCGATAAAGGATTAACCATTGGGGCTCATTGTTCACTTAAACTTGAAAAACAAAAAATAGGCGAATTGTACTGTTTGGATGCTTTGCATATATGTTTCTTAGACTATTTAGAAGCAATATATACAAAGATTTCAACCGTCTACCTGTACCATTCATTGTTCTGCTTGTCGAAAAATACAAATAATTTCCTTTAAAGGTTTAACAATGGGGCTCGTAGTTCACTTAAACTTGAAGAACAAAAAATTGGCGAATGGTACTGTTTGGATGCTTTACATATATGTTTCATAGACTATATAGAAGCAATATATACAAAGATTTCAACCGTCTACCTGATCCATTCATTGTTCTACATGTCGAAAATTACAAATAATTTCCGATAAAGGATTAACCATTGGGGCTCATTGTTCACTTAAACTTGAAGAACAAAAAATTGTCGAATTGTACTGTTTGGATG
>CAXDIW010000513.1:0-37500 GCA_963989415.1 Cerceris ruficornis
CGGTTAATCAACAATAAGTCGCAAAATTGGCCTATTAACGAAATTTTTCGCCCAGTGCAATGTTGTTTCTTTTTCGATTCTGCGTAAAAAAGAAAAGATACACTTTTTTCCTCTAAGTCGCACCGTTGAGGCTCCACACTCTTGTAAAGGTCTACGCCGCTAGGACTTAGAAAAATTTTCATACTTTACGATTTTTTCTCTCGATTTTATCGGTATAGGAAAGCGTTGTAGAGGAAAACGTTGGGACGAAAGTTTCATGGCTTGCGATGCTCTACAAGAATACGACACTTCGATCGCCCGCCGAAATTAGGAAATCGCTTAATTAACAATAAGTTGCAAAAATTTGTTTATTAACAAAAATTTTCGCCCCGGGCAATATTGTTTCTCTTTCGATTCCGCGCCAGAAAGTATTAAAACTTTTTCCTCTAGGTCGCACCGCTGCCGCTCTACTGTCTTGGCGGAAACACCACTGCCGCCCGTCCTTACGAAATCGGTTAGTCAACAATAAGTCGCAAAATTGGCCTATTAACGAAATTTTTCGCCCAGTGCAATTGTTGTTTCTTTTTCGATTCTGCGTAAAAAAGAAAGATACACTTTTTCCTCTAAGTCGCACCGTTGAGGCTCCACACTCTTGTAAAGGTCTACGCCGCTAGGACTTAGAAAAATTTTCATACTTTACGATTTTTTCTCTCGATTTTATCGGTATAGGAAAGCGTTGTAGAGGAAAACGTTGGGACGAAAGTTTCATGGCTTGCGATGCTCTACAAGAATACGACACTTCGATCGCCCGCCGAAATTAGGAAATCGCTTAATTAACAATAAGTTGCAAAAATTTGTTTATTAACAAAAATTTTCGCCCCGGGCAATATTGTTTCTCTTTCGATTCCGCGCCAGAAGTATTAAAACTTTTTCCTCTAGGTCGCACCGCTGCCGCTCTACTGTCTTGGCGGAAACACCACTGCCGCCCGTCCTTACGAAATCGGTTAATCAACAATAAGTCGCAAAATTGGCCTATAACGAATTTTTCGCCCAGTGCAATGTTGTTTCTTTTTCGATTCTGCGTAAAAAAGAAAGATACACTTTTTCCTCTAAGTCGCACCGTTGAGGCTCCACACTCTTGTAAAGGTCTACGCCGCTAGGACTTAGAAAAATTTTCATACTTTACGATTTTTCTCTCGATTTTATCGGTATAGGAAAGCGTTGTAGAGGAAAACGTTTGGGACGAAAGTTTCATGGCTTGCGATGCTCTACAAGAATACGACATTTCGATCGCCCGCCGAAAATTAGGAAATCGGTTAATTAACAATAGTTGCAAAAATTTGTTTATTAACAAAAATTTTCGCCCCGGGCAATATTGTTTCTCTTTCGATTCCGCGCCAGAAAGTATTAAAACTTTTTCCACTAGGTCGCACCGCTGCCGCTCTACTGTCTTGGCGGAAACACCACTGCCGCCCGTCCTTACGAAATCGGTTAATCAACAATAAGTCGCAAAATTGGCCTATTAACGAAATTTTTCGCCCAGTGCAATGTTGTTTCTTTTTCCATTCTGCGTAAAAAAGAAAGATACACTTTTTCCTCTAAGTCGCACCGTTGAGGCTCCACACTCTTGTAAAGGTCTACGCCGCTAGGACTTAGAAAAATTTTCATACTTTACGATTTTTTCTCTCGATTTTATCGGTATAGGAAAGCGTTGTAGAGGAAAACGTTTGGGACGAAAGTTTCATGGCTTGCGATGCTCTACAAGAATACGACACTTCGATCGCCCGCCGAAATTAGGAAATCGCTTAATTAACAATAAGTTGCAAAAATTTGTTTATTAACAAAAATTTTCGCCCCGGGCAATATTGTTTCTCTTTCGATTCCGCGCCAGAAAGTATTAAAACTTTTTCCTCTAGGTCGCACCGCTGCCCGCTCTACTGTCTTGGCGGAAACACCACTGCCGCCCGTCCTTACGAAATCGGTTAATCAACAATAAGTCGCAAAATTGGCCTATTAACGAAATTTTCGCCCAGTGCAATGTTGTTTCTTTTTCGATTCTGCGTAAAAAAGAAAGATACACTTTTTCCTCTAAGTCGCACCGTTGAGGCTCCACACTCTTGTAAAGGTCTACGCCGCTAGGACTTAGAAAAATTTTCATACTTTACGATTTTTTCTCTCGATTTTATCGGTATAGGAAGCGTTGTAGAGGAAAACGTTTGGGACGAAAGTTTCATGGCTTGCGATGCTCTACAAGAATACGACACTTCGATCGCCCGCCGAAATTAGGAAATCGCTTAATTAACAATAAGTTGCAAAAATTTGTTTATTAACAAAAATTTTCGCCCCGGGCAATATTGTTTCTCTTTCGATTCCGCGCCCAGAAAGTATTAAAACTTTTTCCTCTAGGTCGCACCGCTGCCGCTCTACTGTCTTGGCGGAAACACCACTGCCGCCCGTCCTTACGAAATCGGTTAATCAACAATAAGTCGCAAAATTGGCCTATTAACGAAATTTTTCGCCCAGTGCAATGTTGTTTCTTTTCGATTCTGCGTAAAAAAGAAAGATACACTTTTTCCTCTAAGTCGCACCGTTGAGGCTCCACACTCTTGTAAAGGTCTACGCCGCTAGGACTTAGAAAAATTTTCATACTTTACGATTTTTTCTCTCGATTTTATCGGTATAGGAAAGCGTTGTAGAGGAAAACGTTTGGGACGAAAGTTTCATGGCTTGCGATGCTCTACAAGAATACGACATTTCGATCGCCCGCCGAAATTAGGAAATCGGTTAATTAACAATAAGTTGCAAAAATTTGTTTATTAACAAAAATTTTCGCCCCGGGCAATATTGTTTCTCTTTCGATTCCGCGCCAGAAAGTATTAAAACTTTTTCCACTAGGTCGCACCCGCTGCCGCTCTACTGTCTTGGCGGAAACACCACTGCCGCCCGTCCTTACGAAATCGGTTAATCAACAATAAGTCGCAAAATTGGCCTATTAACGAAATTTTTCGCCCAGTGCAATGTTGTTTCTTTTTCCATTCTGCGTAAAAAAGAAAGATACACTTTTTCCTCTAAGTCGCACCGTTGAGGCTCCACACTCTTGTAAAGGTCTACGCCGCTAGGACTTAGAAAAATTTTCATACTTTACGATTTTTTCTCTCGATTTTATCGGTATAGGAAAGCGTTGTAGAGGAAAACGTTTGGGACGAAAGTTTCATGGCTTGCGATGCTCTACAAGAATACGACACTTCGATCGCCCGCCGAAATTAGGAAATCGCTTAATTAACAATAAGTTGCAAAAATTTGTTTATTAACAAAATTTTCGCCCCGGGCAATATTGTTTCTCTTTCGATTCCGCGCCAGAAAGTATTAAAACTTTTTCCTCTAGGTCGCACCGCTGCCGCTCTACTGTCTTGGCGGAAACACCACTGCCGCCCGTCCTTACGAAATCGGTTAATCAACAATAAGTCGCAAAATTGGCCTATTAACGAAATTTTTCGCCCAGTGCAATGTTGTTTCTTTTTCGATTCTGCGTAAAAAAGAAAGATACACTTTTTCCTCTAAGTCGCACCGTTGAGGCTCCACACTCTTGTAAAGGTCTACGCCGCTAGGACTTAGAAAAATTTTCATACTTTACGATTTTTTCTCTCGATTTTATCGGTATAGGAAAGCGTTGTAGAGGAAAACGTTTGGGACGAAAGTTTCATGGCTTGCGAAGCTCTACAAGAATACGACACTTCGATCGCCCCGCCGAAATTAGGAAATCGCTTAATTAACAATAAGTTGCAAAAATTTGTTTATTAACAAAAATTTTCGCCCCGGGCAATATTGTTTCTCTTTCGATTCCGCGCCAGAAAGTATTAAAACTTTTTCCTCTAGGTCGCACCGCTGCCGCTCTACTGTCTTGGCGGAAACACCACTGCCGCCCGTCCTTACGAAATCGGTTAGTCAACAATAAGTCGCAAAATTGGCCTATTAACGAAATTTTTCGCCCAGTGCAATGTTGTTTCTTTTTCGATTTCTGCGTAAAAAAGAAAGATACACTTTTTCCTCTAAGTCGCACCGTTGAGGCTCCACACTCTTGTAAAGGTCTACGCCGCTAGGACTTAGAAAAATTTTCATACTTTACGATTTTTTCTCTCGATTTTATCGGTATAGGAAAGCGTTGTAGAGGAAAACGTTTGGGACGAAAGTTTCATGGCTTGCGATGCTCTACAAGAATACGACATTTCGATCGCCCGCCGAAATTAGGAAATCGGTTAATTAACAATAAGTTGCAAAAATTTGTTTATTAACAAAAATTTTCGCCCCGGGCAATATTGTTTCTCTTTCGATTCCGCGCCAGAAAGTATTAAAACTTTTTTCCACTAGGTCGCACCGCTGCCGCTCTACTGTCTTGGCGGAAACACCACTGCCGCCCGTCCTTACGAAATCGGTTAATCAACAATAAGTCGCAAAATTGGCCTATTAACGAAATTTTTCGCCCAGTGCAATGTTGTTTCTTTTTCGATTCTGCGTAAAAAAGAAAGATACACTTTTTCCTCTAAGTCGCACCGTTGAGGCTCCACACTCTTGTAAAGGTCTACGCCGCTAGGACTTAGAAAAATTTTCATACTTTACGATTTTTTCTCTCGATTTTATCGGTATAGGAAAGCGTTGTAGAGGAAAACGTTTGGGACGAAAGTTTCATGGCTTGCGATGCTCTACAAGAATACGACATTTCGATCGCCCGCCGAAATTAGGAAATCGGTTAATTAACAATAAGTTGCAAAAATTTGTTTATTAACAAAAATTTTTCGCCCCGGGCAATATTGTTTCTCTTTCGATTCCGCGCCAGAAAGTATTAAAACTTTTTCCACTAGGTCGCACCGCTGCCGCTCTACTGTCTTGGCGGAAACACCACTGCCGCCCGTCCTTACGAAATCGGTTAATCAACAATAAGTCGCAAAATGGCCTATTAACGAAATTTTTCGCCCAGTGCAATGTTGTTTCTTTTTCGATTCTGCGTAAAAAAGAAAGATACACTTTTTCCTCTAAGTCGCACCGTTGAGGCTCCACACTCTTGTAAAGGTCTACGCCGCTAGGACTTAGAAAAATTTTCATACTTTACGATTTTTTCTCTCGATTTTATCGGTATAGGAAAGCGTTGTAGAGGAAAACGTTTGGGACGAAAGTTTCATGGCTTGCGATGCTCTACAAGAATACGACATTTCGATCGCCCGCCGAAATTAGGAAATCGGTTAATTAACAATAAGTTGCAAAAATTTGTTTATTAACAAAAATTTTCGCCCCGGGCAATATTGTTTCTCTTTCGATTCCGCGCCAGAAAGTATTAAAACTTTTTCCACTAGGTCGCCACCGCTGCCGCTCTACTGTCTTGGCGGAAACACCACTGCCGCCCGTCCTTACGAAATCGGTTAATCAACAATAAGTCGCAAAATTGCCTATTAACGAAATTTTTCGCCCAGTGCAATGTTGTTTCTTTTTCATTCTGCGTAAAAAAAGAAAGATACACTTTTTCCTCTAAGTCGCACCGTTGAGGCTCCACACTCTTGTAAAGGTCTACGCCGCTAGGACTTAGAAAAATTTTCATACTTTACGATTTTTTCTCTCGATTTTATCGGTATAGGAAAGCGTTGTAGAGGAAAACGTTTGGGACGAAAGTTTCATGGCTTGCGATGCTCTACAAGAATACGACACTTCGATCGCCGCCGAAATTAGGAAATCGCTTAATTAACAATAAGTTGCAAAAATTTGTTTATTAACAAAAATTTTCGCCCCGGGGCAATATTGTTTCTCTTTCGATTCCGCGCCAGAAAGTATTAAAACTTTTTCCTCTAGGTCGCACCGCTGCCGCTCTACTGTCTTGGCGGAAACACCACTGCCGCCCGTCCTTACGAAATCGGTTAATCAACAATAAGTCGCAAAATTGGCCTATTAACGAAATTTTTCGCCCAGTGCAATGTTGTTTCTTTTTCGATTCTGCGTAAAAAAGAAAGATACACTTTTTCCTCTAAGTCGCACCGTTGAGGCTCCACACTCTTGTAAAGGTCTACGCCGCTAGGACTTAGAAAAATTTTCATACTTTACGATTTTTTCTCTCGATTTTATCGGTATAGGAAAGCGTTGTAGAGGAAAACGTTTGGGACGAAAGTTTCATGGCTTGCGATGCTCTACAAGAATACGACACTTCGATCGCCCGCCCGAAATTAGAAATCGCTTAATTAACAATAAGTTGCAAAATTTGTTTATTAACAAAAAATTTCGCCCCGGCAATATTGTTTCTCTTTCGATTCCGCGCCAGAAAGTATTAAAACTTTTTCCTCTAGGTCGCACCGCTGCCGCTCTACTGTCTTGGCGGAAACACCACTGCCGCCCGTCCTTACGAAATCGGTTAATCAACAATAAGTCGCAAAATTGGCCTATTAACGAAATTTTTCGCCCAGTGCAATGTTGTTTCTTTTTCGATTCTGCGTAAAAAGAAAGATACACTTTTTCCTCTAAGTCGCACCGTTGAGGCTCCACACTCTTGTAAAGGTCTACGCCGCTAGGACTTAGAAAAATTTTCATACTTTACGATTTTTTCTCTCGATTTTATCGGTATAGGAAAGCGTTGTAGAGGAAAACGTTTGGGACGAAAGTTTCATGGCTTGCGATGCTCTACAAGAATACGACACTTCGATCGCCCGCCGAAATTAGGAAATCGCTTAATTAACAATAAGTTGCAAAAATTTGTTTATTAACAAAAATTTTCGCCCCGGGCAATATTGTTTCTCTTTCGATTCCGCGCCAGAAAGTATTAAAACTTTTTCCTCTAGGTCGCACCGCTGCCGCTCTACTGTCTTGGGCGGAAACACCACTGCCGCCCGTCCTTACGAAATCGGTTAATCAACAATAAGTCGCAAAATTGGCCTATTAACGAAATTTTTTCGCCCAGTGCAATGTTGTTTCTTTTCGATTCTGCGTAAAAAAGAAAGATACACTTTTTCCTCTAAGTCGCACCGTTGAGGCTCCACACTCTTGTAAGGTCTACGCCGCTAGACTTAGAAAAATTTTCATACTTTACGATTTTTTCTCTCGATTTTATCGGTATAGGAAAGCGTTGTAGAGGAAAACGTTTGGGACGAAAGTTTCATGGCTTGCGATGCTCTACAAGAATACGACATTTCGATCGCCCGCCGAAATTAGGAAATCGGTTAATTAACAATAAGTTGCAAAAAATTTGTTTATTAACAAAAATTTTCGCCCGGGCAATATTGTTTCTCTTTCGATTCCGCGCCAGAAAGTATTAAAACTTTTTCCTCTAGGTCGCACCGCTGCCGCTCTACTGTCTTGGCGGAAACACCACTGCCGCCCGTCCTTACGAAATCGGTTAATCAACAATAAGTCGCAAAATTGGCCTATTAACGAAATTTTTCGCCCAGTGCAATGTTGTTTCTTTTTCGATTCTGCGTAAAAAAGAAAGATACACTTTTTCCTCTAAGTCGCACCGTTGAGGCTCCCACACTCTTGTAAGGTCTACGCCGCTAGGACTTAGAAAAATTTTCATACTTTACGATTTTTTCTCTCGATTTTATCGGTATAGGAAAGCGTTGTAGAGGAAAACGTTTGGGACGAAAGTTTCATGGCCTTGCGATGCTCTACAAGAATACGACACCTTCGATCGCCCGCCGAAATTAGGAAATCGCTTAATTAACAATAAGTTGCAAAAATTTGTTTATTAACAAAAATTTTCGCCCCGGGCAATATTGTTTCTCTTTCGATTCCGCGCCAGAAAGTATTAAAACTTTTTCCTCTAGGTCGCACCGCTGCCGCTCTACTGTCTTGGCGGAAACACCACTGCCGCCCGTCCTTACGAAATCGGTTAGTCAACAATAAGTCGCAAAATTGGCCTATTAACGAAATTTTTCGCCCAGTGCAATGTTGTTTCTTTTTCGATTCTGCGTAAAAAAGAAAGATACACTTTTTCCTCTAAGTCGCACCGTTGAGGGCTCCACACTCTTGTAAAGGTCTACGCCGCTAGGACTTAGAAAAATTTTCATACTTTACGATTTTTTCTCTCGATTTTATCGGTATAGGAAAGCGTTGTAGAGGAAAACGTTTGGGACGAAAGTTTCATGGCTTGCGATGCTCTACAAGAATACGACATTTCGATCGCCCGCCGAAATTAGGAAATCGGTTAATTAACAATAAGTTGCAAAAATTTGTTTATTAACAAAAATTTTCGCCCCGGGCAATATTGTTTCTCTTTCGATTCCGCGCCAGAAAGTATTAAAACTTTTTCCACTAGGTCGCACCGCTGCCGCTCTACTGTCTTGGCGGAAACACCACTGCCGCCCGTCCTTACGAAATCGGTTAATCAACAATAAGTCGCAAAATTGGCCTATTAACGAAATTTTTCGCCCAGTGCAATGTTGTTCTTTTTCCATTCTGCGTAAAAAAGAAAGATACACTTTTTCCTCTAAGTCGCACCGTTGAGGCTCCACACTCTTGTAAAGGTCTACGCCGCTAGGACTTAGAAAATTTTCATACTTACGATTTTTTCTCTCGATTTTATCGGTATAGGAAAGCGTTGTAGAGGAAAACGTTTGGGACGAAAGTTTCATGGCTTGCGATGCTCTACAAGAATACGACACTTCGATCGCCCGCCGAAATTAGGAAATCGCTTAATTAACAATAAGTTGCAAAAATTTGTTTATTAACAAAAATTTTCGCCCCGGGCAATATTGTTTCTCTTTCGATTCCGCGCCAGAAAGTATTAAAACTTTTTCCTCTAGGGTCGCACCGCTGCCGCTCTACTGTCTTGGCGGAAACACCACTGCCGCCCGTCCTTACGAAATCGGTTAATCAACAATAAGTCGCAAAATTGGCCTATTAACGAAATTTTTCGCCCAGTGCAATGTTGTTTCTTTTTCGATTCTGCGTAAAAAAGAAAGATACACTTTTCCTCTAAGTCGCACCGTTGAGGCTCCACACTCTTGGTAAAGGTCTACGCCGCTAGGACTTAGAAAAATTTTCATACTTTACGATTTTTTCTCTCGATTTTATCGGTATAGGAAAGCGTTGTAGAGGAAAACGTTTGGGACGAAAGTTTCATGGCTTGCGATGCTCTACAAGAATACGACACTTCGATCGCCCGCCGAAATTAGGAAATCGCTTAATTAACAATAAGTTGCAAAAATTTGTTTATTAACAAAAATTTTCGCCCCGGGCAATATTGTTTCTCTTTCGATTCCGCGCCAGAAAGTATTAAAACTTTTTCCTCTAGGTCGCACCGCTGCCGCTCTACTGTCTTGGCGGAAAACACCACTGCCGCCCGTCCTTACGAAATCGGTTAATCAACAATAAGTCGCAAAATTGGCCTATTAAACGAAATTTTTCGCCAGTGCAATGTTGTTTCTTTTTCGATTCTGCGTAAAAAAGAAAGATACACTTTTTCCTCTAAGTCGCACCGTTGAGGCTCCACACTCTTGTAAAGGTCTACGCGCTAGGACTTAGAAAAATTTTCATACTTTACGATTTTTTCTCTCGATTTTATCGGTATAGGAAAGCGTTGTAGAGGAAAAACGTTTGGACGAAAGTTTCATGGCTTGCGATGCTCTACAAGAATACGACACTTCGATCGCCCGCCGAAATTAGGAAATCGCTTAATTAACAATAAGTTGCAAAAATTTGTTTATTAACAAAAATTTTCGCCCCGGGCAATATTGTTTCTCTTTCGATTCCGCGCCAGAAAGTATTAAAACTTTTTCCTCTAGGTCGCACCGCTGCCGCTCTACTGTCTTGGCGGAAACACCACTGCCGCCCGTCCTTACGAAATCGGTTAGTCAACAATAAGTCGCAAAATTGGCCTATTAACGAAATTTTTCGCCCAGTGCAATGTTGTTTCTTTTTCGATTCTGCGTAAAAAGAAAGATACACTTTTTCCTCTAAGTCGCACCGTTGAGGCTCCACACTCTTGTAAAGGTCTACGCCGCTAGGACTTAGAAAAATTTTCATACTTTACGATTTTTTCTCTCGATTTTATCGGTATAGGAAAGCGTTGTAGAGGAAAACGTTTGGGACGAAAGTTTCATGGCTTGCGATGCTCTACAAGAATACGACACTTCGATCGCCCGCCGAAATTAGGAAATCGCTTAATTAACAATAAGTTGCAAAAATTTGTTTATTAACAAAAATTTTCGCCCCGGGCATATTGTTTCTCTTTCGATTCGCGCCAGAAAGTATTAAAACTTTTTTCCTCTAGGGTCGCACCGCTGCCGCTCTACTGTCTTGGCGGAAACACCACTGCCGCCCGTCCTTACGAAATCGGTTAATCAACAATAAGTCGCAAAATTGGCCTATTAACGAAATTTTTCGCCCAGTGCAATGTTGTTTCTTTTTCGATTCTGCGTAAAAAAGAAAGATACACTTTTTCCTCTAAGTCGCACCGTTGAGGCTCCACACTCTTGTAAAGGTCTACGCCGCTAGGACTTAGAAAAATTTTCATACTTTACGATTTTTTCTCTCGATTTTATCGGTATAGGAAAGCGTTGTAGAGGAAAACGTTTGGGACGAAAGTTTCATGGCTTGCGATGCTCTACAAGAATACGACATTTCGATCGCCCCGCCGAAATTAGGAAATCGGTTAATTAACAATAAGTTGCAAAAATTTGTTTATTAACAAAAATTTTCGCCCCGGGCAATATTGTTTCTCTTTCGATTCCGCGCCAGAAAGTATTAAAACTTTTTCCTCTAGGTCGCACCGCTGCCGCTCTACTGTCTTGGCGGAAACACCACTGCCGCCCGTCCTTACGAAATCGGTTAATCAACAATAAGTCGCAAAATTGGCCTATTAACGAAATTTTTCGGCCCAGTGCAATGTTGTTTCTTTTTCGATTCTGCGTAAAAAGAAAGATACACTTTTTCCTCTAAGTCGCACCGTTGAGGCTCCACACTCTTGTAAAGGTCTACGCCGCTAGGACTTAGAAAATTTTCATACTTTACGATTTTTTCTCTCGATTTTTATCGGTATAGGAAAGCGTTGTAGAGGAAAACGTTTGGGACGAAGTTTCATGGCTTGCGATGCTCTACAAGAATACGACACTTCGATCGCCCGCCGAAATTAGGAAATCGCTTAATTAACAATAAAGTTGCAAAAATTTGTTTATTAACAAAAATTTTCGCCCCGGGCAATATTGTTTCTCTTTCGATTCCGCGCCAGAAAGTATTAAAACTTTTTCCTCTAGGTCGCACCGCTGCCGCTCTACTGTCTTGGCGGAAACACCACTGCCGCCCGTCCTTACGAAATCGGTTAGTCAACAATAAGTCGCAAAATGGCCTATTAACGAAATTTTTCGCCCAGTGCAATGTTGTTTCTTTTTCGATTCTGCGTAAAAAAGAAAGATACACTTTTTCCTCTAAGTCGCACCGTTGAGGCTCCACACTCTTGTAAAGGTCTACGCCGCTAGGACTTAGAAAAATTTTCATACTTTACGATTTTTTCTCTCGATTTTATCGGTATAGGAAAGCGTTGTAGAGGAAAACGTTTGGGACGAAAGTTTCATGGCTTGCGATGCTCTACAAGAATACGACATTCGATCGCCCGCCGAAATTAGAAATCGGTTAATTAACAATAAGTTGCAAAAATTTGTTTATTAACAAAAATTTTCGCCCCGGGGCAATATTGTTTCTCTTTCGATTCCGCGCCAGAAAGTATTAAAACTTTTTCCACTAGGTCGCACCGCTGCCGCTCTACTGTCTTGGCGGAAACACCACTGCCGCCCGTCCTTACGAAATCGGTTAATCAACAATAAGTCGCAAAATTGGCCTATTAACGAAATTTTTCGCCCAGTGCAATGTTGTTTCTTTTTCCATTCTGCGTAAAAAAGAAAGATACACTTTTTCCTCTAAGTCGCACCGTTGAGGCTCCACACTCTTGTAAAGGTCTACGCCGCTAGGACTTAGAAAAATTTTCATACTTTACGATTTTTTCTCTCGATTTTATCGGTATAGGAAAGCGTTGTAGAGGAAAACGTTTGGACGAAAGTTTCATGGCTTGCGATGCTCTACAAGAATACGACACTTCGATCGCCCGCCGAAATTAGGAAATCGCTTAATTAACAATAAGTTGCAAAAATTTGTTTATTAACAAAAATTTTCGCCCCGGGCAATATTGTTTCTCTTTCGATTCCGCGCCAGAAAGTATTAAAACTTTTTCCTCTAGGTCGCACCGCTGCCGCTCTACTGTCTTGGCGGAAACACCACTGCCGCCCGTCCTTACGAAATCGGTTAATCAACAATAAGTCGCAAAATTGGCCTATTAACGAAATTTTTCGCCCAGTGCAATGTTGTTTCTTTTTCGATTCTGCGTAAAAAAGAAAGATACACTTTTTCTCTAAGTCGCACCGTTGAGGCTCCACACTCTTGTAAAGGTCTACGCCGCTAGGACTTAGAAAAATTTTCATACTTTACGATTTTTTCTCTCGATTTTATCGGTATAGGAAAGCGTTGTAGAGGAAAACGTTTGGACGAAAGTTTCATGGCTTGCGATGCTCTACAAGAATACGACACTTCGATCGCCCGCCGAAATTAGGAAATCGCTTAATTAACAATAAGTTGCAAAAATTTGTTTATTAACAAAAATTTTCGCCCCGGGCAATATTGTTTCTCTTTCGATTCCGCGCCAGAAAGTATTAAAACTTTTTCCTCTAGGTCGCACCGCTGCCGCTCTACTGTCTTGGCGGAAACACCACTGCCGCCCGTCCTTACGAAATCGGTTAATCAACAATAAGTCGCAAATTTGGCCTATTAACGGGAAATTTTTCGCCCAGTGCAATGTTGTTTCTTTTTCGATTCTGCGTAAAAAAGAAAGATACACTTTTTCCTCTAAGTCGCACGTTGAGGCTCCACACTCTTGTAAAGGTCTACGCCGCTAGGACTTAGAAAAATTTTCATACTTTACGATTTTTTCTCTCGATTTTATCGGTATAGGAAAGCGTTGTAGAGGAAAACGTTTGGGACGAAAGTTTCATGGCTTGCGATGCTCTACAAGAATACGACACTTCGATCGCCCGCCGAAATTAGGAAATCGCTTAATTAACAATAAGTTGCAAAAATTTGTTTATTAACAAAAATTTTCGCCCCGGGCAATATTGTTTCTCTTTCGATTCCGCGCCAGAAAGTATTAAAACTTTTTCCTCTAGGTCGCACCGCTGCGCTCTACTGTCTTGGCGGAAACACCACTGCCGCCCGTCCTTACGAAATCGGTTAGTCAACAATAAGTCGCAAAATTGGCCTATTAACGAAATTTTCGCCCAGTGCAATGTTGTTTCTTTTTCGATTCTGCGTAAAAAGAAAGATACACTTTTTCCTCTAAGTCGCACCGTTGAGGCTCCACACTCTTGTAAAGGTCTACGCCGCTAGGACTTAGAAAAATTTTCATACTTTACGATTTTTTCTCTCGATTTTATCGGTATAGGAAAGCGTTGTAGAGGAAAACGTTTGGGACGAAAGTTTCATGGCTTGCGATGCTCTACAAGAATACGACACTTCGATCGCCCGCCGAAATTAGGAAATCGCTTAATTAACAATAAGTTGCCAAAATTTGTTTATTAACAAAAATTTTCGCCCCGGGCAATATTGTTTCTCTTTCGATTCGCGCCAGAAAGTATTAAAACTTTTTCCCTCTAGGTCGCACCGCTGCCGCTCTACTGTCTTGGCGGAAACACCACTGCCGCCCGTCCTTACGAAATCGGTTAATCAACAATAAGTCGCAAAATTGGCCTATTAACGAAATTTTTCGCCAGTGCAATGTTGTTTCTTTTTCGATTCTGCGTAAAAAAGAAAAGATACACTTTTTCCTCTAAGTCGCACCGTTGAGGCTCCACACTCTTGTAAAGGTCTACGCCGCTAGGACTTAGAAAAAATTTTCATACTTTACGATTTTTTCTCTCGATTTATCGGTATAGGAAAGCGTTGTAGAGGAAAACGTTTGGGACGAA
This sequence comes from Cerceris ruficornis, assembly GCA_963989415.1. NCBI lineage: Eukaryota > Metazoa > Arthropoda > Insecta > Hymenoptera > Crabronidae > Cerceris > Cerceris ruficornis. The sequence continues at coordinate 13,959 of CAXDIW010000513.1, forward strand.
AGTTTTCATGGCTTGCGATGCTCTACAAGAATACGACATTTCGATCGCCCGCCGAAATTAGGAAATCGGTTAATTAACAATAAGTTGCAAAAATTTGTTTATTAACAAAAATTTTCGCCCCGGGCAATATTGTTTCTCTTTCGATTCCGCGCCAGAAAGTATTAAAACTTTTTCCACTAGGTCGCACGCTGCCGCTCTACTGTCTTGGCGGAAACACCACTGCCGCCCGTCCTTACGAAATCGGTTAATCAACAATAAGTCGCAAAATTGGCCTATTAACGAATTTTTCGCCCAGTGCAATGTTGTTTCTTTTTCGATTCTGCGTAAAAAAGAAAGATACACTTTTTCCTCTAAGTCGCACCGTTGAGGCTCCACACTCTTGTAAAGGTCTACGCCGCTAGGACTTAGAAAAATTTTCATACTTTACGATTTTTTCTCTCGATTTTATCGGTATAGGAAAGCGTTGTAGAGGAAAACGTTTGTGGACGAAAGTTTCATGGCTTGCGATGCTCTACAAGAATACGACACTTCGATCGCCCGCCGAAATTAGGAAATCGCTTAATTAACAATAAGTTGCAAAAATTTGTTTATTAACAAAAATTTTCGCCCCGGGCAATATTGTTTCTCTTTCGATTCCGCGCCAGAAAGTATTAAAACTTTTTCCACTAGGTCGCACCGCTGCCGCTCTACTGTCTTGGCGGAAACACCACTGCCGCCCGTCCTTACGAAATCGGTTAATCAACAATAAGTCGCAAAATTGGCCTATTAACGAAATTTTTCGCCCAGTGCAATGTTGTTTCTTTTTCGATTCTGCGTAAAAAAGAAAGATACACTTTTTCCTCTAAGTCGCACCGTTGAGGCTCCACACTCTTGTAAAGGTCTACGCCGCTAGGACTTAGAAAAATTTTCATACTTTACGATTTTTTCTCTCGATTTTATCGGTATAGGAAAGCGTTGTAGAGGAAAACGTTTGGGACGAAAGTTTCATGGCTTGCGATGCTCTACAAGAATACGACATTTCGATCGCCCGCCGAAATTAGGAAATCGGTTAATTAACAATAAGTTGCAAAAATTTGTTTATTAACAAAAATTTTCGCCCCGGGCAATATTGTTTCTCTTTCGATTCCGCGCCAGAAAGTATTAAAACTTTTTCCACTAGGTCGCACCGCTGCCGCTCTACTGTCTTGGCGGAAACACCACTGCCGCTCGTCCTTACGAAATCGGTTAATCAACAATAAGTCGCAAAATTGGCCTATTAACGAAATTTTTCGCCCAGTGCAATGTTGTTTCTTTTTCGATTCTGCGTAAAAAAGAAAGATACACTTTTTCCTCTAAATCGCACCGTTGAGGCTCCACACTCTTGTAAAGGTCTACGCCGCTAGGACTTAGAAAAATTTTCATACTTTACGATTTTTTCTCTCGATTTTATCGGTATAGGAAAGCGTTGTAGAGGAAAACGTTTGGGACGAAAGTTTCATGGCTTGCGATGCTCTACAAGAATACGACACTCCGATCGCCCGCCGAAATTAGGAAATCGGTTAATTAACAATAAGTTGCAAAAATTTGTTTATTAACAAAAATTTTCGCCCCGGGCAATATTGTTTCTCTTTCGATTCCGCGCCAGAAAGTATTAAAACTTTTTCCACTAGGTCGCACCGCTGCCGCTCTACTGTCTTGGCGGAAACACCACTGCCGCTCGTCCTTACGAAATCGGTTAATCAACAATAAGTCGCAAAATTGGCCTATTAACGAAATTTTTCGCCCAGTGCAATGTTGTTTCTTTTTCGATTCTGCGTAAAAAAGAAAGATACACTTTTTCCTCTAAATCGCACCGTTGAGGCTCCACACTCTTGTAAAGGTCTACGCCGCTAGGACTTAGAAAAATTTTCATACTTTACGATTTTTTCTCTCGATTTTATCGGTATAGGAAAGCGTTGTAGAGGAAAACGTTTGGGACGAAAGTTTCATGGCTTGCGATGCTCTACAAGAATACGACACTCCGATCGCCCGCCGAAATTAGGAAATCGGTTAATTAACAATAAGTTGCAAAAATTTGTTTATTAACAAAAATTTTCGCCCCGGGCAATATTGTTTCTCTTTCGATTCCGCGCCAGAAAGTATTAAAACTTTTTCCACTAGGTCGCACCGCTGCCGCTCTACTGTCTTGGCGGAAACACCACTGCCGCTCGTCCTTACGAAATCGGTTAATCAACAATAAGTCGCAAAATTGGCCTATTAACGAAATTTTTCGCCCAGTGCAATGTTGTTTCTTTTTCGATTCTGCGTAAAAAAGAAAGATACACTTTTTCCTCTAAATCGCACCGTTGAGGCTCCACACTCTTGTAAAGGTCTACGCCGCTAGGACTTAGAAAAATTTTCATACTTTACGATTTTTTCTCTCGATTTTATCGGTATAGGAAAGCGTTGTAGAGGAAAACGTTTGGGACGAAAGTTTCATGGCTTGCGATGCTCTACAAGAATACGACACTTCGATCGCCCGCCGAAATTAGGAAATCGCTTAATTAACAATAAGTTGCAAAAATTTGTTTATTAACAAAAATTTTCGCCCCGGGCAATATTGTTTCTCTTTCGATTCCGCGCCAGAAAGTATTAAAACTTTTTCCACTAGGTCGCACCGCTGCCGCTCTACTGTCTTGGCGGAAACACCACTGCCGCCCGTCCTTACGAAATCGGTTAATCAACAATAAGTCGCAAAATTGGCCTATTAACGAAATTTTTCGCCCAGTGCAATGTTGTTTCTTTTTCGATTCTGCGTAAAAAAGAAAGATACACTTTTTCCTCTAAGTCGCACCGTTGAGGCTCCACACTCTTGTAAAGGTCTACGCCGCTAGGACTTAGAAAAATTTTCATACTTTACGATTTTTTCTCTCGATTTTATCGGTATAGGAAAGCGTTGTAGAGGAAAACGTTTGGGACGAAAGTTTCATGGCTTGCGATGCTCTACAAGAATACGACATTTCGATCGCCCGCCGAAATTAGGAAATCGGTTAATTAACAATAAGTTGCAAAAATTTGTTTATTAACAAAAATTTTCGCCCCGGGCAATATTGTTTCTCTTTCGATTCCGCGCCAGAAAGTATTAAAACTTTTTCCACTAGGTCGCACCGCTGCCGCTCTACTGTCTTGGCGGAAACACCACTGCCGCTCGTCCTTACGAAATCGGTTAATCAACAATAAGTCGCAAAATTGGCCTATTAACGAAATTTTTCGCCCAGTGCAATGTTGTTTCTTTTTCGATTCTGCGTAAAAAAGAAAGATACACTTTTTCCTCTAAATCGCACCGTTGAGGCTCCACACTCTTGTAAAGGTCTACGCCGCTAGGACTCAGAAAAATTTTCATACTTTACGATTTTTTCTCTCGATTTTATCGGTATAGGAAAGCGTTGTAGAGGAAAACGTTTGGGACGAAAGTTTCATGGCTTGCGATGCTCTACAAGAATACGACATTTCGATCGCCCGCCGAAATTAGGAAATCGGTTAATTAACAATAAGTTGCAAAAATTTGTTTATTAACAAAAATTTTCGCCCCGGGCAATATTGTTTCTCTTTCGATTCCGCGCCAGAAAGTATTAAAACTTTTTCCACTAGGTCGCACCGCTGCCGCTCTACTGTCTTGGCGGAAACACCACTGCCGCTCGTCCTTACGAAATCGGTTAATCAACAATAAGTCGCAAAATTGGCCTATTAACGAAATTTTTCGCCCAGTGCAATGTTGTTTCTTTTTCGATTCTGCGTAAAAAAGAAAGATACACTTTTTCCTCTAAATCGCACCGTTGAGGCTCCACACTCTTGTAAAGGTCTACGCCGCTAGGACTTAGAAAAATTTTCATACTTTACGATTTTTTCTCTCGATTTTATCGGTATAGGAAAGCGTTGTAGAGGAAAACGTTTGGGACGAAAGTTTCATGGCTTGCGATGCTCTACAAGAATACGACATTTCGATCGCCCGCCGAAATTAGGAAATCGGTTAATTAACAATAAGTTGCAAAAATTTGTTTATTAACAAAAATTTTCGCCCCGGGCAATATTGTTTCTCTTTCGATTCCGCGCCAGAAAGTATTAAAACTTTTTCCACTAGGTCGCACCGCTGCCGCTCTACTGTCTTGGCGGAAACACCACTGCCGCTCGTCCTTACGAAATCGGTTAATCAACAATAAGTCGCAAAATTGGCCTATTAACGAAATTTTTCGCCCAGTGCAATGTTGTTTCTTTTTCGATTCTGCGTAAAAAAGAAAGATACACTTTTTCCTCTAAATCGCACCGTTGAGGCTCCACACTCTTGTAAAGGTCTACGCCGCTAGGACTTAGAAAAATTTTCATACTTTACGATTTTTTCTCTCGATTTTATCGGTATAGGAAAGCGTTGTAGAGGAAAACGTTTGGGACGAAAGTTTCATGGCTTGCGATGCTCTACAAGAATACGACATTTCGATCGCCCGCCGAAATTAGGAAATCGGTTAATTAACAATAAGTTGCAAAAATTTGTTTATTAACAAAAATTTTCGCCCCGGGCAATATTGTTTCTCTTTCGATTCCGCGCCAGAAAGTATTAAAACTTTTTCCACTAGGTCGCACCGCTGCCGCTCTACTGTCTTGGCGGAAACACCACTGCCGCTCGTCCTTACGAAATCGGTTAATCAACAATAAGTCGCAAAATTGGCCTATTAACGAAATTTTTCGCCCAGTGCAATGTTGTTTCTTTTTCGATTCTGCGTAAAAAAGAAAGATACACTTTTTCCTCTAAATCGCACCGTTGAGGCTCCACACTCTTGTAAAGGTCTACGCCGCTAGGACTTAGAAAAATTTTCATACTTTACGATTTTTTCTCTCGATTTTATCGGTATAGGAAAGCGTTGTAGAGGAAAACGTTTGGGACGAAAGTTTCATGGCTTGCGATGCTCTACAAGAATACGACACTCCGATCGCCCGCCGAAATTAGGAAATCGGTTAATTAACAATAAGTTGCAAAAATTTGTTTATTAACAAAAATTTTCGCCCCGGGCAATATTGTTTCTCTTTCGATTCCGCGCCAGAAAGTATTAAAACTTTTTCCACTAGGTCGCACCGCTGCCGCTCTACTGTCTTGGCGGAAACACCACTGCCGCTCGTCCTTACGAAATCGGTTAATCAACAATAAGTCGCAAAATTGGCCTATTAACGAAATTTTTCGCCCAGTGCAATGTTGTTTCTTTTTCGATTCTGCGTAAAAAAGAAAGATACACTTTTTCCTCTAAATCGCACCGTTGAGGCTCCACACTCTTGTAAAGGTCTACGCCGCTAGGACTTAGAAAAATTTTCATACTTTACGATTTTTTCTCTCGATTTTATCGGTATAGGAAAGCGTTGTAGAGGAAAACGTTTGGGACGAAAGTTTCATGGCTTGCGATGCTCTACAAGAATACGACATTTCGATCGCCCGCCGAAATTAGGAAATCGGTTAATTAACAATAAGTTGCAAAAATTTGTTTATTAACAAAAATTTTCGCCCCGGGCAATATTGTTTCTCTTTCGATTCCGCGCCAGAAAGTATTAAAACTTTTTCCACTAGGTCGCACCGCTGCCGCTCTACTGTCTTGGCGGAAACACCACTGCCGCTCGTCCTTACGAAATCGGTTAATCAACAATAAGTCGCAAAATTGGCCTATTAACGAAATTTTTCGCCCAGTGCAATGTTGTTTCTTTTTCGATTCTGCGTAAAAAAGAAAGATACACTTTTTCCTCTAAATCGCACCGTTGAGGCTCCACACTCTTGTAAAGGTCTACGCCGCTAGGACTTAGAAAAATTTTCATACTTTACGATTTTTTCTCTCGATTTTATCGGTATAGGAAAGCGTTGTAGAGGAAAACGTTTGGGACGAAAGTTTCATGGCTTGCGATGCTCTACAAGAATACGACACTTCGATCGCCCGCCGAAATTAGGAAATCGCTTAATTAACAATAAGTTGCAAAAATTTGTTTATTAACAAAAATTTTCGCCCCGGGCAATATTGTTTCTCTTTCGATTCCGCGCCAGAAAGTATTAAAACTTTTTCCACTAGGTCGCACCGCTGCCGCTCTACTGTCTTGGCGGAAACACCACTGCCGCCCGTCCTTACGAAATCGGTTAATCAACAATAAGTCGCAAAATTGGCCTATTAACGAAATTTTTCGCCCAGTGCAATGTTGTTTCTTTTTCGATTCTGCGTAAAAAAGAAAGATACACTTTTTCCTCTAAGTCGCACCGTTGAGGCTCCACACTCTTGTAAAGGTCTACGCCGCTAGGACTTAGAAAAATTTTCATACTTTACGATTTTTTCTCTCGATTTTATCGGTATAGGAAAGCGTTGTAGAGGAAAACGTTTGGGACGAAAGTTTCATGGCTTGCGATGCTCTACAAGAATACGACATTTCGATCGCCCGCCGAAATTAGGAAATCGGTTAATTAACAATAAGTTGCAAAAATTTGTTTATTAACAAAAATTTTCGCCCCGGGCAATATTGTTTCTCTTTCGATTCCGCGCCAGAAAGTATTAAAACTTTTTCCACTAGGTCGCACCGCTGCCGCTCTACTGTCTTGGCGGAAACACCACTGCCGCTCGTCCTTACGAAATCGGTTAATCAACAATAAGTCGCAAAATTGGCCTATTAACGAAATTTTTCGCCCAGTGCAATGTTGTTTCTTTTTCGATTCTGCGTAAAAAAGAAAGATACACTTTTTCCTCTAAATCGCACCGTTGAGGCTCCACACTCTTGTAAAGGTCTACGCCGCTAGGACTTAGAAAAATTTTCATACTTTACGATTTTTTCTCTCGATTTTATCGGTATAGGAAAGCGTTGTAGAGGAAAACGTTTGGGACGAAAGTTTCATGGCTTGCGATGCTCTACAAGAATACGACACTCCGATCGCCCGCCGAAATTAGGAAATCGGTTAATTAACAATAAGTTGCAAAAATTTGTTTATTAACAAAAATTTTCGCCCCGGGCAATATTGTTTCTCTTTCGATTCCGCGCCAGAAAGTATTAAAACTTTTTCCACTAGGTCGCACCGCTGCCGCTCTACTGTCTTGGCGGAAACACCACTGCCGCTCGTCCTTACGAAATCGGTTAATCAACAATAAGTCGCAAAATTGGCCTATTAACGAAATTTTTCGCCCAGTGCAATGTTGTTTCTTTTTCGATTCTGCGTAAAAAAGAAAGATACACTTTTTCCTCTAAATCGCACCGTTGAGGCTCCACACTCTTGTAAAGGTCTACGCCGCTAGGACTTAGAAAAATTTTCATACTTTACGATTTTTTCTCTCGATTTTATCGGTATAGGAAAGCGTTGTAGAGGAAAACGTTTGGGACGAAAGTTTCATGGCTTGCGATGCTCTACAAGAATACGACATTTCGATCGCCCGCCGAAATTAGGAAATCGGTTAATTAACAATAAGTTGCAAAAATTTGTTTATTAACAAAAATTTTCGCCCCGGGCAATATTGTTTCTCTTTCGATTCCGCGCCAGAAAGTATTAAAACTTTTTCCACTAGGTCGCACCGCTGCCGCTCTACTGTCTTGGCGGAAACACCACTGCCGCTCGTCCTTACGAAATCGGTTAATCAACAATAAGTCGCAAAATTGGCCTATTAACGAAATTTTTCGCCCAGTGCAATGTTGTTTCTTTTTCGATTCTGCGTAAAAAAGAAAGATACACTTTTTCCTCTAAATCGCACCGTTGAGGCTCCACACTCTTGTAAAGGTCTACGCCGCTAGGACTTAGAAAAATTTTCATACTTTACGATTTTTTCTCTCGATTTTATCGGTATAGGAAAGCGTTGTAGAGGAAAACGTTTGGGACGAAAGTTTCATGGCTTGCGATGCTCTACAAGAATACGACACTTCGATCGCCCGCCGAAATTAGGAAATCGCTTAATTAACAATAAGTTGCAAAAATTTGTTTATTAACAAAAATTTTCGCCCCGGGCAATATTGTTTCTCTTTCGATTCCGCGCCAGAAAGTATTAAAACTTTTTCCACTAGGTCGCACCGCTGCCGCTCTACTGTCTTGGCGGAAACACCACTGCCGCCCGTCCTTACGAAATCGGTTAATCAACAATAAGTCGCAAAATTGGCCTATTAACGAAATTTTTCGCCCAGTGCAATGTTGTTTCTTTTTCGATTCTGCGTAAAAAAGAAAGATACACTTTTTCCTCTAAGTCGCACCGTTGAGGCTCCACACTCTTGTAAAGGTCTACGCCGCTAGGACTTAGAAAAATTTTCATACTTTACGATTTTTTCTCTCGATTTTATCGGTATAGGAAAGCGTTGTAGAGGAAAACGTTTGGGACGAAAGTTTCATGGCTTGCGATGCTCTACAAGAATACGACATTTCGATCGCCCGCCGAAATTAGGAAATCGGTTAATTAACAATAAGTTGCAAAAATTTGTTTATTAACAAAAATTTTCGCCCCGGGCAATATTGTTTCTCTTTCGATTCCGCGCCAGAAAGTATTAAAACTTTTTCCACTAGGTCGCACCGCTGCCGCTCTACTGTCTTGGCGGAAACACCACTGCCGCTCGTCCTTACGAAATCGGTTAATCAACAATAAGTCGCAAAATTGGCCTATTAACGAAATTTTTCGCCCAGTGCAATGTTGTTTCTTTTTCGATTCTGCGTAAAAAAGAAAGATACACTTTTTCCTCTAAATCGCACCGTTGAGGCTCCACACTCTTGTAAAGGTCTACGCCGCTAGGACTTAGAAAAATTTTCATACTTTACGATTTTTTCTCTCGATTTTATCGGTATAGGAAAGCGTTGTAGAGGAAAACGTTTGGGACGAAAGTTTCATGGCTTGCGATGCTCTACAAGAATACGACACTTCGATCGCCCGCCGAAATTAGGAAATCGCTTAATTAACAATAAGTTGCAAAAATTTGTTTATTAACAAAAATTTTCGCCCCGGGCAATATTGTTTCTCTTTCGATTCCGCGCCAGAAAGTATTAAAACTTTTTCCACTAGGTCGCACCGCTGCCGCTCTACTGTCTTGGCGGAAACACCACTGCCGCTCGTCCTTACGAAATCGGTTAATCAACAATAAGTCGCAAAATTGGCCTATTAACGAAATTTTTCGCCCAGTGCAATGTTGTTTCTTTTTCGATTCTGCGTAAAAAAGAAAGATACACTTTTTCCTCTAAATCGCACCGTTGAGGCTCCACACTCTTGTAAAGGTCTACGCCGCTAGGACTTAGAAAAATTTTCATACTTTACGATTTTTTCTCTCGATTTTATCGGTATAGGAAAGCGTTGTAGAGGAAAACGTTTGGGACGAAAGTTTCATGGCTTGCGATGCTCTACAAGAATACGACATTTCGATCGCCCGCCGAAATTAGGAAATCGGTTAATTAACAATAAGTTGCAAAAATTTGTTTATTAACAAAAATTTTCGCCCCGGGCAATATTGTTTCTCTTTCGATTCCGCGCCAGAAAGTATTAAAACTTTTTCCACTAGGTCGCACCGCTGCCGCTCTACTGTCTTGGCGGAAACACCACTGCCGCTCGTCCTTACGAAATCGGTTAATCAACAATAAGTCGCAAAATTGGCCTATTAACGAAATTTTTCGCCCAGTGCAATGTTGTTTCTTTTTCGATTCTGCGTAAAAAAGAAAGATACACTTTTTCCTCTAAATCGCACCGTTGAGGCTCCACACTCTTGTAAAGGTCTACGCCGCTAGGACTTAGAAAAATTTTCATACTTTACGATTTTTTCTCTCGATTTTATCGGTATAGGAAAGCGTTGTAGAGGAAAACGTTTGGGACGAAAGTTTCATGGCTTGCGATGCTCTACAAGAATACGACACTTCGATCGCCCGCCGAAATTAGGAAATCGCTTAATTAACAATAAGTTGCAAAAATTTGTTTATTAACAAAAATTTTCGCCCCGGGCAATATTGTTTCTCTTTCGATTCCGCGCCAGAAAGTATTAAAACTTTTTCCACTAGGTCGCACCGCTGCCGCTCTACTGTCTTGGCGGAAACACCACTGCCGCTCGTCCTTACGAAATCGGTTAATCAACAATAAGTCGCAAAATTGGCCTATTAACGAAATTTTTCGCCCAGTGCAATGTTGTTTCTTTTTCGATTCTGCGTAAAAAAGAAAGATACACTTTTTCCTCTAAATCGCACCGTTGAGGCTCCACACTCTTGTAAAGGTCTACGCCGCTAGGACTTAGAAAAATTTTCATACTTTACGATTTTTTCTCTCGATTTTATCGGTATAGGAAAGCGTTGTAGAGGAAAACGTTTGGGACGAAAGTTTCATGGCTTGCGATGCTCTACAAGAATACGACACTCCGATCGCCCGCCGAAATTAGGAAATCGGTTAATTAACAATAAGTTGCAAAAATTTGTTTATTAACAAAAATTTTCGCCCCGGGCAATATTGTTTCTCTTTCGATTCCGCGCCAGAAAGTATTAAAACTTTTTCCACTAGGTCGCACCGCTGCCGCTCTACTGTCTTGGCGGAAACACCACTGCCGCTCGTCCTTACGAAATCGGTTAATCAACAATAAGTCGCAAAATTGGCCTATTAACGAAATTTTTCGCCCAGTGCAATGTTGTTTCTTTTTCGATTCTGCGTAAAAAAGAAAGATACACTTTTTCCTCTAAATCGCACCGTTGAGGCTCCACACTCTTGTAAAGGTCTACGCCGCTAGGACTTAGAAAAATTTTCATACTTTACGATTTTTTCTCTCGATTTTATCGGTATAGGAAAGCGTTGTAGAGGAAAACGTTTGGGACGAAAGTTTCATGGCTTGCGATGCTCTACAAGAATACGACACTTCGATCGCCCGCCGAAATTAGGAAATCGCTTAATTAACAATAAGTTGCAAAAATTTGTTTATTAACAAAAATTTTCGCCCCGGGCAATATTGTTTCTCTTTCGATTCCGCGCCAGAAAGTATTAAAACTTTTTCCACTAGGTCGCACCGCTGCCGCTCTACTGTCTTGGCGGAAACACCACTGCCGCTCGTCCTTACGAAATCGGTTAATCAACAATAAGTCGCAAAATTGGCCTATTAACGAAATTTTTCGCCCAGTGCAATGTTGTTTCTTTTTCGATTCTGCGTAAAAAAGAAAGATACACTTTTTCCTCTAAATCGCACCGTTGAGGCTCCACACTCTTGTAAAGGTCTACGCCGCTAGGACTTAGAAAAATTTTCATACTTTACGATTTTTTCTCTCGATTTTATCGGTATAGGAAAGCGTTGTAGAGGAAAACGTTTGGGACGAAAGTTTCATGGCTTGCGATGCTCTACAAGAATACGACATTTCGATCGCCCGCCCAAATTAGGAAATCGGTTAATTAACAATAAGTTGCAAAAATTTGTTTATTAACAAAAATTTTCGCCCCGGGCAATATTGTTTCTCTTTCGATTCCGCGCCAGAAAGTATTAAAACTTTTTCCACTAGGTCGCACCGCTGCCGCTCTACTGTCTTGGCGGAAACACCACTGCCGCTCGTCCTTACGAAATCGGTTAATCAACAGTAAGTCGCAAAATTGGCCTATTAACGAAATTTTTCGCCCAGTGCAATGTTGTTTCTTTTTCGATTCTGCGTAAAAAAGAAAGATACACTTTTTCCTCTAAATCGCACCGTTGAGGCTCCACACTCTTGTAAAGGTCTACGCCGCTAGGACTTAGAAAAATTTTCATACTTTACGATTTTTTCTCTCGATTTTATCGGTATAGGAAAGCGTTGTAGAGGAAAACGTTTGGGACGAAAGTTTCATGGCTTGCGATGCTCTACAAGAATACGACACTCCGATCGCCCGCCGAAATTAGGAAATCGGTTAATTAACAATAAGTTGCAAAAATTTGTTTATTAACAAAAATTTTCGCCCCGGGCAATATTGTTTCTCTTTCGATTCCGCGCCAGAAAGTATTAAAACTTTTTCCACTAGGTCGCACCGCTGCCGCTCTACTGTCTTGGCGGAAACACCACTGCCGCTCGTCCTTACGAAATCGGTTAATCAACAATAAGTCGCAAAATTGGCCTATTAACGAAATTTTTCGCCCAGTGCAATGTTGTTTCTTTTTCGATTCTGCGTAAAAAAGAAAGATACACTTTTTCCTCTAAATCGCACCGTTGAGGCTCCACACTCTTGTAAAGGTCTACGCCGCTAGGACTTAGAAAAATTTTCATACTTTACGATTTTTTCTCTCGATTTTATCGGTATAGGAAAGCGTTGTAGAGGAAAACGTTTGGGACGAAAGTTTCATGGCTTGCGATGCTCTACAAGAATACGACATTTCGATCGCCCGCCGAAATTAGGAAATCGGTTAATTAACAATAAGTTGCAAAAATTTGTTTATTAACAAAAATTTTCGCCCCGGGCAATATTGTTTCTCTTTCGATTCCGCGCCAGAAAGTATTAAAACTTTTTCCACTAGGTCGCACCGCTGCCGCTCTACTGTCTTGGCGGAAACACCACTGCCGCTCGTCCTTACGAAATCGGTTAATCAACAATAAGTCGCAAAATTGGCCTATTAACGAAATTTTTCGCCCAGTGCAATGTTGTTTCTTTTTCGATTCTGCGTAAAAAAGAAAGATACACTTTTTCCTCTAAATCGCACCGTTGAGGCTCCACACTCTTGTAAAGGTCTACGCCGCTAGGACTTAGAAAAATTTTCATACTTTACGATTTTTTCTCTCGATTTTATCGGTATAGGAAAGCGTTGTAGAGGAAAACGTTTGGGACGAAAGTTTCATGGCTTGCGATGCTCTACAAGAATACGACACTTCGATCGCCCGCCGAAATTAGGAAATCGCTTAATTAACAATAAGTTGCAAAAATTTGTTTATTAACAAAAATTTTCGCCCCGGGCAATATTGTTTCTCTTTCGATTCCGCGCCAGAAAGTATTAAAACTTTTTCCACTAGGTCGCACCGCTGCCGCTCTACTGTCTTGGCGGAAACACCACTGCCGCCCGTCCTTACGAAATCGGTTAATCAACAATAAGTCGCAAAATTGGCCTATTAACGAAATTTTTCGCCCAGTGCAATGTTGTTTCTTTTTCGATTCTGCGTAAAAAAGAAAGATACACTTTTTCCTCTAAGTCGCACCGTTGAGGCTCCACACTCTTGTAAAGGTCTACGCCGCTAGGACTTAGAAAAATTTTCATACTTTACGATTTTTTCTCTCGATTTTATCGGTATAGGAAAGCGTTGTAGAGGAAAACGTTTGGGACGAAAGTTTCATGGCTTGCGATGCTCTACAAGAATACGACATTTCGATCGCCCGCCGAAATTAGGAAATCGGTTAATTAACAATAAGTTGCAAAAATTTGTTTATTAACAAAAATTTTCGCCCCGGGCAATATTGTTTCTCTTTCGATTCCGCGCCAGAAAGTATTAAAACTTTTTCCACTAGGTCGCACCGCTGCCGCTCTACTGTCTTGGCGGAAACACCACTGCCGCTCGTCCTTACGAAATCGGTTAATCAACAATAAGTCGCAAAATTGGCCTATTAACGAAATTTTTCGCCCAGTGCAATGTTGTTTCTTTTTCGATTCTGCGTAAAAAAGAAAGATACACTTTTTCCTCTAAATCGCACCGTTGAGGCTCCACACTCTTGTAAAGGTCTACGCCGCTAGGACTTAGAAAAATTTTCATACTTTACGATTTTTTCTCTCGATTTTATCGGTATAGGAAAGCGTTGTAGAGGAAAACGTTTGGGACGAAAGTTTCATGGCTTGCGATGCTCTACAAGAATACGACACTTCGATCGCCCGCCGAAATTAGGAAATCGCTTAATTAACAATAAGTTGCAAAAATTTGTTTATTAACAAAAATTTTCGCCCCGGGCAATATTGTTTCTCTTTCGATTCCGCGCCAGAAAGTATTAAAACTTTTTCCACTAGGTCGCACCGCTGCCGCTCTACTGTCTTGGCGGAAACACCACTGCCGCTCGTCCTTACGAAATCGGTTAATCAACAATAAGTCGCAAAATTGGCCTATTAACGAAATTTTTCGCCCAGTGCAATGTTGTTTCTTTTTCGATTCTGCGTAAAAAAGAAAGATACACTTTTTCCTCTAAATCGCACCGTTGAGGCTCCACACTCTTGTAAAGGTCTACGCCGCTAGGACTTAGAAAAATTTTCATACTTTACGATTTTTTCTCTCGATTTTATCGGTATAGGAAAGCGTTGTAGAGGAAAACGTTTGGGACGAAAGTTTCATGGCTTGCGATGCTCTACAAGAATACGACATTTCGATCGCCCGCCGAAATTAGGAAATCGGTTAATTAACAATAAGTTGCAAAAATTTGTTTATTAACAAAAATTTTCGCCCCGGGCAATATTGTTTCTCTTTCGATTCCGCGCCAGAAAGTATTAAAACTTTTTCCACTAGGTCGCACCGCTGCCGCTCTACTGTCTTGGCGGAAACACCACTGCCGCTCGTCCTTACGAAATCGGTTAATCAACAATAAGTCGCAAAATTGGCCTATTAACGAAATTTTTCGCCCAGTGCAATGTTGTTTCTTTTTCGATTCTGCGTAAAAAAGAAAGATACACTTTTTCCTCTAAATCGCACCGTTGAGGCTCCACACTCTTGTAAAGGTCTACGCCGCTAGGACTTAGAAAAATTTTCATACTTTACGATTTTTTCTCTCGATTTTATCGGTATAGGAAAGCGTTGTAGAGGAAAACGTTTGGGACGAAAGTTTCATGGCTTGCGATGCTCTACAAGAATACGACATTTCGATCGCCCGCCGAAATTAGGAAATCGGTTAATTAACAATAAGTTGCAAAAATTTGTTTATTAACAAAAATTTTCGCCCCGGGCAATATTGTTTCTCTTTCGATTCCGCGCCAGAAAGTATTAAAACTTTTTCCACTAGGTCGCACCGCTGCCGCTCTACTGTCTTGGCGGAAACACCACTGCCGCTCGTCCTTACGAAATCGGTTAATCAACAATAAGTCGCAAAATTGGCCTATTAACGAAATTTTTCGCCCAGTGCAATGTTGTTTCTTTTTCGATTCTGCGTAAAAAAGAAAGATACACTTTTTCCTCTAAATCGCACCGTTGAGGCTCCACACTCTTGTAAAGGTCTACGCCGCTAGGACTTAGAAAAATTTTCATACTTTACGATTTTTTCTCTCGATTTTATCGGTATAGGAAAGCGTTGTAGAGGAAAACGTTTGGGACGAAAGTTTCATGGCTTGCGATGCTCTACAAGAATACGACACTTCGATCGCCCGCCGAAATTAGGAAATCGCTTAATTAACAATAAGTTGCAAAAATTTGTTTATTAACAAAAATTTTCGCCCCGGGCAATATTGTTTCTCTTTCGATTCCGCGCCAGAAAGTATTAAAACTTTTTCCACTAGGTCGCACCGCTGCCGCTCTACTGTCTTGGCGGAAACACCACTGCCGCTCGTCCTTACGAAATCGGTTAATCAACAATAAGTCGCAAAATTGGCCTATTAACGAAATTTTTCGCCCAGTGCAATGTTGTTTCTTTTTCGATTCTGCGTAAAAAAGAAAGATACACTTTTTCCTCTAAATCGCACCGTTGAGGCTCCACACTCTTGTAAAGGTCTACGCCGCTAGGACTTAGAAAAATTTTCATACTTTACGATTTTTTCTCTCGATTTTATCGGTATAGGAAAGCGTTGTAGAGGAAAACGTTTGGGACGAAAGTTTCATGGCTTGCGATGCTCTACAAGAATACGACATTTCGATCGCCCGCCGAAATTAGGAAATCGGTTAATTAACAATAAGTTGCAAAAATTTGTTTATTAACAAAAATTTTCGCCCCGGGCAATATTGTTTCTCTTTCGATTCCGCGCCAGAAAGTATTAAAACTTTTTCCACTAGGTCGCACCGCTGCCGCTCTACTGTCTTGGCGGAAACACCACTGCCGCTCGTCCTTACGAAATCGGTTAATCAACAATAAGTCGCAAAATTGGCCTATTAACGAAATTTTTCGCCCAGTGCAATGTTGTTTCTTTTTCGATTCTGCGTAAAAAAGAAAGATACACTTTTTCCTCTAAATCGCACCGTTGAGGCTCCACACTCTTGTAAAGGTCTACGCCGCTAGGACTTAGAAAAATTTTCATACTTTACGATTTTTTCTCTCGATTTTATCGGTATAGGAAAGCGTTGTAGAGGAAAACGTTTGGGACGAAAGTTTCATGGCTTGCGATGCTCTACAAGAATACGACACTTCGATCGCCCGCCGAAATTAGGAAATCGCTTAATTAACAATAAGTTGCAAAAATTTGTTTATTAACAAAAATTTTCGCCCCGGGCAATATTGTTTCTCTTTCGATTCCGCGCCAGAAAGTATTAAAACTTTTTCCACTAGGTCGCACCGCTGCCGCTCTACTGTCTTGGCGGAAACACCACTGCCGCTCGTCCTTACGAAATCGGTTAATCAACAATAAGTCGCAAAATTGGCCTATTAACGAAATTTTTCGCCCAGTGCAATGTTGTTTCTTTTTCGATTCTGCGTAAAAAAGAAAGATACACTTTTTCCTCTAAATCGCACCGTTGAGGCTCCACACTCTTGTAAAGGTCTACGCCGCTAGGACTTAGAAAAATTTTCATACTTTACGATTTTTTCTCTCGATTTTATCGGTATAGGAAAGCGTTGTAGAGGAAAACGTTTGGGACGAAAGTTTCATGGCTTGCGATGCTCTACAAGAATACGACACTCCGATCGCCCGCCGAAATTAGGAAATCGGTTAATTAACAATAAGTTGCAAAAATTTGTTTATTAACAAAAATTTTCGCCCCGGGCAATATTGTTTCTCTTTCGATTCCGCGCCAGAAAGTATTAAAACTTTTTCCACTAGGTCGCACCGCTGCCGCTCTACTGTCTTGGCGGAAACACCACTGCCGCTCGTCCTTACGAAATCGGTTAATCAACAATAAGTCGCAAAATTGGCCTATTAACGAAATTTTTCGCCCAGTGCAATGTTGTTTCTTTTTCGATTCTGCGTAAAAAAGAAAGATACACTTTTTCCTCTAAATCGCACCGTTGAGGCTCCACACTCTTGTAAAGGTCTACGCCGCTAGGACTTAGAAAAATTTTCATACTTTACGATTTTTTCTCTCGATTTTATCGGTATAGGAAAGCGTTGTAGAGGAAAACGTTTGGGACGAAAGTTTCATGGCTTGCGATGCTCTACAAGAATACGACACTTCGATCGCCCGCCGAAATTAGGAAATCGCTTAATTAACAATAAGTTGCAAAAATTTGTTTATTAACAAAAATTTTCGCCCCGGGCAATATTGTTTCTCTTTCGATTCCGCGCCAGAAAGTATTAAAACTTTTTCCACTAGGTCGCACCGCTGCCGCTCTACTGTCTTGGCGGAAACACCACTGCCGCTCGTCCTTACGAAATCGGTTAATCAACAATAAGTCGCAAAATTGGCCTATTAACGAAATTTTTCGCCCAGTGCAATGTTGTTTCTTTTTCGATTCTGCGTAAAAAAGAAAGATACACTTTTTCCTCTAAATCGCACCGTTGAGGCTCCACACTCTTGTAAAGGTCTACGCCGCTAGGACTTAGAAAAATTTTCATACTTTACGATTTTTTCTCTCGATTTTATCGGTATAGGAAAGCGTTGTAGAGGAAAACGTTTGGGACGAAAGTTTCATGGCTTGCGATGCTCTACAAGAATACGACATTTCGATCGCCCGCCCAAATTAGGAAATCGGTTAATTAACAATAAGTTGCAAAAATTTGTTTATTAACAAAAATTTTCGCCCCGGGCAATATTGTTTCTCTTTCGATTCCGCGCCAGAAAGTATTAAAACTTTTTCCACTAGGTCGCACCGCTGCCGCTCTACTGTCTTGGCGGAAACACCACTGCCGCTCGTCCTTACGAAATCGGTTAATCAACAATAAGTCGCAAAATTGGCCTATTAACGAAATTTTTCGCCCAGTGCAATGTTGTTTCTTTTTCGATTCTGCGTAAAAAAGAAAGATACACTTTTTCCTCTAAATCGCACCGTTGAGGCTCCACACTCTTGTAAAGGTCTACGCCGCTAGGACTTAGAAAAATTTTCATACTTTACGATTTTTTCTCTCGATTTTATCGGTATAGGAAAGCGTTGTAGAGGAAAACGTTTGGGACGAAAGTTTCATGGCTTGCGATGCTCTACAAGAATACGACACTCCGATCGCCCGCCGAAATTAGGAAATCGGTTAATTAACAATAAGTTGCAAAAATTTGTTTATTAACAAAAATTTTCGCCCCGGGCAATATTGTTTCTCTTTCGATTCCGCGCCAGAAAGTATTAAAACTTTTTCCACTAGGTCGCACCGCTGCCGCTCTACTGTCTTGGCGGAAACACCACTGCCGCTCGTCCTTACGAAATCGGTTAATCAACAATAAGTCGCAAAATTGGCCTATTAACGAAATTTTTCGCCCAGTGCAATGTTGTTTCTTTTTCGATTCTGCGTAAAAAAGAAAGATACACTTTTTCCTCTAAATCGCACCGTTGAGGCTCCACACTCTTGTAAAGGTCTACGCCGCTAGGACTTAGAAAAATTTTCATACTTTACGATTTTTTCTCTCGATTTTATCGGTATAGGAAAGCGTTGTAGAGGAAAACGTTTGGGACGAAAGTTTCATGGCTTGCGATGCTCTACAAGAATACGACATTTCGATCGCCCGCCGAAATTAGGAAATCGGTTAATTAACAATAAGTTGCAAAAATTTGTTTATTAACAAAAATTTTCGCCCCGGGCAATATTGTTTCTCTTTCGATTCCGCGCCAGAAAGTATTAAAACTTTTTCCACTAGGTCGCACCGCTGCCGCTCTACTGTCTTGGCGGAAACACCACTGCCGCTCGTCCTTACGAAATCGGTTAATCAACAATAAGTCGCAAAATTGGCCTATTAACGAAATTTTTCGCCCAGTGCAATGTTGTTTCTTTTTCGATTCTGCGTAAAAAAGAAAGATACACTTTTTCCTCTAAATCGCACCGTTGAGGCTCCACACTCTTGTAAAGGTCTACGCCGCTAGGACTTAGAAAAATTTTCATACTTTACGATTTTTTCTCTCGATTTTATCGGTATAGGAAAGCGTTGTAGAGGAAAACGTTTGGGACGAAAGTTTCATGGCTTGCGATGCTCTACAAGAATACGACACTTCGATCGCCCGCCGAAATTAGGAAATCGCTTAATTAACAATAAGTTGCAAAAATTTGTTTATTAACAAAAATTTTCGCCCCGGGCAATATTGTTTCTCTTTCGATTCCGCGCCAGAAAGTATTAAAACTTTTTCCACTAGGTCGCACCGCTGCCGCTCTACTGTCTTGGCGGAAACACCACTGCCGCCCGTCCTTACGAAATCGGTTAATCAACAATAAGTCGCAAAATTGGCCTATTAACGAAATTTTTCGCCCAGTGCAATGTTGTTTCTTTTTCGATTCTGCGTAAAAAAGAAAGATACACTTTTTCCTCTAAGTCGCACCGTTGAGGCTCCACACTCTTGTAAAGGTCTACGCCGCTAGGACTTAGAAAAATTTTCATACTTTACGATTTTTTCTCTCGATTTTATCGGTATAGGAAAGCGTTGTAGAGGAAAACGTTTGGGACGAAAGTTTCATGGCTTGCGATGCTCTACAAGAATACGACATTTCGATCGCCCGCCGAAATTAGGAAATCGGTTAATTAACAATAAGTTGCAAAAATTTGTTTATTAACAAAAATTTTCGCCCCGGGCAATATTGTTTCTCTTTCGATTCCGCGCCAGAAAGTATTAAAACTTTTTCCACTAGGTCGCACCGCTGCCG
This sequence comes from Cerceris ruficornis, assembly GCA_963989415.1. Taxonomy (NCBI): domain Eukaryota; kingdom Metazoa; phylum Arthropoda; class Insecta; order Hymenoptera; family Crabronidae; genus Cerceris; species Cerceris ruficornis. The sequence continues at coordinate 33,753 of CAXDIW010000513.1, forward strand.
CTCTACTGTCTTGGCGGAAACACCACTGCCGCTCGTCCTTACGAAATCGGTTAATCAACAATAAGTCGCAAAATTGGCCTATTAACGAAATTTTTCGCCCAGTGCAATGTTGTTTCTTTTTCGATTCTGCGTAAAAAAGAAAGATACACTTTTTCCTCTAAATCGCACCGTTGAGGCTCCACACTCTTGTAAAGGTCTACGCCGCTAGGACTTAGAAAAATTTTCATACTTTACGATTTTTTCTCTCGATTTTATCGGTATAGGAAAGCGTTGTAGAGGAAAACGTTTGGGACGAAAGTTTCATGGCTTGCGATGCTCTACAAGAATACGACACTTCGATCGCCCGCCGAAATTAGGAAATCGCTTAATTAACAATAAGTTGCAAAAATTTGTTTATTAACAAAAATTTTCGCCCCGGGCAATATTGTTTCTCTTTCGATTCCGCGCCAGAAAGTATTAAAACTTTTTCCACTAGGTCGCACCGCTGCCGCTCTACTGTCTTGGCGGAAACACCACTGCCGCTCGTCCTTACGAAATCGGTTAATCAACAATAAGTCGCAAAATTGGCCTATTAACGAAATTTTTCGCCCAGTGCAATGTTGTTTCTTTTTCGATTCTGCGTAAAAAAGAAAGATACACTTTTTCCTCTAAATCGCACCGTTGAGGCTCCACACTCTTGTAAAGGTCTACGCCGCTAGGACTTAGAAAAATTTTCATACTTTACGATTTTTTCTCTCGATTTTATCGGTATAGGAAAGCGTTGTAGAGGAAAACGTTTGGGACGAAAGTTTCATGGCTTGCGATGCTCTACAAGAATACGACATTTCGATCGCCCGCCGAAATTAGGAAATCGGTTAATTAACAATAAGTTGCAAAAATTTGTTTATTAACAAAAATTTTCGCCCCGGGCAATATTGTTTCTCTTTCGATTCCGCGCCAGAAAGTATTAAAACTTTTTCCACTAGGTCGCACCGCTGCCGCTCTACTGTCTTGGCGGAAACACCACTGCCGCTCGTCCTTACGAAATCGGTTAATCAACAATAAGTCGCAAAATTGGCCTATTAACGAAATTTTTCGCCCAGTGCAATGTTGTTTCTTTTTCGATTCTGCGTAAAAAAGAAAGATACACTTTTTCCTCTAAATCGCACCGTTGAGGCTCCACACTCTTGTAAAGGTCTACGCCGCTAGGACTTAGAAAAATTTTCATACTTTACGATTTTTTCTCTCGATTTTATCGGTATAGGAAAGCGTTGTAGAGGAAAACGTTTGGGACGAAAGTTTCATGGCTTGCGATGCTCTACAAGAATACGACACTTCGATCGCCCGCCGAAATTAGGAAATCGCTTAATTAACAATAAGTTGCAAAAATTTGTTTATTAACAAAAATTTTCGCCCCGGGCAATATTGTTTCTCTTTCGATTCCGCGCCAGAAAGTATTAAAACTTTTTCCACTAGGTCGCACCGCTGCCGCTCTACTGTCTTGGCGGAAACACCACTGCCGCTCGTCCTTACGAAATCGGTTAATCAACAATAAGTCGCAAAATTGGCCTATTAACGAAATTTTTCGCCCAGTGCAATGTTGTTTCTTTTTCGATTCTGCGTAAAAAAGAAAGATACACTTTTTCCTCTAAATCGCACCGTTGAGGCTCCACACTCTTGTAAAGGTCTACGCCGCTAGGACTTAGAAAAATTTTCATACTTTACGATTTTTTCTCTCGATTTTATCGGTATAGGAAAGCGTTGTAGAGGAAAACGTTTGGGACGAAAGTTTCATGGCTTGCGATGCTCTACAAGAATACGACACTCCGATCGCCCGCCGAAATTAGGAAATCGGTTAATTAACAATAAGTTGCAAAAATTTGTTTATTAACAAAAATTTTCGCCCCGGGCAATATTGTTTCTCTTTCGATTCCGCGCCAGAAAGTATTAAAACTTTTTCCACTAGGTCGCACCGCTGCCGCTCTACTGTCTTGGCGGAAACACCACTGCCGCTCGTCCTTACGAAATCGGTTAATCAACAATAAGTCGCAAAATTGGCCTATTAACGAAATTTTTCGCCCAGTGCAATGTTGTTTCTTTTTCGATTCTGCGTAAAAAAGAAAGATACACTTTTTCCTCTAAATCGCACCGTTGAGGCTCCACACTCTTGTAAAGGTCTACGCCGCTAGGACTTAGAAAAATTTTCATACTTTACGATTTTTTCTCTCGATTTTATCGGTATAGGAAAGCGTTGTAGAGGAAAACGTTTGGGACGAAAGTTTCATGGCTTGCGATGCTCTACAAGAATACGACATTTCGATCGCCCGCCGAAATTAGGAAATCGGTTAATTAACAATAAGTTGCAAAAATTTGTTTATTAACAAAAATTTTCGCCCCGGGCAATATTGTTTCTCTTTCGATTCCGCGCCAGAAAGTATTAAAACTTTTTCCACTAGGTCGCACCGCTGCCGCTCTACTGTCTTGGCGGAAACACCACTGCCGCTCGTCCTTACGAAATCGGTTAATCAACAATAAGTCGCAAAATTGGCCTATTAACGAAATTTTTCGCCCAGTGCAATGTTGTTTCTTTTTCGATTCTGCGTAAAAAAGAAAGATACACTTTTTCCTCTAAATCGCACCGTTGAGGCTCCACACTCTTGTAAAGGTCTACGCCGCTAGGACTTAGAAAAATTTTCATACTTTACGATTTTTTCTCTCGATTTTATCGGTATAGGAAAGCGTTGTAGAGGAAAACGTTTGGGACGAAAGTTTCATGGCTTGCGATGCTCTACAAGAATACGACACTTCGATCGCCCGCCGAAATTAGGAAATCGCTTAATTAACAATAAGTTGCAAAAATTTGTTTATTAACAAAAATTTTCGCCCCGGGCAATATTGTTTCTCTTTCGATTCCGCGCCAGAAAGTATTAAAACTTTTTCCACTAGGTCGCACCGCTGCCGCTCTACTGTCTTGGCGGAAACACCACTGCCGCTCGTCCTTACGAAATCGGTTAATCAACAATAAGTCGCAAAATTGGCCTATTAACGAAATTTTTCGCCCAGTGCAATGTTGTTTCTTTTTCGATTCTGCGTAAAAAAGAAAGATACACTTTTTCCTCTAAGTCGCACCGTTGAGGCTCCACACTCTTGTAAAGGTCTACGCCGCTAGGACTTAGAAAAATTTTCATACGCAACGGTTATTCTACAATAACTTTATAAATATTTTGTTTTGCTTGTATACGTGTATAACATTAATTGCTTCAAATACCCGTCCCCGTCGATTGGTGGTTTTGAAAAATTTCTGCGATTAAAAAAAATTTTTATCGCTCTAATTATTGTTAAATATTTTCTAATCTACAATGTAAAATTAAAAACACCCTTATAAAAAGTTGTTGGTATTTTGATCTTATACGAGAATCTATATTTTGTTTTCCAAAAATAATTTTTTTGAGTTTTGAGCCTAACTTCAACTCGCCGTAAAATTTAAATTTTTAAAAAAAATTAAATTTTTTCCTGGCATTATTTATTAATTAGCCCTTCCGCGAGTATCTGTAAAAAAAAAATCTCGAATTTCGAATAATTAAGCATACTTTACTCTTGTGAACTAGCCTTCGCTCGAGCGTCAAAGTCCCAACAGTCCGAAAGTACCGGGGGACTTTACCTAGGCGGGCGGCCGGCGGTCGGCCGTGCCGGCGCCGACGCTCATGCTGGCGCCCTGGGTACTATAAGAGAGACCTTGGTGCGAACGATCCGGCCGGGGCAGCCGCTC
>CAXDIW010000513.1:47500-60000 GCA_963989415.1 Cerceris ruficornis
GAGAATTCCTGCACAGCGTAAACAACACATTCGTAGATGTAACCAACCACCAAGAACTAGTGAAGCCGGTTTTTCATGTGATATTTGTTCGTCTAAATATAAATCTTATGCTGGTCTCCGACAACACATCAAACGTTCTCATCCCGTAGAATATAATACTCAGGATACAATACTTACAGAAACCAGAGCATCTTCATCGAAAAGTAAATGGAGTACCTCTGAGGAAAAACAGTTAGCTCGTCTGGAATCACAATTGCCGCATGGTCTATTGCAGAAAGAAATAAATACTCGTTTAGCCAGCCTTCATTCAGGAAGAACCTACGAAGCCATTAGAAAACAGCGTCAGAAAAGTTCCTATAAAAATTGTCTTGCCGAAATCGCTGCCGGTACAAACCTACCACAAAACCCTCCCGCATCCACATCTCAGGTAATGAATGAAAATCAGAGTCATAGAAATATCTGTCCCCGTACTCCTCGTATTCGTCTCCAGAGAATTGATGCTATAGCTCCGTGGAATAGAACAACACCAGAGTTGGCTTCAGAAGTGATTATGGTGAATGCTGAAGAGGATACTGTAAGCGACAATCCTACTTGCAGCTTGATTAAAAATTCTGGTATTTGCAACTTCCTCAAAGAGCACTCTCCAGCTTGCTCCCCAGCCATTCAGCAATTAGTTCAACTTCTATTTGATGATAGTAGTTTTGAAGAATTTGACATAGCCATTTCTGAAGCGATTCGTAACCTCTCGACATCAAAAACTCTAGACAAAACCTCAAAACATAATAAAAAGAAAAATAGTCAACATAACAAGATAAAACGTAAATCAAAAACTAATCGTGCAGCAATCCGTTCAGCAACCTTTAACAAATATCAACAATTATTTAAACGCAATCCATCCCAATTAGCACATAAAATTTTAGACGACAAAAACACAGATCCCGAAATTTTCCCTGATATTAATGACATTGAAAACGAATACCGCCATCTCTTCGAAGAATGCCCTCCTTATACTACTTCCTTATCAGAATCTCCAAATAACATTATCCATTTAGATCATCCTATCTCCCTCAGAGAAATTTCCCGAGCTCTTTCTCGTTTAAAGGAAACAGCCTGTGGAACTGATAAAATAATACGAGATCACTTACGCAATGCCAATCGATCAGATTTGATATGTCTCATTAATATAGTATTTGGTCTATGTCGTACTCCAGATATTCTTCGTCATAACCGCACAGTATTGATCCCAAAAAAGGGTGACCTTTCATGCGTATCAAATTGGCGTCCAATTACAGTTTCTTCACTTTTTACTCGTTTATTACATAAAATCTTGGCTGCACGTTTATCAGAAAATATTAAGTTACATCACGCACAAAGGGGATTTACACCGGGAGACGGGGTCATGACCAGTTATACGATATTGGATACAATTATACGAGAACATCGAAACAATGGCAAGCCGCTACACGTAGTCTCTATTGATCTAACCAAAGCCTTTGATCGAGTACATCCTATAGCTATAGAGAACGCACTAGTTAAGAAAGGAGTCGATCACCATACTGTCCGATATATTATGTCAACTTATAGGAACGTCGATACCGTCATTGAATGCCAAGGCCAAAGAAGCTCGCCAATAAAAATGTGCAGAGGAGTTCGCCAAGGAGACACAGACAGCCCGATACTTTTCAATATCGTAATGGATGATTTTGTGTCTTCCATCAATTCCACAGATGGTGTTAAACTTGGTGACGCTAAAATAGGTTGCCTATTATTCGCTGACGATATCGTTCTTCTTAGCAATACAATCCACGGCATGCAGGAACACATAATTAAATTACACAACTTTTTAGATAGCACTCATATGGATGTGAATACTTCAAAATGTCGTGCTCTGCAACTCACACGTGTTCACGGCACCAAACGGGTTGCCGTCAACACTAACCCTTTATATAAAATAAATAACAAGTTAATACCCGCCTTAAAAGTCCTAGAACAATTAAAATATCTTGGCCACAATTATAACCAAAATGGAATGATCGCTCCTTCCGCCTCAAACTTAGAATCCATGTTAGACCGTCTTCGTCATGCCGCATTACGCCCATGGCAGAAAATCTTCATACTTAACCGCTTTTTAATTCCACGTCTCATGCATTGCAATCAATCATCCGACATCACGGTAGGAAAACTCACTTACATCGACAGATTAATTAGAAAATTCGTAAAGTCAACTCTCCATTTACCAATAACTACACCGACCGCTTATCTTCATGCTAAAATTAGAGACGGTGGTTTATCTATACCATGCTTGCGTCACCAAATTGGTGTCATATATCGTCGCCGACTGCAACGCATTAGTCTACAAAGTGATCCTGATTTCAATGCCGCCTTTCACACTCCGTCCATGAAGAGATTAATGCAAAAACTTGACATAATTTGCCAAGGTATACCCACCACAAGATCTGCAGTTACACGTTACTGGGCCACTAGTTTACATAAATCTGCACTGGGTAATGGTTTGCAATATAATTCACCGTTCTCTAGTAGTTGGATACTTGATCCTCCCCCTTTTTGGACCGGCCGTGACTATATTCGTGCTATACAACTTCGCATAGGACTTCTACCTACTGGCGGAGCACCATATATCAATTCTGAGGCCGCTCAGTGCCGCTATCCTACATGTGTTGGCAGAAGAGAAACGTTATCGCATGTGCTTCAATGGTGCCCTGTTACTCACTATCAACGTATACAGAGACACGACAAGGCCACACAAGACCTTGCTAACCATCTTAAGAAAATAGGACTAGATATTCAAGAAGCCCCTAGAATAAATACAAGAGACAATAGATATATTCCTGATCTTTTAGTAATAGATAATAAAAACCGAACCTGTAATATAATAGAAACCACAATTATCTGGGAACGCGGCGGTAGTCTCTTAGATGCTGCAAAATTAAAACGTGATAAGTATAACATTCCGGAAGTTTTAGATAGCATAAAAGACAAATACAATTTGGCTCAACGTCCCAAAGTTCTACCATTTGTGATCGGCGCGAGAGGATGTTGGCCCCCGTCTAATGATACTATTTGGCAACATTACAATCTACCAGGTTACCTCCAAAGAATAATAGTCTGTAATGTGTTACGCTACGGATCCTCGATTCACAAATTCTTTATGACGCACACGTGGCGTAAAAGGAAAAAGAAAAAATAACATCTGTCTTGTTTTGTTTTATTTGTTACTATCGTAGAAATATATATTTACTTTATTGGTGTACATGTACGTTTATTTCGTGTTTTCATTTCTTATTTTATTTGTTCAGCTAATGTTAGCAAAATTCAATTTAGTTAGTTTTCTTTTGTTGTTTATATAGTATATGTAATTATTATAAACTCAAATTATGTAAGGTGTTCTAATCCATCTCTATGCTTACCAGTGGGCCCGACAGTTTCCTTCTGAAACTTCGGAAAAATTTTTAAAATCACTGGACTACTTCTGGAAAATCTTCAGAAGAATATTATAGCCAAATGCCTCGTCATCTAATTAGTGACGCGCATGAATGGATTAACGAGATTCCCAAGCTGTCCCTATCTCCGCTGTTCGGTAAACTTAGAAGACTCGCGGCGAGTCGATGGGGCCTTCGCTTCACAACGCTCGCGACATTGTACCGCGGAGTCTTCTGCCCGGTAGTCGGCTATGCGGCCGCCGGCTGGAGCGATCGATGTAACGCGGGCGATATTAAGACCCTTCAGGCAGCGCAGCGGCGAGCACTTATTTCAGTGTGCGCCGCCTATAGAAAGACGTCCTTCGAGGCGCTCTGCGTTGTCGCAGGCGAGGTCCCCATCGACCTGCACTTAGAAGTGCGTAGGGCCATATATGAAATCAGGAAAGGCAGGGACGCCAAGATCGGGGATATCCTGGTCCCCGCCGCGGCGGAAGACGCGACCGAGCGCGTCAAAACACAGGCGATATATATGTGGCAGGCCCGGTGGGAAGTCTCCACCAAAGGCCGCACCACACACGCGTTTTTCGAGACCGTGCAGCAGCGACTCGCTGCACGGTGGGTCACGCCTGATCACCATTGCACCCAGGTACTGACCGGCCACGGCAACTTCCGCGAGCGGCTCGCGATGTACGAAGTTGTCGAGGACCCGCAATGTACATGTGGTGAAGGCATCGACTCCGTTGCGCACCACGTCCTAGAATGTAAGGAATTCGCCCCCCAGAGAGTAGCTCTGGAGGAGTTTATAGGAAACGCGGAATGGCCAACGGCGGCACGAAATCTCGTCGCCTCCCCGGAAGCCTTCTGCGTACTCGCGGATTTTAGTAGGGAAACTCTTCAGCTGAAGAGTTTCCAATTAGACGCTCAATAGGGCCAAATGGGTGTCACGCGCGACACCGGGATGAGGCCGCCCCGTGGTTCCCCGTGGATGCGATCTCAGCGGGAAGTGGAAACACTTCGCGACGGGATCGTAACTAAACTCATCCTCCTGTAACGGCGTACAGGCAGTTGGGATTTTTGCAGGCCCGAGCCCCTGGCAGTATAACTGCTGGAAGTAGATGGTTAGATTCTGTTGCGTATGCCTATCAAGGCGAGGTCGCATGATCTGAGTCGTCTCGCACGGCCAGGTCTTACAATAGGCTGTCCCTATCTCGCCTCAGGAGCTAACCGTTGAGCAAATCCAGTTAGTATGGGCGTAACGACCCCAAGGTATCCGAGTTAATTGTGGACTTTATATTGTGCGATCCTCAAGGATCAGTCCAGTTTACTGGCTGATACGGGCTCAGCAAACCCGAGGTACCTTAGCTAGTGTGTTCCGCAGGAGCTGGTAGAGGCCAGTATGGGTCTGACGCACCCACGGTGTCCAAGTAGAGGCGAGGCATTAAATTGATGAGGCCCCTCAGGAGCTAACTCGGTGAGGTATCCGGTTAGTATGGGCGTAACGAACCCAAGGTGTCCGAGTTGAATGTGGACTGTGTGATGAGGCCCCTCAGGAGCTAATCGTCGAGAAATCCGATTAGTATGGGCGTAACGAACCCAAGGTGTCCGAGTTGTTTGCGGATTATATTGTGCGATCCTCAAGGATCAGTCCAGTTTACTGGCTGATACGGGCTCAGCAAACCCGAGGTACCTTAGCTAGTGTGTTCCGCAGGAGCTGGTAGAGGCCAGTATGGGTCTGACGCACCCACGGTGTCCAAGTAGTGGCGAGGCATTAAATAATGAGGCCCCTCAGGAGCTAACCGTCGAGAAATCCGGTTAGTATGGGCGTAACGAACCCAAGGTGTCCGAGTTAGTTGCGGAATTTATAATGTGTGATCCTCAAGGATCAGTCCAGTTTACTGGCTGATACGGGCTCAGCAAACCCGAGGTACCTTAGCTAGTGTGTTCCGCAGGAGCTGGTAGAGGCCAGTATGGGTCTGACACACCCACGGTGTCCAAGTAGAGGCGAGGCATTAAATTAATGAGGCCCCTCAGGAGCTAACTTGGTGAGGTATCCAGTTAGTATGGGCGTAACGAACCCAAGGTGTCCGAGTTGAACGTGGACTGTGTGATGAGGCTCCTCAGGAGCTAACCGTTGAGAAATCCGGTTAGTATGGGCGTAACGAACCCAAGGTGTCCGAGTTTGTTGTGGACTTGATATCGTGCGATCCTCAAGGATCAGTCCAGTTTACTGGCTGATACGGGCTCAGCAAACCCGAGGTACCTTAGCTTGTGAGTTCCGCAGGAACTGGCCGCGGCCAGTATGGGTCTAACACACCCACGGTGTCCGAAGTTTCGAAGTCCTGCACAACATCTGCGGACAAGTTGGTTGAGGAGTTGTTCAATAGGGCCAATTGGGTGTCACGCGCGACACCAGGACGAGGCCGCCCCGAGGTTCCCCGTGGATGCGATCCCAGCGGGAAGTGGAAACACTTCGCGATGGGATCGTAACTAAACTCGTCCTCCTGTATCGGCGTACAGGCAGCTGGGATTTTTGCAGGCCCGGGACCCTGGCAGTGGTGGCTGCTGGAAGTGGATAGTAGATTCTGTTGCGTATGCCTATCAAGGCGAGGTCGCATGATCTGAGTCGTCTAGTACGGCCAGGTCTTACAATAGCTGTCCCTATCTCTCCGCAGGAGCTAGTCGCTACGGCGGCTAGTATGGGTATGACGCACCCACGGTGTCCAAGTCGGTGGCGAAGTAAATGATGAGGCGCCTCAGGAGCTAACCGTTGAGCAAATCCAGTTAGTATGGGCGTAACGACCCCAAGGTATCCGAGTTAATTGTGGACTTTATATTGTGCGATCCTCAAGGATCAGTCCAGTTTACTGGCTGATACGGGCTCAGCAAACCCGAGGTACCTTAGCTAGTGTGTTCCGCAGGAGCTGGTAGAGGCCAGTATGGGTCTGACGCACCCACGGTGTCCAAGTAGAGGCGAGGAATTAAATTGATGAGGCCCCTCAGGAGCTAACCGTCGAGAAATCCGGTTAGTATGGGCGTAACGAACCCAAGGTGTCCGAGTTAGTTGCGGAATTTATATTGTGTGATCCTCAAGGATCAGTCCAGTTTACTGGCTGATACGGGCTCAGCAAACCCGAGGTACCTTAGCTAGTGTGTTCCGCAGGAGCTGGTAGAGGCCAGTATGGGTCTGACGCACCCACGGTGTCCAAGTAGAGGCGAGGCATTAAATTGATGAGGCCCCTCAGGAGCTAACTCGGTGAGGTATCCGGTTAGTTTGGGCGTAACGAACCCAAGGTGTCCGAGTTGAATGTGGACTGTGTGATGAGGCCCCTCAGGAGCTAATCGTCGAGAAATCCGATTAGTATGGGCGTAACGAACCCAAGGTGTCCGAGTTGTTTGCGGATTATATTGTGCGATCCTCAAGGATCAGTCCAGTTTACTGGCTGATACGGGCTCAGCAAACCCGAGGTACCTTAGCTAGTGTGTTCCGCAGGAGCTGGTAGAGGCCAGTATGGGTCTGACGCACCCACGGTGTCCAAGTAGAGGCGAGGCATTAAATAATGAGGCCCCTCAGGAGCTAACCGTCGAGAAATCCGGTTAGTATGGGCGTAACGAACCCAAGGTGTCCGAGTTAGTTGCGGAATTTATAATGTGTGATCCTCAAGGATCAGTCCAGTTTACTGGCTGATACGGGCTCAGCAAACCCGAGGTACCTTAGCTAGTGTGTTCCGCAGGAGCTGGTAGAGGCCAGTATGGGTCTGACGCACCCACGGTGTCCAAGTAGAGGCGAGGCATTAAATTAATGAGGCCCCTCAGGAGCTAACTTGGTGAGGTATCCAGTTAGTATGGGCGTAACGAACCCAAGGTGTCCGAGTTGAACGTGGACTGTGTGATGAGGCTCCTCAGGAGCTAACCGTTGAGAAATCCGGTTAGTATGGGCGTAACGAACCCAAGGTGTCCGAGTTTGTTGTGGACTTTATATCGTGCGATCCTCAAGGATCAGTCCAGTTTACTGGCTGATACGGGCTCAGCAAACCCGAGGTACCTTAGCTTGTGAGTTCCGCAGGAACTGGCCGCGGCCAGTATGGGTCTAACACACCCACGGTGTCCGAAGTTTCGAAGTCCTGCACAACATCTGCGGACAAGTTGGTTGAGGAGTTGTTCAATAGGGCCAATTGGGTGTCACGCGCGACACCAGGACGAGGCCGCCCCGAGGTTCCCCGTGGATGCGATCCCAGCGGGAAGTGGAAACACTTCGCGATGGGATCGTAACTAAACTCGTCCTCCTGTATCGGCGTACAGGCAGCTGGGATTTTTGCAGGCCCGGGACCCTGGCAGCGGTGGCTGCTGGAAGTGGATAGTAGATTCTGTTGCGTATGCCTATCAAGGCGAGGTCGCATGATCTGAGTCGTCTAGTACGGCCAGGTCTTACAATAGCTGTCCCTATCTGTCGAGGCCTGACAGTCGAAGCGAACGGACGTACCGAGCGGAGCGCTCCGTATACCTGCGACCGATACCTGCGGCAACCCTTCCGAGCGAGTCCCGGCGAAAGTGACAGTTTTAAGCGTGCTATTTCTGCAAATATTTCTTTAATATTAAAGAATCTTACGTTTATTTAAACTGTTCCAGTTAGTAATTATCTGTGTGAAGTGTATTCTGTGCGGGCAAATTGGTGCTCGTTGCAGGAAACTGCTAGCGAAGCCAATTTTCGCTCGAAGTGGTTTTCAAAGTGAATTCCCGTGTATATTCAGTCACGGCTGAATATACTCGTTAATTTTACTTTGCGAACCGCGCGTGTGTCTGTGGAATAGTAATTGTGTGAATATCTGCTGAAGGAAACAGGGGGAAATCGTTTTTCACAGGCGAAGGACGCCTAGTATAGAATTAAAACTTTCCGCAGGAATATCTTACCCCCGGGTAGGAATTCCGAGGAAAGCTCGCGGCCCCTGATTCCTCCCAGCAAGAGGAACATTTTGAGTATTCAATCGCTTAATTCGATTGAATACTCAAGGAGATATTAATATTTTTCCTTGAGTCTACAGATCCAGGGCGTGGCAGGCGGCCATATTGGACGCGCGCGTGGTCACGTACGCCACGCGCCGAGCGCCGAGGTAACGGTACCCGCCGATCGGAGCAGCGGAGCCGAGCCTAGCGGCGCCGACCTGAGCCGAGCGGCCCCGAGGGGATCCGAGCAGCCTGAGGGAGAGAGAGGAGGAGAGAGGTCGAGCGATCGGCCGAGGGACGGCGGAGACGGCCGAGCCCAGCCGACCAGCGACGGAGGAAAGGGAGAGAGAGGGAGCGATGGCTCCGACCTCCGAGAAGGAGGGGAGCCCCGAGCCAGCGACTTCCACAGCGCAGCCGATACCCGAGCGACCGGACGACGCAGCGCTGAAGGAGAAGAAGGAGGAGAGAAGGAAGAAGAGGGAGGAGGAGAGAATGGCGCTCATAGCGCAACGGAACGAGGAGTCGACCCTCGAGTCGGCCATGGAGACGGACGGCGAGTGGGAGCCCGTCCGCAGGAGAAAGAACAGCGGGAGGAAGGAGGCGGTCGCTGCGCCTCCCCCCAGCGGCGAACGAGACGGCGACACGGAAGCGAGCAGCGGAAACAAGCGGCGATTCAGGAGCGGAGGGAAAAAATCGCTGCAAGGTGGTAAGTGTTAGGAGCACTAACCTTCCACCCATTGTTATCGTAGACCTCGACGAGGACGCTATGCCACCACCGCCGAAACCAGCGCCCACAGCAGCGGCGAAGAAGCCGAGGAGGGACACGGAGCCCACAAAAGCAGCCGAGAAGGAGAGTAGCGCTCCCAAGGCCCCAACCCACCCGGAGGAAGGTTCTCTGGAGAGAACCCGCGTAGCAGTGGCAGAAATGCAGCGGGAGATCACATCCTACTGCCTGGACCAAGCGAACGAGCTCTCCTTGGCGCACGCGAGTTATATAATAACCCGCGTAAACAAGCTGGTAGGAGTGGTCGGGGATCTTACCCTGCAGTGCGGCCGCCTCGAAGGACGACTGACAGAGAAGGACTCAAACGAAATCAAACGGACGGAGGGAAAAAGCCAGCCGGCACAACAACAGCAGCGCAGCGCAGCCCAGCGTAAAGAACCCGCCAAGGGGCCTCTCCGATGCACGGAGAAAGCTGCCACCGTGGACCCAACCCCTGCCGAGGCGTCGAGCATCCGCTCCTTCGCCTCCGCAGTAAAGAAGGTGGCCACACCTCCGATGCGGCAAATTCCAACCGCCGCAAAAGTCGCGGCGGCGGCTATCCAGGCATCTGGAAGGTCCCAACCACGGTTCGAGGTCCGTATAAGACCAACCTCGACAACCGCAGCGGCCAGCAGCGAGGAGACGAAGAGGAAAATGATGGGAATGATAAACCCGGCGGCCGAGAAAATCGCGGTCAAGGCCGTCAGGAAGGGTAAGGACGATAGCGTAATCGTGGAGACCGCGAAAGAAGAACACCTCAAAGCCTTCCTCAACAGCGCCAAGCTGAAGGAGGCCGGCTTCGAGGTGACGAAACCCGCCGGTGAAAAACCGCGAGTGATTATCTTTGACGTGCCGCGCTACATAGAAGCTCAGGATATCTCGGAAAATATCCTCGCGCAAAATTTCGTTGCTCGCCCCGAAGGAAACGCCGCGGATTTCGTAAACCCGATTTTTAAAACCGGGAAACGCGAACGGGACGTGGTTGACTGGGTAGTCGAAGTGACGCCCGAGTTACGAAAACGACTACTAGCGAAAGACAAAGTGTGTGTCGGTTGGATGACCTGCCGCATCAGGGACTATTTAGTGGCCACCCGGTGTTATAAGTGCCAAGCCTACGGTCATGTGGCAAAGTTCTGCCGCCAGGAAGTGGAAACGTGCAAACACTGCGCGAAGCCTGGACATCGAGCCGCAGACTGCCCGGACAAAGGAAAGATGGCCTGCTGCATTAATTGCAAAAAGACGGGACGGAACCACCAACACAGCGCCGGGAGCAAAAGCTGTCCATCGTACGAGGCCGCCCTGCTGAGGAGAGTCGCTCAAATCCACTATGGATAAGACGACACGCAGCAGCAGTCAACGAGCTTCCTCGCCAGCAGACGCCGAAGGATCGACACCCACAGGTACCGGCCCTCGGGCTGTTTTTGTATCCTCGCCTGCTCGCGAACGCGTAGGTAGGGCCCTCAGATCGGAGACGGCTCCGCCTGAGGGAAGTAGATTCACGTATCCCCACGCCCGCGTGGTCGAAACCGCGCCGTCCGTGCCACGCGCCGCGAACCCCACCGCGAATCCCAACGCGTCAACCGCGCCGCGCTCTCTCGCGACTCCTTCCGCCGCGCAGCCGCAGCCGCCGCCGCCGACCGAAACCGCGAACGTGACCACGGGAATTAGGATACTGCAGTTGAATATGCGGCGTTCAGCTGCAGTAAGCGGCGAAGTGCGCCAACTCGTGGCCGAGAAGCGCCTAGACGTCCTGCTCCTGCAGGAACCATACGTCAGAGCGATCGGCGCGAGATACAATCTCTGCGGACTAGGTTCGGGAATTAGGATCGCTGCCGCACGCTCACAACGTCCGTGGGCTGCGGTAGCCGTAGCGAATCCCTCGGTCCAGATTCTCCTTGTCTCACAGCTAAGCACGAGCCACTGCGTCGTAGCGGAAGTGCAAGCGCCCAGCTTCTCATTCTACGCCGTCTCGTGCTATTTTCAGTACAGCGACGAGATTGAGAAGCACCTCAGACACCTCGAGGTGGTGTTCCATTCTCTGAGGGGGAAGAGACTCTTAGTAGGAACAGATGCGAACGCCCGATCGTCCCTCTGGGGTCCCCAGAGTACCGACGAAAGAGGTTCTCTCTTCGAGGATCTCATCCGGGCGTTTGATATGACGGTGGTCAACGTCCCCGGCCAAGGTCCCACCTACGAGGCGGTAACAGGTTCGTCGTTCATCGACGTTACCCTGGCATCGCCTCCCATCACCCAATTCATCAGGGAATGGAAGGTGAGGCGCGATTGGACCAACAGCGACCACCACTCCATCGATCTGAGGCTCAGGGTGCCGAAAACCGCTCGAGATGGTCGGCGCCTTGCTTCCAGCCGGTTCGACACCCGTCGGGCCGACTGGGATCGATTCGCCGACGCCCTCGCGGAGCTCTCGCGGGAGAGACTGGCTCCCTGTGCCTTAAACTCGGTGGAGGAAGTAGAGGCGATGGCGGAGACGCTTACCGGAGTCCTTACGGATGCCAGCACAGCGTCGATGCCGCGTAAACGACAATTTAGGAAGTCCAACCCGTGGTGGACAGCGAAATTAACGAACATAAAGAAGGCCGTGTACCGTAAAAGACGCGCGCTCCAGAGGAGTAGAGACGAACCCTCCCACCTCGAAAACCTGCGTATTTACCGCTCTTCTTTGCGGGAATATAGCAGGGAGGTCAGGAGGGCGAAGCTCGAAAGCTGGCAGAACTTCGTCTCGTCGCACGGGAATTCGGAGCCGTGGGGCTTCGTTTATAAGCACCAGGCTGAGAAAGTCCGACTTCAGACCGTGCTTAGTACGGTCCGGCGAGACGACGGTTCCAGCACGATGAGTATTCAGGAAACTGCCAGCTACCTCCTGGAAGCTCACGTCCCAGACGATCGGGAAGACGAGGACACGCCATCCCAGCGTGAAATTAGGATGTCTTCATCGGCTCCGCCGTGCACGGCGGACTCGCCTCCTTTCACGGAGTCCGAGGTCGCCGCTGCGGTGAAGACGTTTTTCAAAGACAAGGCGCCCGGACCGGACGAAATCGAAGTCCGAGTTCTCAAAGCGGCAAATAGGATAATCCCCGATCAGGTACTGCGGCTCTTCAACGCGTGCCTTCTGTGGGGCGTCTTTCCCTCCGCCTGGAAGGTGGGCTCGCTAAGAGCCCTCCTGAAAGGCAAGGGCAAGGACGAGAAGGACCCGCGATCGTATAGGCCAATTTGCCTCCTCTCCGTCGTAGGGAAGTTGTTTGAGAAGCTCTTGAAGCGTAGAATCGCCAGCACGTCGTTGGCACCGGGAAAAGTCTCCGACAGACAATTCGGGTTCACACCCGGAAAATCTACGG
>CAXDIW010000513.1:65000-214828 GCA_963989415.1 Cerceris ruficornis
CTCTACAAGAATACGACACTTCGATCGCCCGCCGAAAATAGGAAATCGCTTAATTAACAATAAGTTGCAAAAATTTGTTTATTAACAAAAATTTTCGCCCCGGGCAATATTGTTTCTCTTTCGATTCCGCGCCAGAAAGTATTAAAACTTTTTCCACTAGGTCGCACCGCTGCCGCTCTACTGTCTTGGCGGAAACACCACTGCCGCCCGTCCTTACGAAATCGGTTAATCAACAATAAGTCGCAAAATTGGCCTATTAACGAAATTTTTCGCCCAGTGCAATGTTGTTTCTTTTTCGATTCTGCGTAAAAAAGAAAGATACACTTTTTCCTCTAAGTCGCACCGTTGAGGCTCCACACTCTTGTAAAGGTCTACGCCGCTAGGACTTAGAAAAATTTTCATACTTTACGATTTTTTCTCTCGATTTTATCGGTATAGGAAAGCGTTGTAGAGGAAAACGTTTGGGACGAAAGTTTCATGGCTTGCGATGCTCTACAAGAATACGACACTCCGATCGCCCGCCGAAATTAGGAAATCGGTTAATTAACAATAAGTTGCAAAAATTTGTTTATTAACAAAAATTTTCGCCCCGGGCAATATTGTTTCTCTTTCGATTCCGCGCCAGAAAGTATTAAAACTTTTTCCACTAGGTCGCACCGCTGCCGCTCTACTGTCTTGGCGGAAACACCACTGCCGCTCGTCCTTACGAAATCGGTTAATCAACAATAAGTCGCAAAATTGGCCTATTAACGAAATTTTTCGCCCAGTGCAATGTTGTTTCTTTTTCGATTCTGCGTAAAAAAGAAAGATACACTTTTTCCTCTAAATCGCACCGTTGAGGCTCCACACTCTTGTAAAGGTCTACGCCGCTAGGACTTAGAAAAATTTTCATACTTTACGATTTTTTCTCTCGATTTTATCGGTATAGGAAAGCGTTGTAGAGGAAAACGTTTGGGACGAAAGTTTCATGGCTTGCGATGCTCTACAAGAATACGACATTTCGATCGCCCGCCGAAATTAGGAAATCGGTTAATTAACAATAAGTTGCAAAAATTTGTTTATTAACAAAAATTTTCGCCCCGGGCAATATTGTTTCTCTTTCGATTCCGCGCCAGAAAGTATTAAAACTTTTTCCACTAGGTCGCACCGCTGCCGCTCTACTGTCTTGGCGGAAACACCACTGCCGCTCGTCCTTACGAAATCGGTTAATCAACAATAAGTCGCAAAATTGGCCTATTAACGAAATTTTTCGCCCAGTGCAATGTTGTTTCTTTTTCGATTCTGCGTAAAAAAGAAAGATACACTTTTTCCTCTAAGTCGCACCGTTGAGGCTCCACACTCTTGTAAAGGTCTACGCCGCTAGGACTTAGAAAAATTTTCATACTTTACGATTTTTTCTCTCGATTTTATCGGTATAGGAAAGCGTTGTAGAGGAAAACGTTTGGGACGAAAGTTTCATGGCTTGCGATGCTCTACAAGAATACGACACTCCGATCGCCCGCCGAAATTAGGAAATCGGTTAATTAACAATAAGTTGCAAAAATTTGTTTATTAACAAAAATTTTCGCCCCGGGCAATATTGTTTCTCTTTCGATTCCGCGCCAGAAAGTATTAAAACTTTTTCCACTAGGTCGCACCGCTGCCGCTCTACTGTCTTGGCGGAAACACCACTGCCGCTCGTCCTTACGAAATCGGTTAATCAACAATAAGTCGCAAAATTGGCCTATTAACGAAATTTTTCGCCCAGTGCAATGTTGTTTCTTTTTCGATTCTGCGTAAAAAAGAAAGATACACTTTTTCCTCTAAATCGCACCGTTGAGGCTCCACACTCTTGTAAAGGTCTACGCCGCTAGGACTTAGAAAAATTTTCATACTTTACGATTTTTTCTCTCGATTTTATCGGTATAGGAAAGCGTTGTAGAGGAAAACGTTTGGGACGAAAGTTTCATGGCTTGCGATGCTCTACAAGAATACGACATTTCGATCGCCCGCCGAAATTAGGAAATCGGTTAATTAACAATAAGTTGCAAAAATTTGTTTATTAACAAAAATTTTCGCCCCGGGCAATATTGTTTCTCTTTCGATTCCGCGCCAGAAAGTATTAAAACTTTTTCCACTAGGTCGCACCGCTGCCGCTCTACTGTCTTGGCGGAAACACCACTGCCGCTCGTCCTTACGAAATCGGTTAATCAACAATAAGTCGCAAAATTGGCCTATTAACGAAATTTTTCGCCCAGTGCAATGTTGTTTCTTTTTCGATTCTGCGTAAAAAAGAAAGATACACTTTTTCCTCTAAATCGCACCGTTGAGGCTCCACACTCTTGTAAAGGTCTACGCCGCTAGGACTTAGAAAAATTTTCATACTTTACGATTTTTTCTCTCGATTTTATCGGTATAGGAAAGCGTTGTAGAGGAAAACGTTTGGGACGAAAGTTTCATGGCTTGCGATGCTCTACAAGAATACGACATTTCGATCGCCCGCCGAAATTAGGAAATCGGTTAATTAACAATAAGTTGCAAAAATTTGTTTATTAACAAAAATTTTCGCCCCGGGCAATATTGTTTCTCTTTCGATTCCGCGCCAGAAAGTATTAAAACTTTTTCCACTAGGTCGCACCGCTGCCGCTCTACTGTCTTGGCGGAAACACCACTGCCGCTCGTCCTTACGAAATCGGTTAATCAACAATAAGTCGCAAAATTGGCCTATTAACGAAATTTTTCGCCCAGTGCAATGTTGTTTCTTTTTCGATTCTGCGTAAAAAAGAAAGATACACTTTTTCCTCTAAATCGCACCGTTGAGGCTCCACACTCTTGTAAAGGTCTACGCCGCTAGGACTTAGAAAAATTTTCATACTTTACGATTTTTTCTCTCGATTTTATCGGTATAGGAAAGCGTTGTAGAGGAAAACGTTTGGGACGAAAGTTTCATGGCTTGCGATGCTCTACAAGAATACGACACTTCGATCGCCCGCCGAAATTAGGAAATCGCTTAATTAACAATAAGTTGCAAAAATTTGTTTATTAACAAAAATTTTCGCCCCGGGCAATATTGTTTCTCTTTCGATTCCGCGCCAGAAAGTATTAAAACTTTTTCCACTAGGTCGCACCGCTGCCGCTCTACTGTCTTGGCGGAAACACCACTGCCGCCCGTCCTTACGAAATCGGTTAATCAACAATAAGTCGCAAAATTGGCCTATTAACGAAATTTTTCGCCCAGTGCAATGTTGTTTCTTTTTCGATTCTGCGTAAAAAAGAAAGATACACTTTTTCCTCTAAGTCGCACCGTTGAGGCTCCACACTCTTGTAAAGGTCTACGCCGCTAGGACTTAGAAAAATTTTCATACTTTACGATTTTTTCTCTCGATTTTATCGGTATAGGAAAGCGTTGTAGAGGAAAACGTTTGGGACGAAAGTTTCATGGCTTGCGATGCTCTACAAGAATACGACACTCCGATCGCCCGCCGAAATTAGGAAATCGGTTAATTAACAATAAGTTGCAAAAATTTGTTTATTAACAAAAATTTTCGCCCCGGGCAATATTGTTTCTCTTTCGATTCCGCGCCAGAAAGTATTAAAACTTTTTCCACTAGGTCGCACCGCTGCCGCTCTACTGTCTTGGCGGAAACACCACTGCCGCTCGTCCTTACGAAATCGGTTAATCAACAATAAGTCGCAAAATTGGCCTATTAACGAAATTTTTCGCCCAGTGCAATGTTGTTTCTTTTTCGATTCTGCGTAAAAAAGAAAGATACACTTTTTCCTCTAAATCGCACCGTTGAGGCTCCACACTCTTGTAAAGGTCTACGCCGCTAGGACTTAGAAAAATTTTCATACTTTACGATTTTTTCTCTCGATTTTATCGGTATAGGAAAGCGTTGTAGAGGAAAACGTTTGGGACGAAAGTTTCATGGCTTGCGATGCTCTACAAGAATACGACATTTCGATCGCCCGCCGAAATTAGGAAATCGGTTAATTAACAATAAGTTGCAAAAATTTGTTTATTAACAAAAATTTTCGCCCCGGGCAATATTGTTTCTCTTTCGATTCCGCGCCAGAAAGTATTAAAACTTTTTCCACTAGGTCGCACCGCTGCCGCTCTACTGTCTTGGCGGAAACACCACTGCCGCTCGTCCTTACGAAATCGGTTAATCAACAATAAGTCGCAAAATTGGCCTATTAACGAAATTTTTCGCCCAGTGCAATGTTGTTTCTTTTTCGATTCTGCGTAAAAAAGAAAGATACACTTTTTCCTCTAAATCGCACCGTTGAGGCTCCACACTCTTGTAAAGGTCTACGCCGCTAGGACTTAGAAAAATTTTCATACTTTACGATTTTTTCTCTCGATTTTATCGGTATAGGAAAGCGTTGTAGAGGAAAACGTTTGGGACGAAAGTTTCATGGCTTGCGATGCTCTACAAGAATACGACACTTCGATCGCCCGCCGAAATTAGGAAATGGCTTAATTAACAATAAGTTGCAAAAATTTGTTTATTAACAAAAATTTTCGCCCCGGGCAATATTGTTTCTCTTTCGATTCCGCGCCAGAAAGTATTAAAACTTTTTCCACTAGGTCGCACCGCTGCCGCTCTACTGTCTTGGCGGAAACACCACTGCCGCCCGTCC
Organism: Cerceris ruficornis; assembly: GCA_963989415.1. Classification (NCBI taxonomy): domain Eukaryota; kingdom Metazoa; phylum Arthropoda; class Insecta; order Hymenoptera; family Crabronidae; genus Cerceris; species Cerceris ruficornis. Next base: position 69,624 of record CAXDIW010000513.1, read on the forward strand.
TTACGAAATCGGTTAATCAACAATAAGTCGCAAAATTGGCCTATTAACGAAATTTTTCGCCCAGTGCAATGTTGTTTCTTTTTCGATTCTGCGTAAAAAAGAAAGATACACTTTTTCCTCTAAGTCGCACCGTTGAGGCTCCACACTCTTGTAAAGGTCTACGCCGCTAGGACTTAGAAAAATTTTCATACTTTACGATTTTTTCTCTCGATTTTATCGGTATAGGAAAGCGTTGTAGAGGAAAACGTTTGGGACGAAAGTTTCATGGCTTGCGATGCTCTACAAGAATACGACACTCCGATCGCCCGCCGAAATTAGGAAATCGGTTAATTAACAATAAGTTGCAAAAATTTGTTTATTAACAAAAATTTTCGCCCCGGGCAATATTGTTTCTCTTTCGATTCCGCGCCAGAAAGTATTAAAACTTTTTCCACTAGGTCGCACCGCTGCCGCTCTACTGTCTTGGCGGAAACACCACTGCCGCTCGTCCTTACGAAATCGGTTAATCAACAATAAGTCGCAAAATTGGCCTATTAACGAAATTTTTCGCCCAGTGCAATGTTGTTTCTTTTTCGATTCTGCGTAAAAAAGAAAGATACACTTTTTCCTCTAAATCGCACCGTTGAGGCTCCACACTCTTGTAAAGGTCTACGCCGCTAGGACTTAGAAAAATTTTCATACTTTACGATTTTTTCTCTCGATTTTATCGGTATAGGAAAGCGTTGTAGAGGAAAACGTTTGGGACGAAAGTTTCATGGCTTGCGATGCTCTACAAGAATACGACATTTCGATCGCCCGCCGAAATTAGGAAATCGGTTAATTAACAATAAGTTGCAAAAATTTGTTTATTAACAAAAATTTTCGCCCCGGGCAATATTGTTTCTCTTTCGATTCCGCGCCAGAAAGTATTAAAACTTTTTCCACTAGGTCGCACCGCTGCCGCTCTACTGTCTTGGCGGAAACACCACTGCCGCTCGTCCTTACGAAATCGGTTAATCAACAATAAGTCGCAAAATTGGCCTATTAACGAAATTTTTCGCCCAGTGCAATGTTGTTTCTTTTTCGATTCTGCGTAAAAAAGAAAGATACACTTTTTCCTCTAAATCGCACCGTTGAGGCTCCACACTCTTGTAAAGGTCTACGCCGCTAGGACTTAGAAAAATTTTCATACTTTACGATTTTTTCTCTCGATTTTATCGGTATAGGAAAGCGTTGTAGAGGAAAACGTTTGGGACGAAAGTTTCATGGCTTGCGATGCTCTACAAGAATACGACATTTCGATCGCCCGCCGAAATTAGGAAATCGGTTAATTAACAATAAGTTGCAAAAATTTGTTTATTAACAAAAATTTTCGCCCCGGGCAATATTGTTTCTCTTTCGATTCCGCGCCAGAAAGTATTAAAACTTTTTCCACTAGGTCGCACCGCTGCCGCTCTACTGTCTTGGCGGAAACACCACTGCCGCTCGTCCTTACGAAATCGGTTAATCAACAATAAGTCGCAAAATTGGCCTATTAACGAAATTTTTCGCCCAGTGCAATGTTGTTTCTTTTTCGATTCTGCGTAAAAAAGAAAGATACACTTTTTCCTCTAAATCGCACCGTTGAGGCTCCACACTCTTGTAAAGGTCTACGCCGCTAGGACTTAGAAAAATTTTCATACTTTACGATTTTTTCTCTCGATTTTATCGGTATAGGAAAGCGTTGTAGAGGAAAACGTTTGGGACGAAAGTTTCATGGCTTGCGATGCTCTACAAGAATACGACACTTCGATCGCCCGCCGAAATTAGGAAATCGCTTAATTAACAATAAGTTGCAAAAATTTGTTTATTAACAAAAATTTTCGCCCCGGGCAATATTGTTTCTCTTTCGATTCCGCGCCAGAAAGTATTAAAACTTTTTCCACTAGGTCGCACCGCTGCCGCTCTACTGTCTTGGCGGAAACACCACTGCCGCCCGTCCTTACGAAATCGGTTAATCAACAATAAGTCGCAAAATTGGCCTATTAACGAAATTTTTCGCCCAGTGCAATGTTGTTTCTTTTTCGATTCTGCGTAAAAAAGAAAGATACACTTTTTCCTCTAAGTCGCACCGTTGAGGCTCCACACTCTTGTAAAGGTCTACGCCGCTAGGACTTAGAAAAATTTTCATACTTTACGATTTTTTCTCTCGATTTTATCGGTATAGGAAAGCGTTGTAGAGGAAAACGTTTGGGACGAAAGTTTCATGGCTTGCGATGCTCTACAAGAATACGACACTCCGATCGCCCGCCGAAATTAGGAAATCGGTTAATTAACAATAAGTTGCAAAAATTTGTTTATTAACAAAAATTTTCGCCCCGGGCAATATTGTTTCTCTTTCGATTCCGCGCCAGAAAGTATTAAAACTTTTTCCACTAGGTCGCACCGCTGCCGCTCTACTGTCTTGGCGGAAACACCACTGCCGCTCGTCCTTACGAAATCGGTTAATCAACAATAAGTCGCAAAATTGGCCTATTAACGAAATTTTTCGCCCAGTGCAATGTTGTTTCTTTTTCGATTCTGCGTAAAAAAGAAAGATACACTTTTTCCTCTAAATCGCACCGTTGAGGCTCCACACTCTTGTAAAGGTCTACGCCGCTAGGACTTAGAAAAATTTTCATACTTTACGATTTTTTCTCTCGATTTTATCGGTATAGGAAAGCGTTGTAGAGGAAAACGTTTGGGACGAAAGTTTCATGGCTTGCGATGCTCTACAAGAATACGACATTTCGATCGCCCGCCGAAATTAGGAAATCGGTTAATTAACAATAAGTTGCAAAAATTTGTTTATTAACAAAAATTTTCGCCCCGGGCAATATTGTTTCTCTTTCGATTCCGCGCCAGAAAGTATTAAAACTTTTTCCACTAGGTCGCACCGCTGCCGCTCTACTGTCTTGGCGGAAACACCACTGCCGCTCGTCCTTACGAAATCGGTTAATCAACAATAAGTCGCAAAATTGGCCTATTAACGAAATTTTTCGCCCAGTGCAATGTTGTTTCTTTTTCGATTCTGCGTAAAAAAGAAAGATACACTTTTTCCTCTAAATCGCACCGTTGAGGCTCCACACTCTTGTAAAGGTCTACGCCGCTAGGACTTAGAAAAATTTTCATACTTTACGATTTTTTCTCTCGATTTTATCGGTATAGGAAAGCGTTGTAGAGGAAAACGTTTGGGACGAAAGTTTCATGGCTTGCGATGCTCTACAAGAATACGACACTTCGATCGCCCGCCGAAATTAGGAAATCGCTTAATTAACAATAAGTTGCAAAAATTTGTTTATTAACAAAAATTTTCGCCCCGGGCAATATTGTTTCTCTTTCGATTCCGCGCCAGAAAGTATTAAAACTTTTTCCACTAGGTCGCACCGCTGCCGCTCTACTGTCTTGGCGGAAACACCACTGCCGCCCGTCCTTACGAAATCGGTTAATCAACAATAAGTCGCAAAATTGGCCTATTAACGAAATTTTTCGCCCAGTGCAATGTTGTTTCTTTTTCGATTCTGCGTAAAAAAGAAAGATACACTTTTTCCTCTAAGTCGCACCGTTGAGGCTCCACACTCTTGTAAAGGTCTACGCCGCTAGGACTTAGAAAAATTTTCATACTTTACGATTTTTTCTCTCGATTTTATCGGTATAGGAAAGCGTTGTAGAGGAAAACGTTTGGGACGAAAGTTTCATGGCTTGCGATGCTCTACAAGAATACGACACTCCGATCGCCCGCCGAAATTAGGAAATCGGTTAATTAACAATAAGTTGCAAAAATTTGTTTATTAACAAAAATTTTCGCCCCGGGCAATATTGTTTCTCTTTCGATTCCGCGCCAGAAAGTATTAAAACTTTTTCCACTAGGTCGCACCGCTGCCGCTCTACTGTCTTGGCGGAAACACCACTGCCGCTCGTCCTTACGAAATCGGTTAATCAACAATAAGTCGCAAAATTGGCCTATTAACGAAATTTTTCGCCCAGTGCAATGTTGTTTCTTTTTCGATTCTGCGTAAAAAAGAAAGATACACTTTTTCCTCTAAATCGCACCGTTGAGGCTCCACACTCTTGTAAAGGTCTACGCCGCTAGGACTTAGAAAAATTTTCATACTTTACGATTTTTTCTCTCGATTTTATCGGTATAGGAAAGCGTTGTAGAGGAAAACGTTTGGGACGAAAGTTTCATGGCTTGCGATGCTCTACAAGAATACGACATTTCGATCGCCCGCCGAAATTAGGAAATCGGTTAATTAACAATAAGTTGCAAAAATTTGTTTATTAACAAAAATTTTCGCCCCGGGCAATATTGTTTCTCTTTCGATTCCGCGCCAGAAAGTATTAAAACTTTTTCCACTAGGTCGCACCGCTGCCGCTCTACTGTCTTGGCGGAAACACCACTGCCGCTCGTCCTTACGAAATCGGTTAATCAACAATAAGTCGCAAAATTGGCCTATTAACGAAATTTTTCGCCCAGTGCAATGTTGTTTCTTTTTCGATTCTGCGTAAAAAAGAAAGATACACTTTTTCCTCTAAATCGCACCGTTGAGGCTCCACACTCTTGTAAAGGTCTACGCCGCTAGGACTTAGAAAAATTTTCATACTTTACGATTTTTTCTCTCGATTTTATCGGTATAGGAAAGCGTTGTAGAGGAAAACGTTTGGGACGAAAGTTTCATGGCTTGCGATGCTCTACAAGAATACGACACTTCGATCGCCCGCCGAAATTAGGAAATCGCTTAATTAACAATAAGTTGCAAAAATTTGTTTATTAACAAAAATTTTCGCCCCGGGCAATATTGTTTCTCTTTCGATTCCGCGCCAGAAAGTATTAAAACTTTTTCCACTAGGTCGCACCGCTGCCGCTCTACTGTCTTGGCGGAAACACCACTGCCGCCCGTCCTTACGAAATCGGTTAATCAACAATAAGTCGCAAAATTGGCCTATTAACGAAATTTTTCGCCCAGTGCAATGTTGTTTCTTTTTCGATTCTGCGTAAAAAAGAAAGATACACTTTTTCCTCTAAGTCGCACCGTTGAGGCTCCACACTCTTGTAAAGGTCTACGCCGCTAGGACTTAGAAAAATTTTCATACTTTACGATTTTTTCTCTCGATTTTATCGGTATAGGAAAGCGTTGTAGAGGAAAACGTTTGGGACGAAAGTTTCATGGCTTGCGATGCTCTACAAGAATACGACATTTCGATCGCCCGCCGAAATTAGGAAATCGGTTAATTAACAATAAGTTGCAAAAATTTGTTTATTAACAAAAATTTTCGCCCCGGGCAATATTGTTTCTCTTTCGATTCCGCGCCAGAAAGTATTAAAACTTTTTCCACTAGGTCGCACCGCTGCCGCTCTACTGTCTTGGCGGAAACACCACTGCCGCTCGTCCTTACGAAATCGGTTAATCAACAATAAGTCGCAAAATTGGCCTATTAACGAAATTTTTCGCCCAGTGCAATGTTGTTTCTTTTTCGATTCTGCGTAAAAAAGAAAGATACACTTTTTCCTCTAAATCGCACCGTTGAGGCTCCACACTCTTGTAAAGGTCTACGCCGCTAGGACTTAGAAAAATTTTCATACTTTACGATTTTTTCTCTCGATTTTATCGGTATAGGAAAGCGTTGTAGAGGAAAACGTTTGGGACGAAAGTTTCATGGCTTGCGATGCTCTACAAGAATACGACATTTCGATCGCCCGCCGAAATTAGGAAATCGGTTAATTAACAATAAGTTGCAAAAATTTGTTTATTAACAAAAATTTTCGCCCCGGGCAATATTGTTTCTCTTTCGATTCCGCGCCAGAAAGTATTAAAACTTTTTCCACTAGGTCGCACCGCTGCCGCTCTACTGTCTTGGCGGAAACACCACTGCCGCTCGTCCTTACGAAATCGGTTAATCAACAATAAGTCGCAAAATTGGCCTATTAACGAAATTTTTCGCCCAGTGCAATGTTGTTTCTTTTTCGATTCTGCGTAAAAAAGAAAGATACACTTTTTCCTCTAAATCGCACCGTTGAGGCTCCACACTCTTGTAAAGGTCTACGCCGCTAGGACTTAGAAAAATTTTCATACTTTACGATTTTTTCTCTCGATTTTATCGGTATAGGAAAGCGTTGTAGAGGAAAACGTTTGGGACGAAAGTTTCATGGCTTGCGATGCTCTACAAGAATACGACATTTCGATCGCCCGCCGAAATTAGGAAATCGGTTAATTAACAATAAGTTGCAAAAATTTGTTTATTAACAAAAATTTTCGCCCCGGGCAATATTGTTTCTCTTTCGATTCCGCGCCAGAAAGTATTAAAACTTTTTCCACTAGGTCGCACCGCTGCCGCTCTACTGTCTTGGCGGAAACACCACTGCCGCTCGTCCTTACGAAATCGGTTAATCAACAATAAGTCGCAAAATTGGCCTATTAACGAAATTTTTCGCCCAGTGCAATGTTGTTTCTTTTTCGATTCTGCGTAAAAAAGAAAGATACACTTTTTCCTCTAAATCGCACCGTTGAGGCTCCACACTCTTGTAAAGGTCTACGCCGCTAGGACTTAGAAAAATTTTCATACTTTACGATTTTTTCTCTCGATTTTATCGGTATAGGAAAGCGTTGTAGAGGAAAACGTTTGGGACGAAAGTTTCATGGCTTGCGATGCTCTACAAGAATACGACATTTCGATCGCCCGCCGAAATTAGGAAATCGGTTAATTAACAATAAGTTGCAAAAATTTGTTTATTAACAAAAATTTTCGCCCCGGGCAATATTGTTTCTCTTTCGATTCCGCGCCAGAAAGTATTAAAACTTTTTCCACTAGGTCGCACCGCTGCCGCTCTACTGTCTTGGCGGAAACACCACTGCCGCTCGTCCTTACGAAATCGGTTAATCAACAATAAGTCGCAAAATTGGCCTATTAACGAAATTTTTCGCCCAGTGCAATGTTGTTTCTTTTTCGATTCTGCGTAAAAAAGAAAGATACACTTTTTCCTCTAAATCGCACCGTTGAGGCTCCACACTCTTGTAAAGGTCTACGCCGCTAGGACTTAGAAAAATTTTCATACTTTACGATTTTTTCTCTCGATTTTATCGGTATAGGAAAGCGTTGTAGAGGAAAACGTTTGGGACGAAAGTTTCATGGCTTGCGATGCTCTACAAGAATACGACACTTCGATCGCCCGCCGAAATTAGGAAATCGCTTAATTAACAATAAGTTGCAAAAATTTGTTTATTAACAAAAATTTTCGCCCCGGGCAATATTGTTTCTCTTTCGATTCCGCGCCAGAAAGTATTAAAACTTTTTCCACTAGGTCGCACCGCTGCCGCTCTACTGTCTTGGCGGAAACACCACTGCCGCCCGTCCTTACGAAATCGGTTAATCAACAATAAGTCGCAAAATTGGCCTATTAACGAAATTTTTCGCCCAGTGCAATGTTGTTTCTTTTTCGATTCTGCGTAAAAAAGAAAGATACACTTTTTCCTCTAAGTCGCACCGTTGAGGCTCCACACTCTTGTAAAGGTCTACGCCGCTAGGACTTAGAAAAATTTTCATACTTTACGATTTTTTCTCTCGATTTTATCGGTATAGGAAAGCGTTGTAGAGGAAAACGTTTGGGACGAAAGTTTCATGGCTTGCGATGCTCTACAAGAATACGACATTTCGATCGCCCGCCGAAATTAGGAAATCGGTTAATTAACAATAAGTTGCAAAAATTTGTTTATTAACAAAAATTTTCGCCCCGGGCAATATTGTTTCTCTTTCGATTCCGCGCCAGAAAGTATTAAAACTTTTTCCACTAGGTCGCACCGCTGCCGCTCTACTGTCTTGGCGGAAACACCACTGCCGCTCGTCCTTACGAAATCGGTTAATCAACAATAAGTCGCAAAATTGGCCTATTAACGAAATTTTTCGCCCAGTGCAATGTTGTTTCTTTTTCGATTCTGCGTAAAAAAGAAAGATACACTTTTTCCTCTAAATCGCACCGTTGAGGCTCCACACTCTTGTAAAGGTCTACGCCGCTAGGACTTAGAAAAATTTTCATACTTTACGATTTTTTCTCTCGATTTTATCGGTATAGGAAAGCGTTGTAGAGGAAAACTTTGGGACGAAAGTTTCATGGTTTGCGATGCTCTACAAGAATACGACATTTCGATCGCCCGCCGAAATTAGGAAATTGCTTAATTAACAATAAGTTGCAAAAATTTGTTTATTAACAAAAATTTTCGCCCCGGGCAATATTGTTTCTCTTTCGATTCCGCGCCAGAAAGTATTAAAACTTTTTCCTCTAGGTCGCACCGCTGCCGCTCTACTGTCTTGGCGGAAACACCACTGCCGCTCGTCCTTACGAAATCGGTTAATCAACAATAAGTCGCAAAATTGGCCTATTAACGAAATTTTTCGCCCAGTGCAATGTTGTTTCTTTTTCGATTCTGCGTAAAAAAGAAAGATACACTTTTTCCTCTAAGTCGCACCGTTGAGGCTCCACACTCTTGTAAAGGTCTACGCCGCTAGGACTTAGAAAAATTTTCATACTTTACGATTTTTTCTCTCGATTTTATCGGTATAGGAAAGCGTTGTAGAGGAAAACGTTTGGGACGAAAGTTTCATGGCTTGCGATGCTCTACAAGAATACGACATTTCGATCGCCCGCCGAAATTAGGAAATCGGTTAATTAACAATAAGTTGCAAAAATTTGTTTATTAACAAAAATTTTCGCCCCGGGCAATATTGTTTCTCTTTCGATTCCGCGCCAGAAAGTATTAAAACTTTTTCCTCTAGGTCGCACCGCTGCCGCTCTACTGTCTTGGCGGAAACACCACTGCCGCCCGTCCTTACGCAATCGGTTAATCAACAATAAGTCGCAAAATTGGCCTATTAACGAAATTTTTCGCCCAGTGCAATGTTGTTTCTTTTTCGATTCTGCGTAGAAAAGAAAGATACACTTTTTCCTCTAAGTCGCACCGTAGAGGCTCCACCCTCTTGTAAAGGTCTACGCCGCTAGGACTTAGAAAAATTGTCATACTTTACGATTTTTTCTCTCGATTTTATCGGTATAGGAAAGCGTTGTAGAGGAAAACGTTTGGGACGAAAGTTTCATGGCTTGCGATGCTCTACAAGAATACGACACTTCGATCGCCCGCCGAAATTAGGAAATCGCTTAATTAACAATAAGTTGCAAAAATTTGTTTATTAACAAAAATTTTCGCCCCGGGCAATATTGTTTCTCTTTCGATTCCGCGCCAGAAAGTATTAAAACTCTTTCCACTAGGTCGCACCGCTGCCGCTCTACTGTCTTGGCGGAAACACCACTGCCGCCCGTCCTTACGCAATCGGTTAATCAACAATAAGTCGCAAAATTGGCCTATTAACGAAATTTTTCGCCCAGTGCAATGTTGTTTCTTTTTCGATTCTGCGTAGAAAAGAAAGATACACTTTTTCCTCTAAGTCGCACCGTTGAGGCTCCACACTCTTGTAAAGGTCTACGCCGCTAGGACTTAGAAAAATTTTCATACTTTACGATTTTTTCTCTCGATTTTATCGGTATAGGAAAGCGTTGTAGAGGAAAACGTTTGGGACGAAAGTTTCATGGCTTGCGATGCTCTACAAGAATACGACATTTCGATCGCCCGCCGAAATTAGGAAATCGGTTAATTAACAATAAGTTGCAAAAATTTGTTTATTAACAAAAATTTTCGCCCCGGGCAATATTGTTTCTCTTTCGATTCCGCGCCAGAAAGTATTAAAACTTTTTCCTCTAGGTCGCACCGCTGCCGCTCTACTGTCTTGGCGGGAATACCACTGCCGCTCGTCCTTACGAAATCGGTTAATCAACAATAAGTCGCAAAATTGGCCTATTAACAAAATTTTTCGCCCAGTGCAATGTTGTTTCTTTTTCGATTCTGCGTAAAAAAGAAAGATACACTTTTTCCTCTAAGTCGCACCGTTGAGGCTCCACACTCTTGTAAAGGTCTACGCCGCTAGGACTTAGAAAAATTTTCATACTTTACGATTTTTTCTCTCGATTTTATCGGTATAGAAAAGCGTTGTAGAGGAAAACGTTTGGGACGAAAGTTTCATGGTTTGCGATGCTCTACAAGAATACGACATTTCGATCGCCCGCCGAAATTAGGAAATCGCTTAATTAACAATAAGTTGCAAAAATTTGTTTATTAACAAAAATTTTCGCCCCGGGCAATATTGTTTCTCTTTCGATTCCGCGCCAGAAAGTATTAAAACTTTTTCCACTAGGTCGCACCGCTGCCGCTCTACTGTCTTGGCGGAAACACCACTGCCGCCCGTCCTTACGCAATCGGTTAATCAACAATAAGTCGCAAAATTGGCCTATTAACGAAATTTTTCGCCCAGTGCAATGTTGTTTCTTTTTCGATTCTGCGTAGAAAAGAAAGATACACTTTTTCCTCTAAGTCGCACCGTAGAGGCTCCACCCTCTTGTAAAGGTCTACGCCGCTAGGACTTAGAAAAATTTTCATACTTTACGATTTTTTCTCTCGATTTTATCGGTACAGGAAAGCGTTGTAGAGGAACACGTTTGGGACGAAAGTTTCATGGCTTGCGATGCTCTACAAGAATACGACATTTCGATCGCCCGCCGAAATTAGGAAATCGGTTAATTAACAATAAGTTGCAAAAATTTGTTTATTAACAAAAATTTTCGCCCCGGGCAATATTGTTTCTCTTTCGATTCCGCGCCAGAAAGTATTAAAACTTTTTCCTCTAGGTCGCACCGCTGCCGCTCTACTGTCTTGGCGGGAATACCACTGCCGCTCGTCCTTACGAAATCGGTTAATCAACAATAAGTCGCAAAATTGGCCTATTAACGAAATTTTTCGCCCAGTGCAATGTTGTTTCTTTTTCGATTCTGCGTAAAAAAGAAAGATACACTTTTTCCTCTAAGTCGCACCGTTGAGGCTCCACACTCTTGTAAAGGTCTACGCCGCTAGGACTTAGAAAAATTTTCATACTTTACGATTTTTTCTCTCGATTTTATCGGTATAGGAAAGCGTTGTAGAGGAAAACGTTTGGGACGAAAGTTTCATGGTTTGCGATGCTCTACAAGAATACGACATTTCGATCGCCCGCCGAAATTAGGAAATCGCTTAATTAACAATAAGTTGCAAAAATTTGTTTATTAACAAAAATTTTCGCCCCGGGCAATATTGTTTCTCTTTCGATTCCGCGCCAGAAAGTATTAAAACTTTTTCCACTAGGTCGCACCGCTGCCGCTCTACTGTCTTGGCGGAAACACCACTGCCGCCCGTCCTTACGAAATCGGTTAATCAACAATAAGTCGCAAAATTGGCCTATTAACGAAATTTTTCGCCCAGTGCAATGTTGTTTCTTTTTCGATTCTGCGTAAAAAAGAAAGATACACTTTTTCCTCTAAGTCGCACCGTTGAGGCTCCACACTCTTGTAAAGGTCTACGCCGCTAGGACTTAGAAAAATTTTCATACTTTACGATTTTTTCTCTCGATTTTATCGGTATAGGAAAGCGTTGTAGAGGAAAACGTTTGGGACGAAAGTTTCATGGCTTGCGATGCTCTACAAGAATACGACACTTCGATCGCCCGCCGAAATTAGGAAATCGCTTAATTAACAATAAGTTGCAAAAATTTGTTTATTAACAAAAATTTTCGCCCCGGGCAATATTGTTTCTCTTTCGATTCCGCGCCAGAAAGTATTAAAACTCTTTCCACTAGGTCGCACCGCTGCCGCTCTACTGTCTTGGCGGAAACACCACTGCCGCCCGTCCTTACGCAATCGGTTAATCAACAATAAGTCGCAAAATTGGCCTATTAACGAAATTTTTCGCCCAGTGCAATGTTGTTTCTTTTTCGATTCTGCGTAGAAAAGAAAGATACACTTTTTCCTCTAAGTCGCACCGTTGAGGCTCCACACTCTTGTAAAGGTCTACGCCGCTAGGACTTAGAAAAATTTTCATACTTTACGATTTTTTCTCTCGATTTTATCGGTATAGGAAAGCGTTGTAGAGGAAAACGTTTGGGACGAAAGTTTCATGGCTTGCGATGCTCTACAAGAATACGACATTTCGATCGCCCGCCGAAATTAGGAAATCGGTTAATTAACAATAAGTTGCAAAAATTTGTTTATTAACAAAAATTTTCGCCCCGGGCAATATTGTTTCTCTTTCGATTCCGCGCCAGAAAGTATTAAAACTTTTTCCTCTAGGTCGCACCGCTGCCGCTCTACTGTCTTGGCGGGAATACCACTGCCGCTCGTCCTTACGAAATCGGTTAATCAACAATAAGTCGCAAAATTGGCCTATTAACAAAATTTTTCGCCCAGTGCAATGTTGTTTCTTTTTCGATTCTGCGTAAAAAAGAAAGATACACTTTTTCCTCTAAGTCGCACCGTTGAGGCTCCACGCTCTTGTAAAGGTCTACGCCGCTAGGACTTAGAAAAATTTTCATACTTTACGATTTTTTCTCTCGATTTTATCGGTATAGGAAAGCGTTGTAGAGGAAAACGTTTGGGACGAAAGTTTCATGGCTTGCGATGCTCTACAAGAATACGACATTTCGATCGCCCGCCGAAATTAGGAAATCGGTTAATTAACAATAAGTTGCAAAAATTTGTTTATTAACAAAAATTTTCGCCCCGGGCAATATTGTTTCTCTTTCGATTCCGCGCCAGAAAGTATTAAAACTTTTTCCTCTAGGTCGCACCGCTGCCGCTCTACTGTCTTGGCGGGAATACCACTGCCGCTCGTCCTTACGAAATCGGTTAATCAACAATAAGTCGCAAAATTGGCCTATTAACGAAATTTTTCGCCCAGTGCAATGTTGTTTCTTTTTCGATTCTGCGTAAAAAAGAAAGATACACTTTTTCCTCTAAGTCGCACCGTTGAGGCTCCACACTCTTGTAAAGGTCTACGCCGCTAGGACTTAGAAAAATTTTCATACTTTACGATTTTTTCTCTCGATTTTATCGGTATAGGAAAGCGTTGTAGAGGAAAACGTTTGGGACGAAAGTTTCATGGCTTGCGATGCTCTACAAGAATACGACACTTCGATCGCCCGCCGAAATTAGGAAATCGCTTAATTAACAATAAGTTGCAAAAATTTGTTTATTAACAAAAATTTTCGCCCCGGGCAATATTGTTTCTCTTTCGATTCCGCGCCAGAAAGTATTAAAACTCTTTCCACTAGGTCGCACCGCTGCCGCTCTACTGTCTTGGCGGAAACACCACTGCCGCCCGTCCTTACGCAATCGGTTAATCAACAATAAGTCGCAAAATTGGCCTATTAACGAAATTTTTCGCCCAGTGCAATGTTGTTTCTTTTTCGATTCTGCGTAGAAAAGAAAGATACACTTTTTCCTCTAAGTCGCACCGTTGAGGCTCCACACTCTTGTAAAGGTCTACGCCGCTAGGACTTAGAAAAATTTTCATACTTTACGATTTTTTCTCTCGATTTTATCGGTATAGGAAAGCGTTGTAGAGGAAAACGTTTGGGACGAAAGTTTCATGGCTTGCGATGCTCTACAAGAATACGACATTTCGATCGCCCGCCGAAATTAGGAAATCGGTTAATTAACAATAAGTTGCAAAAATTTGTTTATTAACAAAAATTTTCGCCCCGGGCAATATTGTTTCTCTTTCGATTCCGCGCCAGAAAGTATTAAAACTTTTTCCTCTAGGTCGCACCGCTGCCGCTCTACTGTCTTGGCGGGAATACCACTGCCGCTCGTCCTTACGAAATCGGTTAATCAACAATAAGTCGCAAAATTGGCCTATTAACGAAATTTTTCGCCCAGTGCAATGTTGTTTCTTTTTCGATTCTGCGTAAAAAAGAAAGATACACTTTTTCCTCTAAGTCGCACCGTTGAGGCTCCACACTCTTGTAAAGGTCTACGCCGCTAGGACTTAGAAAAATTTTCATACTTTACGATTTTTTCTCTCGATTTTATCGGTATAGGAAAGCGTTGTAGAGGAAAACGTTTGGGACGAAAGTTTCATGGCTTGCGATGCTCTACAAGAATACGACATTTCGATCGCCCGCCGAAATTAGGAAATCGCTTAATTAACAATAAGTTGCAAAAATTTGTTTATTAACAAAAATTTTCGCCCCGGGCAATATTGTTTCTCTTTCGATTCCGCGCCAGAAAGTATTAAAACTTTTTCCTCTAGGTCGCACCGCTGCCGCTCTACTGTCTTGGCGGAAACACCACTGCCGCCCGTCCTTACGCAATCGGTTAATCAACAATAAGTCGCAAAATTGGCCTATTAACGAAATTTTTCGCCCAGTGCAATGTTGTTTCTTTTTCGATTCTGCGTAGAAAAGAAAGATACACTTTTTCCTCTAAGTCGCACCGTAGAGGCTCCACCCTCTTGTAAAGGTCTACGCCGCTAGGACTTTGAAAAAATTTTGCTACCGAGTAAACGGCGGGAGTAAAAATGACTGACCTTCTTGGCGAGAAAATCTTTGCTCCCGGCGGCGAAAGGTCTACGCCGCTAGGACTTAGAAAAAATTTTACTCCCGGCGGCGAAAGGTCTACGCCGCTAGGACTTTGAAAAAATTTTGCTACCGAGTAAACGGCGGGAGTAAAAATGACTGACCTTCTTGGCGAGAAAATCTTTGCTCCCGGCGGCGAAAGGTCTACGCCGCTAGGACTTAGACAAAATTTTACTCCCGGCGGCGAAAGGTCTACGCCGCTAGGACTTTGAAAAAATTTTGCTACCGAGTAAACGGCGGGAGTAAAAATGACTGACCTTCTTGGCGAGAAAATTTTACTCCCTGCGGCGAAAGGTCTACGCCGCTAGGACTTAGAAAAATTTTCATACTTTACGATTTTTTCTCTCGATTTTATCGGTATAGGAAAGCGTTGTAGAGGAAAACGTTTGGGACGAAAGTTTCATGGTTTGCGATGCTCTACAAGAATACGACATTTCGATCGCCCGCCGAAATTAGGAAATCGCTTAATTAACAATAAGTTGCAAAAATTTGTTTATTAACAAAAATTTTCGCCCCGGGCAATATTGTTTCTCTTTCGATTCCGCGCCAGAAAGTATTAAAACTTTTTCCTCTAGGTCGCACCGCTGCCGCTCTACTGTCTTGGCGGAAACACCACTGCCGCTCGTCCTTACGAAATCGGTTAATCAACAATAAGTCGCAAAATTGGCCTATTAACGAAATTTTTCGCCCAGTGCAATGTTGTTTCTTTTTCGATTCTGCGTAAAAAAGAAAGATACACTTTTTCCTCTAAGTCGCACCGTTGAGGCTCCACACTCTTGTAAAGGTCTACGCCGCTAGGACTTAGAAAAATTTTCATACTTTACGATTTTTTCTCTCGATTTTATCGGTATAGGAAAGCGTTGTAGAGGAAAACGTTTGGGACGAAAGTTTCATGGCTTGCGATGCTCTACAAGAATACGACAATTCGATCGCCCGCCGAAATTAGGAAATCGCTTAATTAACAATAAGTTGCAAAAATTTGTTTATTAACAAAAATTTTCGCCCCGGGCAATATTGTTTCTCTTTCGATTCCGCGCCAGAAAGTATTAAAACTTTTTCCACTAGGTCGCACCGCTGCCGCTCTACTGTCTTGGCGGAAACACCACTGCCGCCCGTCCTTACGAAATCGGTTAATCAACAATAAGTCGCAAAATTGGCCTATTAACGAAATTTTTCGCCCAGTGCAATGTTGTTTCTTTTTCGATTCTGCGTAAAAAAGAAAGATACACTTTTTCCTCTAAGTCGCACCGTTGAGGCTCCACACTCTTGTAAAGGTCTACGCCGCTAGGACTTAGAAAAATTTTCATACTTTACGATTTTTTCTCTCGATTTTATCGGTATAGGAAAGCGTTGTAGAGGAAAACGTTTGGGACGAAAGTTTCATGGCTTGCGATGCTCTACAAGAATACGACAATTCGATCGCCCGCCGAAATTAGGAAATCGCTTAATTAACAATAAGTTGCAAAAATTTGTTTATTAACAAAAATTTTCGCCCCGGGCAATATTGTTTCTCTTTCGATTCCGCGCCAGAAAGTATTAAAACTTTTTCCTCTAGGTCGCACCGCTGCCGCTCTACTGTCTTGGCGGGAATACCACTGCCGCTCGTCCTTACGAAATCGGTTAATCAACAATAAGTCGCAAAATTGGCCTATTAACGAAATTTTTCGCCCAGTGCAATGTTGTTTCTTTTTCGATTCTGCGTAAAAAAGAAAGATACACTTTTTCCTCTAAGTCGCACCGTTGAGGCTCCACACTCTTGTAAAGGTCTACGCCGCTAGGACTTAGAAAAATTTTCATACTTTACGATTTTTTCTCTCGATTTTATCGGTATAGGAAAGCGTTGTAGAGGAAAACGTTTGGGACGAAAGTTTCATGGTTTGCGATGCTCTACAAGAATACGACATTTCGATCGCCCGCCGAAATTAGGAAATCGCTTAATTAACAATAAGTTGCAAAAATTTGTTTATTAACAAAAATTTTCGCCCCGGGCAATATTGTTTCTCTTTCGATTCCGCGCCAGAAAGTATTAAAACTTTTTCCACTAGGTCGCACCGCTGCCGCTCTACTGTCTTGGCGGAAACACCACTGCCGCCCGTCCTTACGAAATCGGTTAATCAACAATAAGTCGCAAAATTGGCCTATTAACGAAATTTTTCGCCCAGTGCAATGTTGTTTCTTTTTCGATTCTGCGTAAAAAAGAAAGATACACTTTTTCCTCTAAGTCGCACCGTTGAGGCTCCACACTCTTGTAAAGGTCTACGCCGCTAGGACTTAGAAAAATTTTCATACTTTACGATTTTTTCTCTCGATTTTATCGGTATAGGAAAGCGTTGTAGAGGAAAACGTTTGGGACGAAAGTTTCATGGCTTGCGATGCTCTACAAGAATACGACACTTCGATCGCCCGCCGAAATTAGGAAATCGCTTAATTAACAATAAGTTGCAAAAATTTGTTTATTAACAAAAATTTTCGCCCCGGGCAATATTGTTTCTCTTTCGATTCCGCGCCAGAAAGTATTAAAACTCTTTCCACTAGGTCGCACCGCTGCCGCTCTACTGTCTTGGCGGAAACACCACTGCCGCCCGTCCTTACGCAATCGGTTAATCAACAATAAGTCGCAAAATTGGCCTATTAACGAAATTTTTCGCCCAGTGCAATGTTGTTTCTTTTTCGATTCTGCGTAGAAAAGAAAGATACACTTTTTCCTCTAAGTCGCACCGTTGAGGCTCCACACTCTTGTAAAGGTCTACGCCGCTAGGACTTAGAAAAATTTTCATACTTTACGATTTTTTCTCTCGATTTTATCGGTATAGGAAAGCGTTGTAGAGGAAAACGTTTGGGACGAAAGTTTCATGGCTTGCGATGCTCTACAAGAATACGACATTTCGATCGCCCGCCGAAATTAGGAAATCGGTTAATTAACAATAAGTTGCAAAAATTTGTTTATTAACAAAAATTTTCGCCCCGGGCAATATTGTTTCTCTTTCGATTCCGCGCCAGAAAGTATTAAAACTTTTTCCTCTAGGTCGCACCGCTGCCGCTCTACTGTCTTGGCGGGAATACCACTGCCGCTCGTCCTTACGAAATCGGTTAATCAACAATAAGTCGCAAAATTGGCCTATTAACAAAATTTTTCGCCCAGTGCAATGTTGTTTCTTTTTCGATTCTGCGTAAAAAAGAAAGATACACTTTTTCCTCTAAGTCGCACCGTTGAGGCTCCACGCTCTTGTAAAGGTCTACGCCGCTAGGACTTAGAAAAATTTTCATACTTTACGATTTTTTCTCTCGATTTTATCGGTATAGGAAAGCGTTGTAGAGGAAAACGTTTGGGACGAAAGTTTCATGGCTTGCGATGCTCTACAAGAATACGACATTTCGATCGCCCGCCGAAATTAGGAAATCGGTTAATTAACAATAAGTTGCAAAAATTTGTTTATTAACAAAAATTTTCGCCCCGGGCAATATTGTTTCTCTTTCGATTCCGCGCCAGAAAGTATTAAAACTTTTTCCTCTAGGTCGCACCGCTGCCGCTCTACTGTCTTGGCGGGAATACCACTGCCGCTCGTCCTTACGAAATCGGTTAATCAACAATAAGTCGCAAAATTGGCCTATTAACGAAATTTTTCGCCCAGTGCAATGTTGTTTCTTTTTCGATTCTGCGTAAAAAAGAAAGATACACTTTTTCCTCTAAGTCGCACCGTTGAGGCTCCACACTCTTGTAAAGGTCTACGCCGCTAGGACTTAGAAAAATTTTCATACTTTACGATTTTTTCTCTCGATTTTATCGGTATAGGAAAGCGTTGTAGAGGAAAACGTTTGGGACGAAAGTTTCATGGCTTGCGATGCTCTACAAGAATACGACACTTCGATCGCCCGCCGAAATTAGGAAATCGCTTAATTAACAATAAGTTGCAAAAATTTGTTTATTAACAAAAATTTTCGCCCCGGGCAATATTGTTTCTCTTTCGATTCCGCGCCAGAAAGTATTAAAACTCTTTCCACTAGGTCGCACCGCTGCCGCTCTACTGTCTTGGCGGAAACACCACTGCCGCCCGTCCTTACGCAATCGGTTAATCAACAATAAGTCGCAAAATTGGCCTATTAACGAAATTTTTCGCCCAGTGCAATGTTGTTTCTTTTTCGATTCTGCGTAGAAAAGAAAGATACACTTTTTCCTCTAAGTCGCACCGTTGAGGCTCCACACTCTTGTAAAGGTCTACGCCGCTAGGACTTAGAAAAATTTTCATACTTTACGATTTTTTCTCTCGATTTTATCGGTATAGGAAAGCGTTGTAGAGGAAAACGTTTGGGACGAAAGTTTCATGGCTTGCGATGCTCTACAAGAATACGACATTTCGATCGCCCGCCGAAATTAGGAAATCGGTTAATTAACAATAAGTTGCAAAAATTTGTTTATTAACAAAAATTTTCGCCCCGGGCAATATTGTTTCTCTTTCGATTACGCGCCAGAAAGTATTAAAACTTTTTCCTCTAGGTCGCACCGCTGCCGCTCTACTGTCTTGGCGGGAATACCACTGCCGCTCGTCCTTACGAAATCGGTTAATCAACAATAAGTCGCAAAATTGGCCTATTAACGAAATTTTTCGCCCAGTGCAATGTTGTTTCTTTTTCGATTCTGCGTAAAAAAGAAAGATACACTTTTTCCTCTAAGTCGCACCGTTGAGGCTCCACACTCTTGTAAAGGTCTACGCCGCTAGGACTTAGAAAAATTTTCATACTTTACGATTTTTTCTCTCGATTTTATCGGTATAGGAAAGCGTTGTAGAGGAAAACGTTTGGGACGAAAGTTTCATGGCTTGCGATGCTCTACAAGAATACGACATTTCGATCGCCCGCCGAAATTAGGAAATCGCTTAATTAACAATAAGTTGCAAAAATTTGTTTATTAACAAAAATTTTCGCCCCGGGCAATATTGTTTCTCTTTCGATTCCGCGCCAGAAAGTATTAAAACTTTTTCCTCTAGGTCGCACCGCTGCCGCTCTACTGTCTTGGCGGAAACACCACTGCCGCCCGTCCTTACGCAATCGGTTAATCAACAATAAGTCGCAAAATTGGCCTATTAACGAAATTTTTCGCCCAGTGCAATGTTGTTTCTTTTTCGATTCTGCGTAGAAAAGAAAGATACACTTTTTCCTCTAAGTCGCACCGTAGAGGCTCCACCCTCTTGTAAAGGTCTACGCCGCTAGGACTTTGAAAAAATTTTGCTACCGAGTAAACGGCGGGAGTAAAAATGACTGACCTTCTTGGCGAGAAAATCTTTGCTCCCGGCGGCGAAAGGTCTACGCCGCTAGGACTTAGAAAAAATTTTACTCCCGGCGGCGAAAGGTCTACGCCGCTAGGACTTTGAAAAAATTTTGCTACCGAGTAAACGGCGGGAGTAAAAATGACTGACCTTCTTGGCGAGAAAATCTTTGCTCCCGGCGGCGAAAGGTCTACGCCGCTAGGACTTAGACAAAATTTTACTCCCGGCGGCGAAAGGTCTACGCCGCTAGGACTTTGAAAAAATTTTGCTACCGAGTAAACGGCGGGAGTAAAAATGACTGACCTTCTTGGCGAGAAAATTTTACTCCCTGCGGCGAAAGGTCTACGCCGCTAGGACTTAGAAAAATTTTCATACTTTACGATTTTTTCTCTCGATTTTATCGGTATAGGAAAGCGTTGTAGAGGAAAACGTTTGGGACGAAAGTTTCATGGTTTGCGATGCTCTACAAGAATACGACATTTCGATCGCCCGCCGAAATTAGGAAATCGCTTAATTAACAATAAGTTGCAAAAATTTGTTTATTAACAAAAATTTTCGCCCCGGGCAATATTGTTTCTCTTTCGATTCCGCGCCAGAAAGTATTAAAACTTTTTCCTCTAGGTCGCACCGCTGCCGCTCTACTGTCTTGGCGGAAACACCACTGCCGCTCGTCCTTACGAAATCGGGTAATCAACAATAAGTCGCAAAATTGGCCTATTAACGAAATTTTTCGCCCAGTGCAATGTTGTTTCTTTTTCGATTCTGCGTAAAAAAGAAAGATACACTTTTTCCTCTAAGTCGCACCGTTGAGGCTCCACACTCTTGTAAAGGTCTACGCCGCTAGGACTTAGAAATATTTTCATACTTTACGATTTTTTCTCTCGATTTTATCGGTATAGGAAAGCGTTGTAGAGGAAAACGTTTGGGACGAAAGTTTCATGGCTTGCGATGCTCTACAAGAATACGACAATTCGATCGCCCGCCGAAATTAGGAAATCGCTTAATTAACAATAAGTTGCAAAAATTTGTTTATTAACAAAAATTTTCGCCCCGGGCAATATTGTTTCTCTTTCGATTCCGCGCCAGAAAGTATTAAAACTTTTTCCTCTAGGTCGCACCGCTGCCGCTCTACTGTCTTGGCGGGAATACCACTGCCGCTCGTCCTTACGAAATCGGTTAATCAACAATAAGTCGCAAAATTGGCCTATTAACGAAATTTTTCGCCCAGTGCAATGTTGTTTCTTTTTCGATTCTGCGTAAAAAAGAAAGATACACTTTTTCCTCTAAGTCGCACCGTTGAGGCTCCACACTCTTGTAAAGGTCTACGCCGCTAGGACTTAGAAAAATTTTCATACTTTACGATTTTTTCTCTCGATTTTATCGGTATAGGAAAGCGTTGTAGAGGAAAACGTTTGGGACGAAAGTTTCATGGTTTGCGATGCTCTACAAGAATACGACATTTCGATCGCCCGCCGAAATTAGGAAATCGCTTAATTAACAATAAGTTGCAAAAATTTGTTTATTAACAAAAATTTTCGCCCCGGGCAATATTGTTTCTCTTTCGATTCCGCGCCAGAAAGTATTAAAACTTTTTCCACTAGGTCGCACCGCTGCCGCTCTACTGTCTTGGCGGAAACACCACTGCCGCCCGTCCTTACGAAATCGGTTAATCAACAATAAGTCGCAAAATTGGCCTATTAACGAAATTTTTCGCCCAGTGCAATGTTGTTTCTTTTTCCATTCTGCGTAAAAAAGAAAGATACACTTTTTCCTCTAAGTCGCACCGTTGAGGCTCCACACTCTTGTAAAGGTCTACGCCGCTAGGACTTAGAAAAATTTTCATACTTTACGATTTGTTCTCTCGATTTTATCGGTATAGGAAAGCGTTGTAGAGGAAAACGTTTGGGACGAAAGTTTCATGGTTTGCGATGCTCTACAAGAATACGACATTTCGATCGCCCGCCGAAATTAGGAAATCGCTTAATTAACAATAAGTTGCAAAAATTTGTTTATTAACAAAAATTTTCGCCCCGGGCAATATTGTTTCTCTTTCGATTCCGCGCCAGAAAGTATTAAAACTTTTTCCACTAGGTCGCACCGCTGCCGCTCTACTGTCTTGGCGGGAATACCACTGCCGCTCGTCCTTACGAAATCGGTTAATCAACAATAAGTCGCAAAATTGGCCTATTAACGAAATTTTTCGCCCAGTGCAATGTTGTTTCTTTTTCGATTCTGCGTAAAAAAGAAAGATACACTTTTTCCTCTAAGTCGCACCGTTGAGGCTCCACACTCTTGTAAAGGTCTACGCCGCTAGGACTTAGAAAAATTTTCATACTTTACGATTTTTTCTCTCGATTTTATCGGTATAGGAAAGCGTTGTAGAGGAAAACGTTTGGGACGAAAGTTTCATGGCTTGCGATGCTCTACAAGAATACGACATTTCGATCGCCCGCCGAAATTAGGAAATCGGTTAATTAACAATAAGTTGCAAAAATTTGTTTATTAACAAAAATTTTCGCCCCGGGCAATATTGTTTCTCTTTCGATTCCGCGCCAGAAAGTATTAAAACTTTTTCCTCTAGGTCGCACCGCTGCCGCTCTACTGTCTTGGCGGGAATACCACTGCCGCTCGTCCTTACGAAATCGGTTAATCAACAATAAGTCGCAAAATTGGCCTATTAACGAAATTTTTCGCCCAGTGCAATGTTGTTTCTTTTTCGATTCTGCGTAAAAAAGAAAGATACACTTTTTCCTCTAAGTCGCACCGTTGAGGCTCCACACTCTTGTAAAGGTCTACGCCGCTAGGACTTAGAAAAATTTTCATACTTTACGATTTTTTCTCTCGATTTTATCGGTATAGGAAAGCGTTGTAGAGGAAAACGTTTGGGACGAAAGTTTCATGGCTTGCGATGCTCTACAAGAATACGACACTTCGATCGCCCGCCGAAATTAGGAAATCGCTTAATTAACAATAAGTTGCAAAAATTTGTTTATTAACAAAAATTTTCGCCCCGGGCAATATTGTTTCTCTTTCGATTCCGCGCCAGAAAGTATTAAAACTCTTTCCACTAGGTCGCACCGCTGCCGCTCTACTGTCTTGGCGGAAACACCACTGCCGCCCGTCCTTACGCAATCGGTTAATCAACAATAAGTCGCAAAATTGGCCTATTAACGAAATTTTTCGCCCAGTGCAATGTTGTTTCTTTTTCGATTCTGCGTAGAAAAGAAAGATACACTTTTTCCTCTAAGTCGCACCGTTGAGGCTCCACACTCTTGTAAAGGTCTACGCCGCTAGGACTTAGAAAAATTTTCATACTTTACGATTTTTTCTCTCGATTTTATCGGTATAGGAAAGCGTTGTAGAGGAAAACGTTTGGGACGAAAGTTTCATGGCTTGCGATGCTCTACAAGAATACGACATTTCGATCGCCCGCCGAAATTAGGAAATCGGTTAATTAACAATAAGTTGCAAAAATTTGTTTATTAACAAAAATTTTCGCCCCGGGCAATATTGTTTCTCTTTCGATTCCGCGCCAGAAAGTATTAAAACTCTTTCCACTAGGTCGCACCGCTGCCGCTCTACTGTCTTGGCGGAAACACCACTGCCGCCCGTCCTTACGCAATCGGTTAATCAACAATAAGTCGCAAAATTGGCCTATTAACGAAATTTTTCGCCCAGTGCAATGTTGTTTCTTTTTCGATTCTGCGTAGAAAAGAAAGATACACTTTTTCCTCTAAGTCGCACCGTTGAGGCTCCACACTCTTGTAAAGGTCTACGCCGCTAGGACTTAGAAAAATTTTCATACTTTACGATTTTTTCTCTCGATTTTATCGGTATAGGAAAGCGTTGTAGAGGAAAACGTTTGGGACGAAAGTTTCATGGCTTGCGATGCTCTACAAGAATACGACATTTCGATCGCCCGCCGAAATTAGGAAATCGGTTAATTAACAATAAGTTGCAAAAATTTGTTTATTAACAAAAATTTTCGCCCCGGGCAATATTGTTTCTCTTTCGATTCCGCGCCAGAAAGTATTAAAACTTTTTCCTCTAGGTCGCACCGCTGCCGCTCTACTGTCTTGGCGGGAATACCACTGCCGCTCGTCCTTACGAAATCGGTTAATCAACAATAAGTCGCAAAATTGGCCTATTAACAAAATTTTTCGCCCAGTGCAATGTTGTTTCTTTTTCGATTCTGCGTAAAAAAGAAAGATACACTTTTTCCTCTAAGTCGCACCGTTGAGGCTCCACGCTCTTGTAAAGGTCTACGCCGCTAGGACTTAGAAAAATTTTCATACTTTACGATTTTTTCTCTCGATTTTATCGGTATAGGAAAGCGTTGTAGAGGAAAACGTTTGGGACGAAAGTTTCATGGCTTGCGATGCTCTACAAGAATACGACATTTCGATCGCCCGCCGAAATTAGGAAATCGGTTAATTAACAATAAGTTGCAAAAATTTGTTTATTAACAAAAATTTTCGCCCCGGGCAATATTGTTTCTCTTTCGATTCCGCGCCAGAAAGTATTAAAACTTTTTCCTCTAGGTCGCACCGCTGCCGCTCTACTGTCTTGGCGGGAATACCACTGCCGCTCGTCCTTACGAAATCGGTTAATCAACAATAAGTCGCAAAATTGGCCTATTAACGAAATTTTTCGCCCAGTGCAATGTTGTTTCTTTTTCGATTCTGCGTAAAAAAGAAAGATACACTTTTTCCTCTAAGTCGCACCGTTGAGGCTCCACACTCTTGTAAAGGTCTACGCCGCTAGGACTTAGAAAAATTTTCATACTTTACGATTTTTTCTCTCGATTTTATCGGTATAGGAAAGCGTTGTAGAGGAAAACGTTTGGGACGAAAGTTTCATGGCTTGCGATGCTCTACAAGAATACGACACTTCGATCGCCCGCCGAAATTAGGAAATCGCTTAATTAACAATAAGTTGCAAAAATTTGTTTATTAACAAAAATTTTCGCCCCGGGCAATATTGTTTCTCTTTCGATTCCGCGCCAGAAAGTATTAAAACTCTTTCCACTAGGTCGCACCGCTGCCGCTCTACTGTCTTGGCGGAAACACCACTGCCGCCCGTCCTTACGCAATCGGTTAATCAACAATAAGTCGCAAAATTGGCCTATTAACGAAATTTTTCGCCCAGTGCAATGTTGTTTCTTTTTCGATTCTGCGTAGAAAAGAAAGATACACTTTTTCCTCTAAGTCGCACCGTTGAGGCTCCACACTCTTGTAAAGGTCTACGCCGCTAGGACTTAGAAAAATTTTCATACTTTACGATTTTTTCTCTCGATTTTATCGGTATAGGAAAGCGTTGTAGAGGAAAACGTTTGGGACGAAAGTTTCATGGCTTGCGATGCTCTACAAGAATACGACATTTCGATCGCCCGCCGAAATTAGGAAATCGGTTAATTAACAATAAGTTGCAAAAATTTGTTTATTAACAAAAATTTTCGCCCCGGGCAATATTGTTTCTCTTTCGATTCCGCGCCAGAAAGTATTAAAACTTTTTCCTCTAGGTCGCACCGCTGCCGCTCTACTGTCTTGGCGGGAATACCACTGCCGCTCGTCCTTACGAAATCGGTTAATCAACAATAAGTCGCAAAATTGGCCTATTAACAAAATTTTTCGCCCAGTGCAATGTTGTTTCTTTTTCGATTCTGCGTAAAAAAGAAAGATACACTTTTTCCTCTAAGTCGCACCGTTGAGGCTCCACGCTCTTGTAAAGGTCTACGCCGCTAGGACTTAGAAAAATTTTCATACTTTACGATTTTTTCTCTCGATTTTATCGGTATAGGAAAGCGTTGTAGAGGAAAACGTTTGGGACGAAAGTTTCATGGCTTGCGATGCTCTACAAGAATACGACATTTCGATCGCCCGCCGAAATTAGGAAATCGGTTAATTAACAATAAGTTGCAAAAATTTGTTTATTAACAAAAATTTTCGCCCCGGGCAATATTGTTTCTCTTTCGATTCCGCGCCAGAAAGTATTAAAACTTTTTCCTCTAGGTCGCACCGCTGCCGCTCTACTGTCTTGGCGGGAATACCACTGCCGCTCGTCCTTACGAAATCGGTTAATCAACAATAAGTCGCAAAATTGGCCTATTAACGAAATTTTTCGCCCAGTGCAATGTTGTTTCTTTTTCGATTCTGCGTAAAAAAGAAAGATACACTTTTTCCTCTAAGTCGCACCGTTGAGGCTCCACACTCTTGTAAAGGTCTACGCCGCTAGGACTTAGAAAAATTTTCATACTTTACGATTTTTTCTCTCGATTTTATCGGTATAGGAAAGCGTTGTAGAGGAAAACGTTTGGGACGAAAGTTTCATGGTTTGCGATGCTCTACAAGAATACGACATTTCGATCGCCCGCCGAAATTAGGAAATCGCTTAATTAACAATAAGTTGCAAAAATTTGTTTATTAACAAAAATTTTCGCCCCGGGCAATATTGTTTCTCTTTCGATTCCGCGCCAGAAAGTATTAAAACTTTTTCCACTAGGTCGCACCGCTGCCGCTCTACTGTCTTGGCGGAAACACCACTGCCGCCCGTCCTTACGAAATCGGTTAATCAACAATAAGTCGCAAAATTGGCCTATTAACGAAATTTTTCGCCCAGTGCAATGTTGTTTCTTTTTCCATTCTGCGTAAAAAAGAAAGATACACTTTTTCCTCTAAGTCGCACCGTTGAGGCTCCACACTCTTGTAAAGGTCTACGCCGCTAGGACTTAGAAAAATTTTCATACTTTACGATTTGTTCTCTCGATTTTATCGGTATAGGAAAGCGTTGTAGAGGAAAACGTTTGGGACGAAAGTTTCATGGTTTGCGATGCTCTACAAGAATACGACATTTCGATCGCCCGCCGAAATTAGGAAATCGCTTAATTAACAATAAGTTGCAAAAATTTGTTTATTAACAAAAATTTTCGCCCCGGGCAATATTGTTTCTCTTTCGATTCCGCGCCAGAAAGTATTAAAACTTTTTCCACTAGGTCGCACCGCTGCCGCTCTACTGTCTTGGCGGGAATACCACTGCCGCTCGTCCTTACGAAATCGGTTAATCAACAATAAGTCGCAAAATTGGCCTATTAACGAAATTTTTCGCCCAGTGCAATGTTGTTTCTTTTTCGATTCTGCGTAAAAAAGAAAGATACACTTTTTCCTCTAAGTCGCACCGTTGAGGCTCCACACTCTTGTAAAGGTCTACGCCGCTAGGACTTAGAAAAATTTTCATACTTTACGATTTTTTCTCTCGATTTTATCGGTATAGGAAAGCGTTGTAGAGGAAAACGTTTGGGACGAAAGTTTCATGGTTTGCGATGCTCTACAAGAATACGACATTTCGATCGCCCGCCGAAATTAGGAAATCGCTTAATTAACAATAAGTTGCAAAAATTTGTTTATTAACAAAAATTTTCGCCCCGGGCAATATTGTTTCTCTTTCGATTCCGCGCCAGAAAGTATTAAAACTTTTTCCACTAGGTCGCACCGCTGCCGCTCTACTGTCTTGGCGGAAACACCACTGCCGCCCGTCCTTACGAAATCGGTTAATCAACAATAAGTCGCAAAATTGGCCTATTAACGAAATTTTTCGCCCAGTGCAATGTTGTTTCTTTTTCGATTCTGCGTAAAAAAGAAAGATACACTTTTTCCTCTAAGTCGCACCGTTGAGGCTCCACACTCTTGTAAAGGTCTACGCCGCTAGGACTTAGAAAAATTTTCATACTTTACGATTTTTTCTCTCGATTTTATCGGTATAGGAAAGCGTTGTACAGGAAAACGTTTGGGACGAAAGTTTCATGGCTTGCGATGCTCTACAAGAATACGACACTTCGATCGCCCGCCGAAATTAGGAAATCGCTTAATTAACAATAAGTTGCAAAAATTTGTTTATTAACAAAAATTTTCGCCCCGGGCAATATTGTTTCTCTTTCGATTCCGCGCCAGAAAGTATTAAAACTCTTTCCACTAGGTCGCACCGCTGCCGCTCTACTGTCTTGGCGGAAACACCACTGCCGCCCGTCCTTACGCAATCGGTTAATCAACAATAAGTCGCAAAATTGGCCTATTAACGAAATTTTTCGCCCAGTGCAATGTTGTTTCTTTTTCGATTCTGCGTAGAAAAGAAAGATACACTTTTTCCTCTAAGTCGCACCGTTGAGGCTCCACACTCTTGTAAAGGTCTACGCCGCTAGGACTTAGAAAAATTTTCATACTTTACGATTTTTTCTCTCGATTTTATCGGTATAGGAAAGCGTTGTAGAGGAAAACGTTTGGGACGAAAGTTTCATGGCTTGCGATGCTCTACAAGAATACGACATTTCGATCGCCCGCCGAAATTAGGAAATCGGTTAATTAACAATAAGTTGCAAAAATTTGTTTATTAACAAAAATTTTCGCCCCGGGCAATATTGTTTCTCTTTCGATTCCGCGCCAGAAAGTATTAAAACTTTTTCCTCTAGGTCGCACCGCTGCCGCTCTACTGTCTTGGCGGAAACACCACTGCCGCTCGTCCTTACGAAATCGGTTAATCAACAATAAGTCGCAAAATTGGCCTATTAACGAAATTTTTCGCCCAGTGCAATGTTGTTTCTTTTTCGATTCTGCGTAAAAAAGAAAGATACACTTTTTCCTCTAAGTCGCACCGTTGAGGCTCCACACTCTTGTAAAGGTCTACGCCGCTAGGACTTAGAAAAATTTTCATACTTTACGATTTTTTCTCTCGATTTTATCGGTATAGGAAAGCGTTGTAGAGGAAAACGTTTGGGACGAAAGTTTCATGGCTTGCGATGCTCTACAAGAATACGACATTTCGATCGCCCGCCGAAATTAGGAAATCGGTTAATTAACAATAAGTTGCAAAAATTTGTTTATTAACAAAAATTTTCGCCCCGGGCAATATTGTTTCTCTTTCGATTCCGCGCCAGAAAGTATTAAAACTTTTTCCTCTAGGTCGCACCGCTGCCGCTCTACTGTCTTGGCGGGAATACCACTGCCGCTCGTCCTTACGAAATCGGTTAATCAACAATAAGTCGCAAAATTGGCCTATTAACAAAATTTTTCGCCCAGTGCAATGTTGTTTCTTTTTCGATTCTGCGTAAAAAAGAAAGATACACTTTTTCCTCTAAGTCGCACCGTTGAGGCTCCACGCTCTTGTAAAGGTCTACGCCGCTAGGACTTAGAAAAATTTTCATACTTTACGATTTTTTCTCTCGATTTTATCGGTATAGGAAAGCGTTGTAGAGGAAAACGTTTGGGACGAAAGTTTCATGGCTTGCGATGCTCTACAAGAATACGACATTTCGATCGCCCGCCGAAATTAGGAAATCGGTTAATTAACAATAAGTTGCAAAAATTTGTTTATTAACAAAAATTTTCGCCCCGGGCAATATTGTTTCTCTTTCGATTCCGCGCCAGAAAGTATTAAAACTTTTTCCTCTAGGTCGCACCGCTGCCGCTCTACTGTCTTGGCGGGAATACCACTGCCGCTCGTCCTTACGAAATCGGTTAAT
This sequence comes from Cerceris ruficornis, assembly GCA_963989415.1. Taxonomy (NCBI): domain Eukaryota; kingdom Metazoa; phylum Arthropoda; class Insecta; order Hymenoptera; family Crabronidae; genus Cerceris; species Cerceris ruficornis. The sequence continues at coordinate 98,880 of CAXDIW010000513.1, forward strand.
CAACAATAAGTCGCAAAATTGGCCTATTAACGAAATTTTTCGCCCAGTGCAATGTTGTTTCTTTTTCGATTCTGCGTAAAAAAGAAAGATACACTTTTTCCTCTAAGTCGCACCGTTGAGGCTCCACACTCTTGTAAAGGTCTACGCCGCTAGGACTTAGAAAAATTTTCATACTTTACGATTTTTTCTCTCGATTTTATCGGTATAGGAAAGCGTTGTAGAGGAAAACGTTTGGGACGAAAGTTTCATGGCTTGCGATGCTCTACAAGAATACGACACTTCGATCGCCCGCCGAAATTAGGAAATCGCTTAATTAACAATAAGTTGCAAAAATTTGTTTATTAACAAAAATTTTCGCCCCGGGCAATATTGTTTCTCTTTCGATTCCGCGCCAGAAAGTATTAAAACTCTTTCCACTAGGTCGCACCGCTGCCGCTCTACTGTCTTGGCGGAAACACCACTGCCGCCCGTCCTTACGCAATCGGTTAATCAACAATAAGTCGCAAAATTGGCCTATTAACGAAATTTTTCGCCCAGTGCAATGTTGTTTCTTTTTCGATTCTGCGTAGAAAAGAAAGATACACTTTTTCCTCTAAGTCGCACCGTTGAGGCTCCACACTCTTGTAAAGGTCTACGCCGCTAGGACTTAGAAAAATTTTCATACTTTACGATTTTTTCTCTCGATTTTATCGGTATAGGAAAGCGTTGTAGAGGAAAACGTTTGGGACGAAAGTTTCATGGCTTGCGATGCTCTACAAGAATACGACATTTCGATCGCCCGCCGAAATTAGGAAATCGGTTAATTAACAATAAGTTGCAAAAATTTGTTTATTAACAAAAATTTTCGCCCCGGGCAATATTGTTTCTCTTTCGATTCCGCGCCAGAAAGTATTAAAACTCTTTCCACTAGGTCGCACCGCTGCCGCTCTACTGTCTTGGCGGAAACACCACTGCCGCCCGTCCTTACGCAATCGGTTAATCAACAATAAGTCGCAAAATTGGCCTATTAACGAAATTTTTCGCCCAGTGCAATGTTGTTTCTTTTTCGATTCTGCGTAGAAAAGAAAGATACACTTTTTCCTCTAAGTCGCACCGTTGAGGCTCCACACTCTTGTAAAGGTCTACGCCGCTAGGACTTAGAAAAATTTTCATACTTTACGATTTTTTCTCTCGATTTTATCGGTATAGGAAAGCGTTGTAGAGGAAAACGTTTGGGACGAAAGTTTCATGGCTTGCGATGCTCTACAAGAATACGACATTTCGATCGCCCGCCGAAATTAGGAAATCGGTTAATTAACAATAAGTTGCAAAAATTTGTTTATTAACAAAAATTTTCGCCCCGGGCAATATTGTTTCTCTTTCGATTCCGCGCCAGAAAGTATTAAAACTTTTTCCTCTAGGTCGCACCGCTGCCGCTCTACTGTCTTGGCGGGAATACCACTGCCGCTCGTCCTTACGAAATCGGTTAATCAACAATAAGTCGCAAAATTGGCCTATTAACAAAATTTTTCGCCCAGTGCAATGTTGTTTCTTTTTCGATTCTGCGTAAAAAAGAAAGATACACTTTTTCCTCTAAGTCGCACCGTTGAGGCTCCACGCTCTTGTAAAGGTCTACGCCGCTAGGACTTAGAAAAATTTTCATACTTTACGATTTTTTCTCTCGATTTTATCGGTATAGGAAAGCGTTGTAGAGGAAAACGTTTGGGACGAAAGTTTCATGGCTTGCGATGCTCTACAAGAATACGACATTTCGATCGCCCGCCGAAATTAGGAAATCGGTTAATTAACAATAAGTTGCAAAAATTTGTTTATTAACAAAAATTTTCGCCCCGGGCAATATTGTTTCTCTTTCGATTCCGCGCCAGAAAGTATTAAAACTTTTTCCTCTAGGTCGCACCGCTGCCGCTCTACTGTCTTGGCGGGAATACCACTGCCGCTCGTCCTTACGAAATCGGTTAATCAACAATAAGTCGCAAAATTGGCCTATTAACGAAATTTTTCGCCCAGTGCAATGTTGTTTCTTTTTCGATTCTGCGTAAAAAAGAAAGATACACTTTTTCCTCTAAGTCGCACCGTTGAGGCTCCACACTCTTGTAAAGGTCTACGCCGCTAGGACTTAGAAAAATTTTCATACTTTACGATTTTTTCTCTCGATTTTATCGGTATAGGAAAGCGTTGTAGAGGAAAACGTTTGGGACGAAAGTTTCATGGCTTGCGATGCTCTACAAGAATACGACACTTCGATCGCCCGCCGAAATTAGGAAATCGCTTAATTAACAATAAGTTGCAAAAATTTGTTTATTAACAAAAATTTTCGCCCCGGGCAATATTGTTTCTCTTTCGATTCCGCGCCAGAAAGTATTAAAACTCTTTCCACTAGGTCGCACCGCTGCCGCTCTACTGTCTTGGCGGAAACACCACTGCCGCCCGTCCTTACGCAATCGGTTAATCAACAATAAGTCGCAAAATTGGCCTATTAACGAAATTTTTCGCCCAGTGCAATGTTGTTTCTTTTTCGATTCTGCGTAGAAAAGAAAGATACACTTTTTCCTCTAAGTCGCACCGTTGAGGCTCCACACTCTTGTAAAGGTCTACGCCGCTAGGACTTAGAAAAATTTTCATACTTTACGATTTTTTCTCTCGATTTTATCGGTATAGGAAAGCGTTGTAGAGGAAAACGTTTGGGACGAAAGTTTCATGGCTTGCGATGCTCTACAAGAATACGACATTTCGATCGCCCGCCGAAATTAGGAAATCGGTTAATTAACAATAAGTTGCAAAAATTTGTTTATTAACAAAAATTTTCGCCCCGGGCAATATTGTTTCTCTTTCGATTCCGCGCCAGAAAGTATTAAAACTTTTTCCTCTAGGTCGCACCGCTGCCGCTCTACTGTCTTGGCGGGAATACCACTGCCGCTCGTCCTTACGAAATCGGTTAATCAACAATAAGTCGCAAAATTGGCCTATTAACAAAATTTTTCGCCCAGTGCAATGTTGTTTCTTTTTCGATTCTGCGTAAAAAAGAAAGATACACTTTTTCCTCTAAGTCGCACCGTTGAGGCTCCACGCTCTTGTAAAGGTCTACGCCGCTAGGACTTAGAAAAATTTTCATACTTTACGATTTTTTCTCTCGATTTTATCGGTATAGGAAAGCGTTGTAGAGGAAAACGTTTGGGACGAAAGTTTCATGGCTTGCGATGCTCTACAAGAATACGACATTTCGATCGCCCGCCGAAATTAGGAAATCGGTTAATTAACAATAAGTTGCAAAAATTTGTTTATTAACAAAAATTTTCGCCCCGGGCAATATTGTTTCTCTTTCGATTCCGCGCCAGAAAGTATTAAAACTTTTTCCTCTAGGTCGCACCGCTGCCGCTCTACTGTCTTGGCGGGAATACCACTGCCGCTCGTCCTTACGAAATCGGTTAATCAACAATAAGTCGCAAAATTGGCCTATTAACGAAATTTTTCGCCCAGTGCAATGTTGTTTCTTTTTCGATTCTGCGTAAAAAAGAAAGATACACTTTTTCCTCTAAGTCGCACCGTTGAGGCTCCACACTCTTGTAAAGGTCTACGCCGCTAGGACTTAGAAAAATTTTCATACTTTACGATTTTTTCTCTCGATTTTATCGGTATAGGAAAGCGTTGTAGAGGAAAACGTTTGGGACGAAAGTTTCATGGTTTGCGATGCTCTACAAGAATACGACATTTCGATCGCCCGCCGAAATTAGGAAATCGCTTAATTAACAATAAGTTGCAAAAATTTGTTTATTAACAAAAATTTTCGCCCCGGGCAATATTGTTTCTCTTTCGATTCCGCGCCAGAAAGTATTAAAACTTTTTCCACTAGGTCGCACCGCTGCCGCTCTACTGTCTTGGCGGAAACACCACTGCCGCCCGTCCTTACGAAATCGGTTAATCAACAATAAGTCGCAAAATTGGCCTATTAACGAAATTTTTCGCCCAGTGCAATGTTGTTTCTTTTTCCATTCTGCGTAAAAAAGAAAGATACACTTTTTCCTCTAAGTCGCACCGTTGAGGCTCCACACTCTTGTAAAGGTCTACGCCGCTAGGACTTAGAAAAATTTTCATACTTTACGATTTGTTCTCTCGATTTTATCGGTATAGGAAAGCGTTGTAGAGGAAAACGTTTGGGACGAAAGTTTCATGGTTTGCGATGCTCTACAAGAATACGACATTTCGATCGCCCGCCGAAATTAGGAAATCGCTTAATTAACAATAAGTTGCAAAAATTTGTTTATTAACAAAAATTTTCGCCCCGGGCAATATTGTTTCTCTTTCGATTCCGCGCCAGAAAGTATTAAAACTTTTTCCACTAGGTCGCACCGCTGCCGCTCTACTGTCTTGGCGGGAATACCACTGCCGCTCGTCCTTACGAAATCGGTTAATCAACAATAAGTCGCAAAATTGGCCTATTAACGAAATTTTTCGCCCAGTGCAATGTTGTTTCTTTTTCGATTCTGCGTAAAAAAGAAAGATACACTTTTTCCTCTAAGTCGCACCGTTGAGGCTCCACACTCTTGTAAAGGTCTACGCCGCTAGGACTTAGAAAAATTTTCATACTTTACGATTTTTTCTCTCGATTTTATCGGTATAGGAAAGCGTTGTAGAGGAAAACGTTTGGGACGAAAGTTTCATGGTTTGCGATGCTCTACAAGAATACGACATTTCGATCGCCCGCCGAAATTAGGAAATCGCTTAATTAACAATAAGTTGCAAAAATTTGTTTATTAACAAAAATTTTCGCCCCGGGCAATATTGTTTCTCTTTCGATTCCGCGCCAGAAAGTATTAAAACTTTTTCCACTAGGTCGCACCGCTGCCGCTCTACTGTCTTGGCGGAAACACCACTGCCGCCCGTCCTTACGAAATCGGTTAATCAACAATAAGTCGCAAAATTGGCCTATTAACGAAATTTTTCGCCCAGTGCAATGTTGTTTCTTTTTCGATTCTGCGTAAAAAAGAAAGATACACTTTTTCCTCTAAGTCGCACCGTTGAGGCTCCACACTCTTGTAAAGGTCTACGCCGCTAGGACTTAGAAAAATTTTCATACTTTACGATTTTTTCTCTCGATTTTATCGGTATAGGAAAGCGTTGTACAGGAAAACGTTTGGGACGAAAGTTTCATGGCTTGCGATGCTCTACAAGAATACGACACTTCGATCGCCCGCCGAAATTAGGAAATCGCTTAATTAACAATAAGTTGCAAAAATTTGTTTATTAACAAAAATTTTCGCCCCGGGCAATATTGTTTCTCTTTCGATTCCGCGCCAGAAAGTATTAAAACTCTTTCCACTAGGTCGCACCGCTGCCGCTCTACTGTCTTGGCGGAAACACCACTGCCGCCCGTCCTTACGCAATCGGTTAATCAACAATAAGTCGCAAAATTGGCCTATTAACGAAATTTTTCGCCCAGTGCAATGTTGTTTCTTTTTCGATTCTGCGTAGAAAAGAAAGATACACTTTTTCCTCTAAGTCGCACCGTTGAGGCTCCACACTCTTGTAAAGGTCTACGCCGCTAGGACTTAGAAAAATTTTCATACTTTACGATTTTTTCTCTCGATTTTATCGGTATAGGAAAGCGTTGTAGAGGAAAACGTTTGGGACGAAAGTTTCATGGCTTGCGATGCTCTACAAGAATACGACATTTCGATCGCCCGCCGAAATTAGGAAATCGGTTAATTAACAATAAGTTGCAAAAATTTGTTTATTAACAAAAATTTTCGCCCCGGGCAATATTGTTTCTCTTTCGATTCCGCGCCAGAAAGTATTAAAACTTTTTCCTCTAGGTCGCACCGCTGCCGCTCTACTGTCTTGGCGGAAACACCACTGCCGCTCGTCCTTACGAAATCGGTTAATCAACAATAAGTCGCAAAATTGGCCTATTAACGAAATTTTTCGCCCAGTGCAATGTTGTTTCTTTTTCGATTCTGCGTAAAAAAGAAAGATACACTTTTTCCTCTAAGTCGCACCGTTGAGGCTCCACACTCTTGTAAAGGTCTACGCCGCTAGGACTTAGAAAAATTTTCATACTTTACGATTTTTTCTCTCGATTTTATCGGTATAGGAAAGCGTTGTAGAGGAAAACGTTTGGGACGAAAGTTTCATGGCTTGCGATGCTCTACAAGAATACGACATTTCGATCGCCCGCCGAAATTAGGAAATCGGTTAATTAACAATAAGTTGCAAAAATTTGTTTATTAACAAAAATTTTCGCCCCGGGCAATATTGTTTCTCTTTCGATTCCGCGCCAGAAAGTATTAAAACTTTTTCCTCTAGGTCGCACCGCTGCCGCTCTACTGTCTTGGCGGGAATACCACTGCCGCTCGTCCTTACGAAATCGGTTAATCAACAATAAGTCGCAAAATTGGCCTATTAACAAAATTTTTCGCCCAGTGCAATGTTGTTTCTTTTTCGATTCTGCGTAAAAAAGAAAGATACACTTTTTCCTCTAAGTCGCACCGTTGAGGCTCCACGCTCTTGTAAAGGTCTACGCCGCTAGGACTTAGAAAAATTTTCATACTTTACGATTTTTTCTCTCGATTTTATCGGTATAGGAAAGCGTTGTAGAGGAAAACGTTTGGGACGAAAGTTTCATGGCTTGCGATGCTCTACAAGAATACGACATTTCGATCGCCCGCCGAAATTAGGAAATCGGTTAATTAACAATAAGTTGCAAAAATTTGTTTATTAACAAAAATTTTCGCCCCGGGCAATATTGTTTCTCTTTCGATTCCGCGCCAGAAAGTATTAAAACTTTTTCCTCTAGGTCGCACCGCTGCCGCTCTACTGTCTTGGCGGGAATACCACTGCCGCTCGTCCTTACGAAATCGGTTAATCAACAATAAGTCGCAAAATTGGCCTATTAACGAAATTTTTCGCCCAGTGCAATGTTGTTTCTTTTTCGATTCTGCGTAAAAAAGAAAGATACACTTTTTCCTCTAAGTCGCACCGTTGAGGCTCCACACTCTTGTAAAGGTCTACGCCGCTAGGACTTAGAAAAATTTTCATACTTTACGATTTTTTCTCTCGATTTTATCGGTATAGGAAAGCGTTGTAGAGGAAAACGTTTGGGACGAAAGTTTCATGGCTTGCGATGCTCTACAAGAATACGACACTTCGATCGCCCGCCGAAATTAGGAAATCGCTTAATTAACAATAAGTTGCAAAAATTTGTTTATTAACAAAAATTTTCGCCCCGGGCAATATTGTTTCTCTTTCGATTCCGCGCCAGAAAGTATTAAAACTCTTTCCACTAGGTCGCACCGCTGCCGCTCTACTGTCTTGGCGGAAACACCACTGCCGCCCGTCCTTACGCAATCGGTTAATCAACAATAAGTCGCAAAATTGGCCTATTAACGAAATTTTTCGCCCAGTGCAATGTTGTTTCTTTTTCGATTCTGCGTAGAAAAGAAAGATACACTTTTTCCTCTAAGTCGCACCGTTGAGGCTCCACACTCTTGTAAAGGTCTACGCCGCTAGGACTTAGAAAAATTTTCATACTTTACGATTTTTTCTCTCGATTTTATCGGTATAGGAAAGCGTTGTAGAGGAAAACGTTTGGGACGAAAGTTTCATGGCTTGCGATGCTCTACAAGAATACGACATTTCGATCGCCCGCCGAAATTAGGAAATCGGTTAATTAACAATAAGTTGCAAAAATTTGTTTATTAACAAAAATTTTCGCCCCGGGCAATATTGTTTCTCTTTCGATTCCGCGCCAGAAAGTATTAAAACTTTTTCCTCTAGGTCGCACCGCTGCCGCTCTACTGTCTTGGCGGGAATACCACTGCCGCTCGTCCTTACGAAATCGGTTAATCAACAATAAGTCGCAAAATTGGCCTATTAACAAAATTTTTCGCCCAGTGCAATGTTGTTTCTTTTTCGATTCTGCGTAAAAAAGAAAGATACACTTTTTCCTCTAAGTCGCACCGTTGAGGCTCCACGCTCTTGTAAAGGTCTACGCCGCTAGGACTTAGAAAAATTTTCATACTTTACGATTTTTTCTCTCGATTTTATCGGTATAGGAAAGCGTTGTAGAGGAAAACGTTTGGGACGAAAGTTTCATGGCTTGCGATGCTCTACAAGAATACGACATTTCGATCGCCCGCCGAAATTAGGAAATCGGTTAATTAACAATAAGTTGCAAAAATTTGTTTATTAACAAAAATTTTCGCCCCGGGCAATATTGTTTCTCTTTCGATTCCGCGCCAGAAAGTATTAAAACTTTTTCCTCTAGGTCGCACCGCTGCCGCTCTACTGTCTTGGCGGGAATACCACTGCCGCTCGTCCTTACGAAATCGGTTAATCAACAATAAGTCGCAAAATTGGCCTATTAACGAAATTTTTCGCCCAGTGCAATGTTGTTTCTTTTTCGATTCTGCGTAAAAAAGAAAGATACACTTTTTCCTCTAAGTCGCACCGTTGAGGCTCCACACTCTTGTAAAGGTCTACGCCGCTAGGACTTAGAAAAATTTTCATACTTTACGATTTTTTCTCTCGATTTTATCGGTATAGGAAAGCGTTGTAGAGGAAAACGTTTGGGACGAAAGTTTCATGGCTTGCGATGCTCTACAAGAATACGACATTTCGATCGCCCGCCGAAATTAGGAAATCGCTTAATTAACAATAAGTTGCAAAAATTTGTTTATTAACAAAAATTTTCGCCCCGGGCAATATTGTTTCTCTTTCGATTCCGCGCCAGAAAGTATTAAAACTTTTTCCTCTAGGTCGCACCGCTGCCGCTCTACTGTCTTGGCGGAAACACCACTGCCGCCCGTCCTTACGCAATCGGTTAATCAACAATAAGTCGCAAAATTGGCCTATTAACGAAATTTTTCGCCCAGTGCAATGTTGTTTCTTTTTCGATTCTGCGTAGAAAAGAAAGATACACTTTTTCCTCTAAGTCGCACCGTAGAGGCTCCACCCTCTTGTAAAGGTCTACGCCGCTAGGACTTTGAAAAAATTTTGCTACCGAGTAAACGGCGGGAGTAAAAATGACTGACCTTCTTGGCGAGAAAATCTTTGCTCCCGGCGGCGAAAGGTCTACGCCGCTAGGACTTAGAAAAAATTTTACTCCCGGCGGCGAAAGGTCTACGCCGCTAGGACTTTGAAAAAATTTTGCTACCGAGTAAACGGCGGGAGTAAAAATGACTGACCTTCTTGGCGAGAAAATCTTTGCTCCCGGCGGCGAAAGGTCTACGCCGCTAGGACTTAGACAAAATTTTACTCCCGGCGGCGAAAGGTCTACGCCGCTAGGACTTTGAAAAAATTTTGCTACCGAGTAAACGGCGGGAGTAAAAATGACTGACCTTCTTGGCGAGAAAATTTTACTCCCTGCGGCGAAAGGTCTACGCCGCTAGGACTTAGAAAAATTTTCATACTTTACGATTTTTTCTCTCGATTTTATCGGTATAGGAAAGCGTTGTAGAGGAAAACGTTTGGGACGAAAGTTTCATGGTTTGCGATGCTCTACAAGAATACGACATTTCGATCGCCCGCCGAAATTAGGAAATCGGTTAATTAACAATAAGTTGCAAAAATTTGTTTATTAACAAAAATTTTCGCCCCGGGCAATATTGTTTCTCTTTCGATTCCGCGCCAGAAAGTATTAAAACTTTTTCCTCTCTGTCGCACCGCTGCCGCTCTACTGTCTTGGCGGGAATACCACTGCCGCTCGTCCTTACGAAATCGGTTAATCAACAATAAGTCGCAAAATTGGCCTATTAACAAAATTTTTCGCCCAGTGCAATGTTGTTTCTTTTTCGATTCTGCGTAAAAAAGAAAGATACACTTTTTCCTCTAAGTCGCACCGTTGAGGCTCCACACTCTTGTAAAGGTCTACGCCGCTAGGACTTAGAAAAATTTTCATACTTTACGATTTGTTCTCTCGATTTTATCGGTATAGGAAAGCGTTGTAGAGGAAAACGTTTGGGACGAAAGTTTCATGGTTTGCGATGCTCTACAAGAATACGACATTTCGATCGCCCGCCGAAATTAGGAAATCGCTTAATTAACAATAAGTTGCAAAAATTTGTTTATTAACAAAAATTTTCGCCCCGGGCAATATTGTTTCTCTTTCGATTCCGCGCCAGAAAGTATTAAAACTTTTTCCACTAGGTCGCACCGCTGCCGCTCTACTGTCTTGGCGGGAATACCACTGCCGCTCGTCCTTACGAAATCGGTTAATCAACAATAAGTCGCAAAATTGGCCTATTAACGAAATTTTTCGCCCAGTGCAATGTTGTTTCTTTTTCGATTCTGCGTAAAAAAGAAAGATACACTTTTTCCTCTAAGTCGCACCGTTGAGGCTCCACACTCTTGTAAAGGTCTACGCCGCTAGGACTTAGAAAAATTTTCATACTTTACGATTTTTTCTCTCGATTTTATCGGTATAGGAAAGCGTTGTAGAGGAAAACGTTTGGGACGAAAGTTTCATGGCTTGCGATGCTCTACAAGAATACGACACTTCGATCGCCCGCCGAAATTAGGAAATCGCTTAATTAACAATAAGTTGCAAAAATTTGTTTATTAACAAAAATTTTCGCCCCGGGCAATATTGTTTCTCTTTCGATTCCGCGCCAGAAAGTATTAAAACTCTTTCCACTAGGTCGCACCGCTGCCGCTCTACTGTCTTGGCGGAAACACCACTGCCGCCCGTCCTTACGCAATCGGTTAATCAACAATAAGTCGCAAAATTGGCCTATTAACGAAATTTTTCGCCCAGTGCAATGTTGTTTCTTTTTCGATTCTGCGTAGAAAAGAAAGATACACTTTTTCCTCTAAGTCGCACCGTTGAGGCTCCACACTCTTGTAAAGGTCTACGCCGCTAGGACTTAGAAAAATTTTCATACTTTACGATTTTTTCTCTCGATTTTATCGGTATAGGAAAGCGTTGTAGAGGAAAACGTTTGGGACGAAAGTTTCATGGCTTGCGATGCTCTACAAGAATACGACAATTCGATCGCCCGCCGAAATTAGGAAATCGCTTAATTAACAATAAGTTGCAAAAATTTGTTTATTAACAAAAATTTTCGCCCCGGGCAATATTGTTTCTCTTTCGATTCCGCGCCAGAAAGTATTAAAACTTTTTCCACTAGGTCGCACCGCTGCCGCTCTACTGTCTTGGCGGAAACACCACTGCCGCCCGTCCTTACGAAATCGGTTAATCAACAATAAGTCGCAAAATTGGCCTATTAACGAAATTTTTCGCCCAGTGCAATGTTGTTTCTTTTTCGATTCTGCGTAAAAAAGAAAGATACACTTTTTCCTCTAAGTCGCACCGTTGAGGCTCCACACTCTTGTAAAGGTCTACGCCGCTAGGACTTAGAAAAATTTTCATACTTTACGATTTTTTCTCTCGATTTTATCGGTATAGGAAAGCGTTGTAGAGGAAAACGTTTGGGACGAAAGTTTCATGGCTTGCGATGCTCTACAAGAATACGACAATTCGATCGCCCGCCGAAATTAGGAAATCGCTTAATTAACAATAAGTTGCAAAAATTTGTTTATTAACAAAAATTTTCGCCCCGGGCAATATTGTTTCTCTTTCGATTCCGCGCCAGAAAGTATTAAAACTTTTTCCTCTAGGTCGCACCGCTGCCGCTCTACTGTCTTGGCGGGAATACCACTGCCGCTCGTCCTTACGAAATCGGTTAATCAACAATAAGTCGCAAAATTGGCCTATTAACGAAATTTTTCGCCCAGTGCAATGTTGTTTCTTTTTCGATTCTGCGTAAAAAAGAAAGATACACTTTTTCCTCTAAGTCGCACCGTTGAGGCTCCACACTCTTGTAAAGGTCTACGCCGCTAGGACTTAGAAAAATTTTCATACTTTACGATTTTTTCTCTCGATTTTATCGGTATAGGAAAGCGTTGTAGAGGAAAACGTTTGGGACGAAAGTTTCATGGTTTGCGATGCTCTACAAGAATACGACATTTCGATCGCCCGCCGAAATTAGGAAATCGCTTAATTAACAATAAGTTGCAAAAATTTGTTTATTAACAAAAATTTTCGCCCCGGGCAATATTGTTTCTCTTTCGATTCCGCGCCAGAAAGTATTAAAACTTTTTCCTCTAGGTCGCACCGCTGCCGCTCTACTGTCTTGGCGGGAATACCACTGCCGCTCGTCCTTACGAAATCGGTTAATCAACAATAAGTCGCAAAATTGGCCTATTAACGAAATTTTTCGCCCAGTGCAATGTTGTTTCTTTTTCGATTCTGCGTAAAAAAGAAAGATACACTTTTTCCTCTAAGTCGCACCGTTGAGGCTCCACACTCTTGTAAAGGTCTACGCCGCTAGGACTTAGAAAAATTTTCATACTTTACGATTTTTTCTCTCGATTTTATCGGTATAGGAAAGCGTTGTAGAGGAAAACGTTTGGGACGAAAGTTTCATGGCTTGCGATGCTCTACAAGAATACGACACTTCGATCGCCCGCCGAAATTAGGAAATCGCTTAATTAACAATAAGTTGCAAAAATTTGTTTATTAACAAAAATTTTCGCCCCGGGCAATATTGTTTCTCTTTCGATTCCGCGCCAGAAAGTATTAAAACTCTTTCCACTAGGTCGCACCGCTGCCGCTCTACTGTCTTGGCGGAAACACCACTGCCGCCCGTCCTTACGCAATCGGTTAATCAACAATAAGTCGCAAAATTGGCCTATTAACGAAATTTTTCGCCCAGTGCAATGTTGTTTCTTTTTCGATTCTGCGTAGAAAAGAAAGATACACTTTTTCCTCTAAGTCGCACCGTTGAGGCTCCACACTCTTGTAAAGGTCTACGCCGCTAGGACTTAGAAAAATTTTCATACTTTACGATTTTTTCTCTCGATTTTATCGGTATAGGAAAGCGTTGTAGAGGAAAACGTTTGGGACGAAAGTTTCATGGCTTGCGATGCTCTACAAGAATACGACATTTCGATCGCCCGCCGAAATTAGGAAATCGGTTAATTAACAATAAGTTGCAAAAATTTGTTTATTAACAAAAATTTTCGCCCCGGGCAATATTGTTTCTCTTTCGATTCCGCGCCAGAAAGTATTAAAACTTTTTCCTCTAGGTCGCACCGCTGCCGCTCTACTGTCTTGGCGGAAACACCACTGCCGCTCGTCCTTACGAAATCGGTTAATCAACAATAAGTCGCAAAATTGGCCTATTAACGAAATTTTTCGCCCAGTGCAATGTTGTTTCTTTTTCGATTCTGCGTAAAAAAGAAAGATACACTTTTTCCTCTAAGTCGCACCGTTGAGGCTCCACACTCTTGTAAAGGTCTACGCCGCTAGGACTTAGAAAAATTTTCATACTTTACGATTTTTTCTCTCGATTTTATCGGTATAGGAAAGCGTTGTAGAGGAAAACGTTTGGGACGAAAGTTTCATGGCTTGCGATGCTCTACAAGAATACGACATTTCGATCGCCCGCCGAAATTAGGAAATCGGTTAATTAACAATAAGTTGCAAAAATTTGTTTATTAACAAAAATTTTCGCCCCGGGCAATATTGTTTCTCTTTCGATTCCGCGCCAGAAAGTATTAAAACTTTTTCCTCTAGGTCGCACCGCTGCCGCTCTACTGTCTTGGCGGAAACACCACTGCCGCCCGTCCTTACGCAATCGGTTAATCAACAATAAGTCGCAAAATTGGCCTATTAACGAAATTTTTCGCCCAGTGCAATGTTGTTTCTTTTTCGATTCTGCGTAGAAAAGAAAGATACACTTTTTCCTCTAAGTCGCACCGTAGAGGCTCCACCCTCTTGTAAAGGTCTACGCCGCTAGGACTTAGAAAAATTGTCATACTTTACGATTTTTTCTCTCGATTTTATCGGTATAGGAAAGCGTTGTAGAGGAAAACGTTTGGGACGAAAGTTTCATGGCTTGCGATGCTCTACAAGAATACGACACTTCGATCGCCCGCCGAAATTAGGAAATCGCTTAATTAACAATAAGTTGCAAAAATTTGTTTATTAACAAAAATTTTCGCCCCGGGCAATATTGTTTCTCTTTCGATTCCGCGCCAGAAAGTATTAAAACTCTTTCCACTAGGTCGCACCGCTGCCGCTCTACTGTCTTGGCGGAAACACCACTGCCGCCCGTCCTTACGCAATCGGTTAATCAACAATAAGTCGCAAAATTGGCCTATTAACGAAATTTTTCGCCCAGTGCAATGTTGTTTCTTTTTCGATTCTGCGTAGAAAAGAAAGATACACTTTTTCCTCTAAGTCGCACCGTTGAGGCTCCACACTCTTGTAAAGGTCTACGCCGCTAGGACTTAGAAAAATTTTCATACTTTACGATTTTTTCTCTCGATTTTATCGGTATAGGAAAGCGTTGTAGAGGAAAACGTTTGGGACGAAAGTTTCATGGCTTGCGATGCTCTACAAGAATACGACACTTCGATCGCCCGCCGAAATTAGGAAATCGCTTAATTAACAATAAGTTGCAAAAATTTGTTTATTAACAAAAATTTTCGCCCCGGGCAATATTGTTTCTCTTTCGATTCCGCGCCAGAAAGTATTAAAACTCTTTCCACTAGGTCGCACCGCTGCCGCTCTACTGTCTTGGCGGAAACACCACTGCCGCCCGTCCTTACGCAATCGGTTAATCAACAATAAGTCGCAAAATTGGCCTATTAACGAAATTTTTCGCCCAGTGCAATGTTGTTTCTTTTTCGATTCTGCGTAGAAAAGAAAGATACACTTTTTCCTCTAAGTCGCACCGTTGAGGCTCCACACTCTTGTAAAGGTCTACGCCGCTAGGACTTAGAAAAATTTTCATACTTTACGATTTTTTCTCTCGATTTTATCGGTATAGGAAAGCGTTGTAGAGGAAAACGTTTGGGACGAAAGTTTCATGGCTTGCGATGCTCTACAAGAATACGACATTTCGATCGCCCGCCGAAATTAGGAAATCGGTTAATTAACAATAAGTTGCAAAAATTTGTTTATTAACAAAAATTTTCGCCCCGGGCAATATTGTTTCTCTTTCGATTCCGCGCCAGAAAGTATTAAAACTTTTTCCTCTAGGTCGCACCGCTGCCGCTCTACTGTCTTGGCGGAAACACCACTGCCGCTCGTCCTTACGAAATCGGTTAATCAACAATAAGTCGCAAAATTGGCCTATTAACGAAATTTTTCGCCCAGTGCAATGTTGTTTCTTTTTCGATTCTGCGTAAAAAAGAAAGATACACTTTTTCCTCTAAGTCGCACCGTTGAGGCTCCACACTCTTGTAAAGGTCTACGCCGCTAGGACTTAGAAAAATTTTCATACTTTACGATTTTTTCTCTCGATTTTATCGGTATAGGAAAGCGTTGTAGAGGAAAACGTTTGGGACGAAAGTTTCATGGCTTGCGATGCTCTACAAGAATACGACATTTCGATCGCCCGCCGAAATTAGGAAATCGGTTAATTAACAATAAGTTGCAAAAATTTGTTTATTAACAAAAATTTTCGCCCCGGGCAATATTGTTTCTCTTTCGATTCCGCGCCAGAAAGTATTAAAACTTTTTCCTCTAGGTCGCACCGCTGCCGCTCTACTGTCTTGGCGGAAACACCACTGCCGCCCGTCCTTACGCAATCGGTTAATCAACAATAAGTCGCAAAATTGGCCTATTAACGAAATTTTTCGCCCAGTGCAATGTTGTTTCTTTTTCGATTCTGCGTAGAAAAGAAAGATACACTTTTTCCTCTAAGTCGCACCGTAGAGGCTCCACCCTCTTGTAAAGGTCTACGCCGCTAGGACTTAGAAAAATTGTCATACTTTACGATTTTTTCTCTCGATTTTATCGGTATAGGAAAGCGTTGTAGAGGAAAACGTTTGGGACGAAAGTTTCATGGCTTGCGATGCTCTACAAGAATACGACACTTCGATCGCCCGCCGAAATTAGGAAATCGCTTAATTAACAATAAGTTGCAAAAATTTGTTTATTAACAAAAATTTTCGCCCCGGGCAATATTGTTTCTCTTTCGATTCCGCGCCAGAAAGTATTAAAACTCTTTCCACTAGGTCGCACCGCTGCCGCTCTACTGTCTTGGCGGAAACACCACTGCCGCCCGTCCTTACGCAATCGGTTAATCAACAATAAGTCGCAAAATTGGCCTATTAACGAAATTTTTCGCCCAGTGCAATGTTGTTTCTTTTTCGATTCTGCGTAGAAAAGAAAGATACACTTTTTCCTCTAAGTCGCACCGTTGAGGCTCCACACTCTTGTAAAGGTCTACGCCGCTAGGACTTAGAAAAATTTTCATACTTTACGATTTTTTCTCTCGATTTTATCGGTATAGGAAAGCGTTGTAGAGGAAAACGTTTGGGACGAAAGTTTCATGGCTTGCGATGCTCTACAAGAATACGACATTTCGATCGCCCGCCGAAATTAGGAAATCGGTTAATTAACAATAAGTTGCAAAAATTTGTTTATTAACAAAAATTTTCGCCCCGGGCAATATTGTTTCTCTTTCGATTCCGCGCCAGAAAGTATTAAAACTTTTTCCTCTAGGTCGCACCGCTGCCGCTCTACTGTCTTGGCGGGAATACCACTGCCGCTCGTCCTTACGAAATCGGTTAATCAACAATAAGTCGCAAAATTGGCCTATTAACAAAATTTTTCGCCCAGTGCAATGTTGTTTCTTTTTCGATTCTGCGTAAAAAAGAAAGATACACTTTTTCCTCTAAGTCGCACCGTTGAGGCTCCACACTCTTGTAAAGGTCTACGCCGCTAGGACTTAGAAAAATTTTCATACTTTACGATTTTTTCTCTCGATTTTATCGGTATAGGAAAGCGTTGTAGAGGAAAACGTTTGGGACGAAAGTTTCATGGTTTGCGATGCTCTACAAGAATACGACATTTCGATCGCCCGCCGAAATTAGGAAATCGCTTAATTAACAATAAGTTGCAAAAATTTGTTTATTAACAAAAATTTTCGCCCCGGGCAATATTGTTTCTCTTTCGATTCCGCGCCAGAAAGTATTAAAACTTTTTCCACTAGGTCGCACCGCTGCCGCTCTACTGTCTTGGCGGAAACACCACTGCCGCCCGTCCTTACGCAATCGGTTAATCAACAATAAGTCGCAAAATTGGCCTATTAACGAAATTTTTCGCCCAGTGCAATGTTGTTTCTTTTTCGATTCTGCGTAGAAAAGAAAGATACACTTTTTCCTCTAAGTCGCACCGTAGAGGCTCCACCCTCTTGTAAAGGTCTACGCCGCTAGGACTTAGAAAAATTGTCATACTTTACGATTTTTTCTCTCGATTTTATCGGTATAGGAAAGCGTTGTAGAGGAAAACGTTTGGGACGAAAGTTTCATGGCTTGCGATGCTCTACAAGAATACGACACTTCGATCGCCCGCCGAAATAGGAAATCGCTTAATTAACAATAAGTTGCAAAAATTTGTTTATTAACAAAAATTTTCGCCCCGGGCAATATTGTTTCTCTTTCGATTCCGCGCCAGAAAGTATTAAAACTTTTTCCTCTAGGTCGCACCGCTGCCGCTCTACTGTCTTGGCGGAAACACCACTGCCGCCCGTCCTTACGAAATCGGTTAATCAACAATAAGTCGCAAAATTGGCCTATTAACGAAATTTTTCGCCCAGTGCAATGTTGTTTCTTTTTCGATTCTGCGTAAAAAAGAAAGATACACTTTTTCCTCTAAGTCGCACCGTTGAGGCTCCACGCTCTTGTAAAGGTCTACGCCGCTAGGACTTAGAAAAATTTTCATACTTTACGATTTCTTCTCTCGATTTTATCGGTACAGGAAAGCGTTGTAGAGGAAAACGTTTGGGACGAAAGTTTCATGGCTTGCGATGCTCTACAAGAATACGACATTTCGATCGCCCGCCGAAATTAGGAAATCGGTTAATTAACAATAAGTTGCAAAAATTTGTTTATTAACAAAAATTTTCGCCCCGGGCAATATTGTTTCTCTTTCGATTCCGCGCCAGAAAGTATTAAAACTTTTTCCTCTAGGTCGCACCGCTGCCGCTCTACTGTCTTGGCGGGAATACCACTGCCGCTCGTCCTTACGAAATCGGTTAATCAACAATAAGTCGCAAAATTGGCCTATTAACGAAATTTTTCGCCCAGTGCAATGTTGTTTCTTTTTCGATTCTGCGTAAAAAAGAAAGATACACTTTTTCCTCTAAGTCGCACCGTTGAGGCTCCACACTCTTGTAAAGGTCTACGCCGCTAGGACTTAGAAAAATTTTCATACTTTACGATTTTTTCTCTCGATTTTATCGGTATAGGAAAGCGTTGTAGAGGAAAACGTTTGGGACGAAAGTTTCATGGTTTGCGATGCTCTACAAGAATACGACATTTCGATCGCCCGCCGAAATTAGGAAATCGCTTAATTAACAATAAGTTGCAAAAATTTGTTTATTAACAAAAATTTTCGCCCCGGGCAATATTGTTTCTCTTTCGATTCCGCGCCAGAAAGTATTAAAACTTTTTCCACTAGGTCGCACCGCTGCCGCTCTACTGTCTTGGCGGAAACACCACTGCCGCCCGTCCTTACGAAATCGGTTAATCAACAATAAGTCGCAAAATTGGCCTATTAACGAAATTTTTCGCCCAGTGCAATGTTGTTTCTTTTTCGATTCTGCGTAAAAAAGAAAGATACACTTTTTCCTCTAAGTCGCACCGTTGAGGCTCCACACTCTTGTAAAGGTCTACGCCGCTAGGACTTAGAAAAATTTTCATACTTTACGATTTTTTCTCTCGATTTTATCGGTATAGGAAAGCGTTGTAGAGGAAAACGTTTGGGACGAAAGTTTCATGGCTTGCGATGCTCTACAAGAATACGACACTTCGATCGCCCGCCGAAATTAGGAAATCGCTTAATTAACAATAAGTTGCAAAAATTTGTTTATTAACAAAAATTTTCGCCCCGGGCAATATTGTTTCTCTTTCGATTCCGCGCCAGAAAGTATTAAAACTCTTTCCACTAGGTCGCACCGCTGCCGCTCTACTGTCTTGGCGGAAACACCACTGCCGCCCGTCCTTACGCAATCGGTTAATCAACAATAAGTCGCAAAATTGGCCTATTAACGAAATTTTTCGCCCAGTGCAATGTTGTTTCTTTTTCGATTCTGCGTAGAAAAGAAAGATACACTTTTTCCTCTAAGTCGCACCGTTGAGGCTCCACACTCTTGTAAAGGTCTACGCCGCTAGGACTTAGAAAAATTTTCATACTTTACGATTTTTTCTCTCGATTTTATCGGTATAGGAAAGCGTTGTAGAGGAAAACGTTTGGGACGAAAGTTTCATGGCTTGCGATGCTCTACAAGAATACGACATTTCGATCGCCCGCCGAAATTAGGAAATCGGTTAATTAACAATAAGTTGCAAAAATTTGTTTATTAACAAAAATTTTCGCCCCGGGCAATATTGTTTCTCTTTCGATTCCGCGCCAGAAAGTATTAAAACTTTTTCCTCTAGGTCGCACCGCTGCCGCTCTACTGTCTTGGCGGGAATACCACTGCCGCTCGTCCTTACGAAATCGGTTAATCAACAATAAGTCGCAAAATTGGCCTATTAACAAAATTTTTCGCCCAGTGCAATGTTGTTTCTTTTTCGATTCTGCGTAAAAAAGAAAGATACACTTTTTCCTCTAAGTCGCACCGTTGAGGCTCCACGCTCTTGTAAAGGTCTACGCCGCTAGGACTTAGAAAAATTTTCATACTTTACGATTTTTTCTCTCGATTTTATCGGTATAGGAAAGCGTTGTAGAGGAAAACGTTTGGGACGAAAGTTTCATGGCTTGCGATGCTCTACAAGAATACGACATTTCGATCGCCCGCCGAAATTAGGAAATCGGTTAATTAACAATAAGTTGCAAAAATTTGTTTATTAACAAAAATTTTCGCCCCGGGCAATATTGTTTCTCTTTCGATTCCGCGCCAGAAAGTATTAAAACTTTTTCCTCTAGGTCGCACCGCTGCCGCTCTACTGTCTTGGCGGGAATACCACTGCCGCTCGTCCTTACGAAATCGGTTAATCAACAATAAGTCGCAAAATTGGCCTATTAACGAAATTTTTCGCCCAGTGCAATGTTGTTTCTTTTTCGATTCTGCGTAAAAAAGAAAGATACACTTTTTCCTCTAAGTCGCACCGTTGAGGCTCCACACTCTTGTAAAGGTCTACGCCGCTAGGACTTAGAAAAATTTTCATACTTTACGATTTTTTCTCTCGATTTTATCGGTATAGGAAAGCGTTGTAGAGGAAAACGTTTGGGACGAAAGTTTCATGGCTTGCGATGCTCTACAAGAATACGACACTTCGATCGCCCGCCGAAATTAGGAAATCGCTTAATTAACAATAAGTTGCAAAAATTTGTTTATTAACAAAAATTTTCGCCCCGGGCAATATTGTTTCTCTTTCGATTCCGCGCCAGAAAGTATTAAAACTCTTTCCACTAGGTCGCACCGCTGCCGCTCTACTGTCTTGGCGGAAACACCACTGCCGCCCGTCCTTACGCAATCGGTTAATCAACAATAAGTCGCAAAATTGGCCTATTAACGAAATTTTTCGCCCAGTGCAATGTTGTTTCTTTTTCGATTCTGCGTAGAAAAGAAAGATACACTTTTTCCTCTAAGTCGCACCGTTGAGGCTCCACACTCTTGTAAAGGTCTACGCCGCTAGGACTTAGAAAAATTTTCATACTTTACGATTTTTTCTCTCGATTTTATCGGTATAGGAAAGCGTTGTAGAGGAAAACGTTTGGGACGAAAGTTTCATGGCTTGCGATGCTCTACAAGAATACGACATTTCGATCGCCCGCCGAAATTAGGAAATCGGTTAATTAACAATAAGTTGCAAAAATTTGTTTATTAACAAAAATTTTCGCCCCGGGCAATATTGTTTCTCTTTCGATTCCGCGCCAGAAAGTATTAAAACTTTTTCCTCTAGGTCGCACCGCTGCCGCTCTACTGTCTTGGCGGGAATACCACTGCCGCTCGTCCTTACGAAATCGGTTAATCAACAATAAGTCGCAAAATTGGCCTATTAACAAAATTTTTCGCCCAGTGCAATGTTGTTTCTTTTTCGATTCTGCGTAAAAAAGAAAGATACACTTTTTCCTCTAAGTCGCACCGTTGAGGCTCCACGCTCTTGTAAAGGTCTACGCCGCTAGGACTTAGAAAAATTTTCATACTTTACGATTTTTTCTCTCGATTTTATCGGTATAGGAAAGCGTTGTAGAGGAAAACGTTTGGGACGAAAGTTTCATGGCTTGCGATGCTCTACAAGAATACGACATTTCGATCGCCCGCCGAAATTAGGAAATCGGTTAATTAACAATAAGTTGCAAAAATTTGTTTATTAACAAAAATTTTCGCCCCGGGCAATATTGTTTCTCTTTCGATTCCGCGCCAGAAAGTATTAAAACTTTTTCCTCTAGGTCGCACCGCTGCCGCTCTACTGTCTTGGCGGGAATACCACTGCCGCTCGTCCTTACGAAATCGGTTAATCAACAATAAGTCGCAAAATTGGCCTATTAACGAAATTTTTCGCCCAGTGCAATGTTGTTTCTTTTTCGATTCTGCGTAAAAAAGAAAGATACACTTTTTCCTCTAAGTCGCACCGTTGAGGCTCCACACTCTTGTAAAAGTCTACGCCGCTAGGACTTAGAAAAATTTTCATACTTTACGATTTTTTCTCTCGATTTTATCGGTATAGGAAAGCGTTGTAGAGGAAAACGTTTGGGACGAAAGTTTCATGGCTTGCGATGCTCTACAAGAATACGACATTTCGATCGCCCGCCGAAATTAGGAAATCGCTTAATTAACAATAAGTTGCAAAAATTTGTTTATTAACAAAAATTTTCGCCCCGGGCAATATTGTTTCTCTTTCGATTCCGCGCCAGAAAGTATTAAAACTTTTTCCTCTAGGTCGCACCGCTGCCGCTCTACTGTCTTGGCGGAAACACCACTGCCGCCCGTCCTTACGCAATCGGTTAATCAACAATAAGTCGCAAAATTGGCCTATTAACGAAATTTTTCGCCCAGTGCAATGTTGTTTCTTTTTCGATTCTGCGTAGAAAAGAAAGATACACTTTTTCCTCTAAGTCGCACCGTAGAGGCTCCACCCTCTTGTAAAGGTCTACGCCGCTAGGACTTTGAAAAAATTTTGCTACCGAGTAAACGGCGGGAGTAAAAATGACTGACCTTCTTGGCGAGAAAATCTTTGCTCCCGGCGGCGAAAGGTCTACGCCGCTAGGACTGGGTTAGGTCTGGGTTAGGTCTGGGTTAGAGTTTAGCTCTATTTCCCACAAGCTATAAGATATAGATATAGAGTAAATCGGTAAAAGGGTCGACGAGTAAGCAGGCGTAAATTCTCGAGTAATTAAACGCGAAATATAGGCTCGCGGGTGTATAAGTGATAAAGTGGTGAAGGACTTTGGTAGAGAAGAAGGATTTGATAGCCGCGGGAGCGAGGCAATATAGAGGAGGAGACCCCACCGTTACCCACCCCCAGGCAAAACGTAAGATCCGTGGAGAAAAGGTACAACAGAATTATACCCTGCCCAACAGAGCCACAAAAGGCTCGAACCCTCTTACCATCCACAGGTGCAACTACCCGACACGCGCTTCGAAACAACATAGGTCATGAAGGTGACACAAATAAACCTGCACCACGCCCCCGTTGCAGCCGCTGCACTGGGGAAGTTCATGAAGAAGTGCAATATTGATATAGCCCTGGTGCAGGAACCATATGTGGTACACGGGGGTATAAAAGGTTTAAGCGCGATAGGGAACGTTTGGAAGAAAGCCGGCTTGAAGGAATGGCGAACATGCATAGCAACAAGGAGGAATGTAAAATCCACCCTACTACCACAATTCTGCGATGAGAATACCACGGTTATCGAACTAAGCAACAACAACGGCAGCAACGAAACAGGATTGATCATAGCATCAATCTACTCCAAATGGAACAGCGACGGGCCGGTACTTGGAAACAAAGGACTGGAACTCTGCAACTGGTGTACCCAGAGAGGAAGAAAACTGGTCATAGGAATGGATGCCAATGCGAGACACATAACTTGGGGATGCAAAGACACGAACTCCAGAGGCACAAGACTGATCAAGGAAATACTGGACAACGACCTGGTATGCATGAATGTGGGGAGCACCCCTACATTCGTCACTCTTCAAAGAGAAGAGATATTGGACCTAACACTATGCTCAACTGACATGGTAAGTAAAGTCAAGAAATGGTCAGTCAGCAATGAGGACTCCCTCTCGGACCACAAATACATCACTTTCGAGGTGGAAAGTAACAACGAAACTAGCCCAATATGGAGAAGAAACCCAAGAAAGACCGACTGGTCCAAATTCTTCGAAGAAATCAACAAGAAAATAAGCAAACTACCGAAGAGATACGGGAATCAGGAGGAAATAGACGAGGCCAACGACACCTTGGTCAACATACTAACGGAAGCATGGGAAGAAGCAACCCCAGAGACCCAATCGAAAAACGGTATAACCATACCGTGGTGGACCAAAGAAATCGACCTCGAGAAGGCAAAAATCAAGAAACTTGCCAAAAAGGCAGAAAGGAGCAAGAAACCGCAGGATTGGACCAACCTGAACAAAGCTAAAAGATCTCTGAGAAAGAAGATTTTTGAGAGCAAAAGAAGAACTTGGCGCGAATATTGCGGCAATCTACAAAAACTACCCGAAACGGCAAGATTAGTCAGAATACTATCGGAAGAAGGACAGAAGGGAATCTGCGCCCTTAAGAAGCAAGACGGTACTTTCACGAATAATGATAACGAAATAATGGAATGCCTTCTGAAGGAACACTTCCCGGGTTGCGTGATTATGAGCAACGAACAAAACACAAACACACAAGCCATTAATACACAAAATAACACCCTTACTTTCACAGGAAACACACAGAGAACTCCAAATTGGAGCCTAGCGAGTTATATTGTAAACTTAGAAAGAGTAAAATGGGCAATAAACTCCTTCGACCCATACAAGGCACCGGGCCTTGACGGTATCTATCCGCAGCTCTTGAAAAAGGCGCTCCCATGGATAGGCGAATTCCTGGTGAAGCTTATTCGAGCCTCCATAGCAACCGGTTGCTACCCATCAAAATGGGGAGAAACCAGGGTAGTATTCCTACCAAAACCAGGGAAACCGGACTACACCACGCCCAAGGCATACAGGCCGATAAGCCTTACACCCTTTCTACTAAAAGCGGCAGAGAAACTAATCGATAGATTCCTAAAGGAAAACACCTTGGTAACGAACCCACTCAACGCCAAACAGCACGCCTTTAGAGCAGGAAGGTCGGTAGAGACCGCCCTACACGAATTAATCGGTAGAGTCGAAGAAACTTTCGATCGAAAAAGGATAGCGATTGGAGGCTTCGCCGACATCGAAGGGGCCTTCAACATGACCTCGACGGAATTAATCGAGCAGGCACTAATAGACTTCAAAGTAGAAGAAGAAGTCAAAATATGGATAATGAAAATGCTAACCAGCAGGAAACTGCTGAGCGAAGTAAATGGGACACACATAACAGCCACGGTGAACAGAGGCTGCCCGCAAGGAGGCATCCTATCACCCCTGTTATGGTGCCTAGCGGTAGATGGCTTATTAGGAGCCCTACAGGAATGTGGAGTCGCAGCAGCTGCGTATGCAGACGACGTTAACTTCCTAGTCACGGGAGACACCATAACGGAAGTAAAGGACAAGGCGCGAACGGCCCTGAACATACTGGAAATTTGGTGCGATAGCACGAAATTGTCAGTAAACCCGGACAAGATGGAAATGGTCCTATTCGCAAGAAGATACGTAAGAAACGACACAAGACCGGTCATTACGGACCTAACATATATGGAAAAACCGCTGAAATTCAGCAGAAAAATTAAGTATCTAGGGGTCCATATTACGGACAAACTAACTTGGACAACGCATGCCAACACTCAGCTGGCAAGGGCCAGGAGAAACCTAAATACCATGAGCAGAATCATGGGAGTAAAATGGGGATCGAACCCAGCAATGAGCAGATGGATATACGAAGCCATCATCGTACCTAGGATAACATTCGGAGCAATAGTCTGGTGGAAAGCGGTTACAATGACCAGAGTAAAAACAAAACTGGACAGCATCCAGGGGGAAGCACTGAGAAGAGCCTATGGAACGTTTAGAACCACGCCGACGAGGGCCCTGGAAGCACTAACCGGAAGCACACCACTGGATGTGAAAATCAAAGAAATAGCGATGAGAACCGCCTATAGACTAAAATACTGGGGACTCTGGAGGGAGAGTCAAAAGAGAAGGAAAAACATCCACGACCACACGGATATTATAACCATAGAGGCCTCGGACGAAGTCAGAAACATTTTTCAGATGCCAGCCGATAAAACGGCTATCGAATACAATTTCACACGCAAATTCGGTATAGAAGTTCCCAGCAGAGAAGAATGGGAAGCAGACAAGAAACCATACTCAACGAAAGAAATAACATTCTATACAGATGGATCCAGAAAGAACGAACTAACAGGAGCCGCCTGGATAAAAGCGGACAATGAGAACATCCAAGAAATAATAAAACTAGGGGAACTAGCCACAGTCTTCCAAGCGGAAGTCACGGCGATCACGAGATGCTGCAAAGCCATCTCTGAAAACAAGGTAAGAAACAGAGTAATCGCAATCTGCTCGGATAGCCAAGCGGCATTAAAAGCTCTTTGCAAGAGTACAACGACATCAAAAACCGTAGCGGAAGCGAAGGCAGCCTTAAACGAGGTAGCAGGAAAAGGCAACAAGCTCAGAGTAATCTGGGTCCCGGGACACAGGGGCATAGAAGGAAACGAAAACGCCGACAAACTGGCAAACCTTGGATCGAACGAAAGACCAATAGGACCGGAACCCATCATACCGGTACCCGAGACGGTAATGAAGCAAGCAATAAAAGACTGGAGAACTAAGAAAACCATCCAGAAGTGGAAAGAATGTGTCGGCTGCACACATACAAAAGAAATGATAGGAACGGAACTACCATACGCACAAGGAGCGAAACTAAAATACCTCAACAGAGAGCAAAGTAGGCACATGATAAGCATACTAACAGATCACGCGCCATTGGGCAGCCATCTCAAAAGAATGAGAGCAACAACAGACGACACCTGTAGACAGTGTGAGAATGCTGCGGAAACGGGCAGACACATTCTATGTGATTGCCCGGCTCTGATAGCGAAAAGGAGAAGAATATTCGGGAGAGAAACAATAGACACCAAGGACGTATATAAGATACCGCTGGAAAGAATAACAAAGTTTTTGGAAGAAACTAATCCATGGAAAGAACATACCTCATGAGCTTCAGGTAACAAGACCACCCCCCCCCCCTCACCGTGAAAAGACTACATAGGGTGGGATTAAAACCAAACAATAAGAAAGAAACTTTCCTTTCTACTATCCTTTCTTTTTTTACAACTAACTCAAGAACAACACAATCTTATACGCAACCAAGGGAATAGGTCGTCCGATCCACCATATAATTATCTCTAATTCAAATGTTAAAAAGGAGACAGAAACTCCCCACTCTTCTAATAACTAAAGTAAATAACCAAAAACGAAAAGTAATGTAAAATTAAAATTAAAAATGATAATTATATGATGGACGACACGAATCTCCCCACAAGCTTCTTCTAGCCCCACTACCAAACAGGCAGTAATCTGAAAACCTCAAAACACTATAACTAAACAGGCAGTTTAAACCACGTCTATACACCCTCCCACTTAACCACATAAAACATTGTCTAACCACCTCGCAAGCATAACAAAGCATCCCAATCAAAATGATGGGGAAAACGGAGAATCAAGGCAAAACTCAACAAGAAAGCTGCGGAGAGGCCGGGGGTGGAACAGGGGCGAGTAGAACATCGATTTCTTGCAGTACCGATGCCACCTGTAAGGGACAAGCTAGGTACTAGTTTAAGACTGCAGATCGATCGTCGTAACAACTACTCGCGCCCTCTCCCCCCGACAGGAGCTCCCAGCAAGAGGCACTGAAAAAGTATTCAAGCAACGAAAAATCACAGGTAAATTCAATATCTATCATTATCTAACCGTTCTTACAAGTCAAAACAGAATACCCCGACCAATGGAAGGGACAAAGGTCGACCAAGGCAAGGTCGACAAGAAAGCTGAGGAGAGGCCGGGGGTGGAACAAGGGCGAGCGGAACATCGATTTCTTGCAGTACCGATGCCACCTGTAAAGGACAAGCTAGGTACTAGTTTAAGACTGCAGATCGACCGTTGAAGCAACTGCTCGCGCCCTCTCCCCCCGACAGGAGCTCCCAGCAAGATGCACTGAAAAAGGAACACTCAAGCAACATAAATCACAGGTAAATACAACACCCAACACTATCTAACCACCTTACATACCAAACAGAATATCCCAAACAATATGGAAGGGAAATGGTGGACCACGGCATGGTCGACAAGAAAGCTGCGGAGAGGCCGGGGGTGGAACAGGGGCGAGCGGATTATCGAATTCTTGCAGTACCGATGCCACCTGCAAGGGATAAGCTAGGTACTAGCTGAAGACTGCAGACCGATAATAACAAAACAACTGCTCGCGCCCTCTCCCCCCGATAGGAGCTCCCAGCAAGAGGCACTAAATAAGAGTACCCAAACAACGTAAATCACAGGTAAACTCTATATCTACCATTATCTAACCATCCTTACAAGCCAAAACAGAAAAGCTGCGGAGAGGCCGGGGGTGGAACAGGGGCGAGCGGAACATCGATTTCTTGCAGTACCGATGCCACCTGCAAGGGACAAGCTAGGTACTAGTTTAAGACTGCAGATCGATCGTTGAAGCAACCGCTCGCGCCCTCTCCCCCCGACAGGAGCTCACAGCTAGAGGCACCGTATAAAGGTACCGAAACACCCAAAAAGAAAAAGGACACGATCCTTCTCTCTGACTCCCTGGAAGAAAAAAGGAGAAAACCCGCTACATAACAAGATCTCCAGCGAACCTGAAATACCAAAGATAAACAACCAGCAGTAAACAAGGAACAGAGCGAGTCCGATAAGCAAGCTGCGAAGAGGCCGGGGGTGGAACAGGGGCGGACAGAAATCGGAGCAGGGTTGGGTACGCCCGGAACCATCGGACTCTCGGACGGGGGACATAAAACTGCCCTCATCTCCGTATGCTGTCTCGATGCCTAAGGGGGCCCATCGCCGCCGATCGACGTCCCCACTGCAGCACCGACGCCGCCCATAAGGGAAGGAGCTAGGAACTCAAGAGGGACCAAAGTCGATCGGGCGACGCAACTGTCCGCGCCCTCTCCCTCCGACAGGTACCACTTCCAGCATGAGAAGCCGCTTAAAAATTGGCATCTCTAACGTCTTCACCAACTAAGCGCCGTCGGAGGCTGAACCGGAACGTGAAGGGAGAATAAGAGTTCAATGCGGGAGCCTGGCAGAAACAGAGAAGGGATGCAGCTTAACACTCCATCCCTGGGCCTTCGGAAGGAGTACGGTGGCGGACTGCTATCCGAGTGCTGTCCCAAGGACGAGTGGGACAGCCATCCTGGCAATGGGAGTGGCTTCAGACAACCGCCCGACAGGACTCTACGTGAGAATCGTTGGGACTGAAGTGACACCATGCCGTCCCTTGTGTTGCCTACCCCGTGAGCTCTTATATACCTGAATCGTTCCTCCAGAAAGAAACTAACCAGCTTGGAGACCCTCCTCCTTCCCCACCTCCTCAGGAGGAGGGCGACCAAGCCATGCACTCGTATCGGGCATTCCTCTCTCCGGAAGGCGTGCCTCGAGCGAGGAAGAACAGCAGCCACCCATCACAAGGGTGGCAGAACAACTTTGGGAGAAACCGACATGCCGGAAGAATCGCACGGGCGAGGATGAAGGCAGACTGGGATTATCCCCACATAACACTGGGATTATTATCCCCACATAACTCGCGATCGGTGCATCCAATAATACTTATCCACCGCGAATAGAGTCACGCGTAAAAAGCCGCGTCGGGATAGGCTAGATTAACCAAAACCTAACCACAGACCTTCGCGCAAGGGAGGGCCGGAAGTGGAACTCGGGAGAGATCATCCCGCGAGATGAACAACCCGCTATGGAACTGATATACTTAGTATTTCGGCGAAGTAGATCGGGGCTCTCACGCAGGGCTTGGCTAGGTACAACGGGGTAAATGTGTCGTAGATTCAACTATATCGGGAATGAAAGCCGCAACGTAAAGCCAAGGGGTAAATCCACAGCGTACCTGAGGTAGTAGCGGTAAGTAAAACCGGATCGCTCCGCAACTCGTAGTAGTCTATTTGGGGATCGTTTCTTTTCTCCCGATTCGAAGCAGCGGATAGAACTTGCGGGAATAACAACTAGAGTCTTAGGGCCCCGCCTCTCACATAGTATCCCTCAGCGCGGAGGGTCGGAGGGCTTGGAGGGGGCAGCACCCCTCCGAGTCCCTCCGAAGGAAGATGGCGGTAAAAACCGAACTCTCTTTGCCGAATCGGGGGCCTGACCCAGACGCGTGTCTTGCTCGCGACCGACAAGGGTGGTGGGAAACCTAGTTCGCACCAGGGAATAGAGGATGGGAGGGGGAGAGCGGTGGACTGGCCACGCGCCTAGGTACTATTATTAGCCCATGATGCACCGACGAAACCCAAGTCACCTGTGGGAAGCGGAGCGGCGCTGCCGAACAACGATGGCGGGAGATCTGATCTCTTGGCCAACGGAGGCAGGAGCCCGCGGCCTACAGGTGCGAGAACCAGCAGTGGAGCACCCTTGCCCAACGGAATATGTCACGCCCGACGGGCAAAAAACTCTCTGAATTAGGTAGGCATGGCAAGGGAGCGATGAGACTGCGCCCTGCGCCAAAGGTGTTGATTCAGCAAGTGGCCCCGGGGCCGATCGGATAAAGCTGAGTCTCCCTCCTGGTCAGGTTGTCAAGCTAGCCGGGTAATGTGGCCCGCTCTTCCCTTAGACAATGGGGTCGATACTGTTAATAGGAGGGCCCTAGAGTCGGGGAATTGTGAGAAGTCAAGGCTCGTGATGAGCAGGCATGCCACCTTGGGGAGGTTACCGGGCCTCCCTCCCGGTAGGGCATTCCTAATTCTCCTAATTCTCCTAGGTCTGGGTTAGGTCTGGGTTAGGTGGAGGACGGCGGCTAGAAGGGTTTTTGGGAGCCAAACTCGGGCTTTGACCGAGGGAGGGCTAACTTCCAAAAAACTCCGATGTAGCTGATGTCCGCTCCGGTAGTTGAGGGAGCGTCTACTGGTGCTTTTTTACATGGATGGCGCGGCTAAATGCCGTAAGTTTGTACTGCACGTGGTGCAAAGGTTGCAGGGCCGCCGGCACAGGGAGGGGTGAATTAAGGCCTGGTCCGGCGCCCACACACCCTGGTCAGGGATATGTGGGAGGGTGCCGGAGCCCCTCTCGTAAGTCCGTAGGTGGTACAAGAACATCCGGGTGGCCACACACCTGTCGATACGGCATCGCCGTTTTTTGCTCACCACCGCGGCAGAGTGGGGCGCCACGTCCCCGGAGTAATAAGCCGGACTCGACCGTACCTCGTATGCTCTGCGCGCTGAGCCCTAGCAATAGGAGCCAGGGCGCGGAGTCCGGGGAGGTGCGGGAGGGACCCCGTCCTGAGCGGCCAATCCTAGGGTTAGTAGCCCGAAGGGGCACTCGGGGCGGGTGGGACTTTGTAACATCTTTTAATTTTCCGCCCTCCGGGCGAGGTGTCGAGCGGCAAGAACTGGTATGGTGCCACTTTGTGAGCAAAAGGAGAATGGATTTTACGTGCAGCCAGTAGTACGTCTCTCGAGACTCGATGGAGGGGATTTCGGCGAAGTTGGGGGCCTTTGCTAGCGAAAAAGGTTCCCATCGCTCCACCTCCACGTGGTGTCCTCTGGGGCTGGCACTCCTGCTTGCGGGGGTGTCAGCGCGAACGGAGCGAGTGGGTCGTTGGATGGATTCTCCCTATGACGGACTGGCGAACACCTTTAAAAAACCATGGCAGGACGACACTCAAGTAAGGTAGTTTACGGTGCAGGGGAGGGACACCCCAGTACCGGCGTAGTTGGTGGTTGTAAAGCAGGCCCCGCTACGTCGTCATCCTACGACTGCGGCTCCTCCGGGGTTGGGCACAATGCCCCGGTTGTAGTGCTCAGTAATTGTGACCCACGACCTGGCAAGTCCCCGGACGTGAAGGCGAGGAGCAAGGCGGGACCGGCTTGCTCGACTGCTTCGGCATCGAGCAAGACGAAGACGACCGGCTCCTCGTCTTCCAAAGACAAGGATACGATGAAGATCTCGGAGAAGCCCCGCAAGGTGCAAATCTCCGAGATTGAGAGGAGGGAGATGTGGCAGGAGGAGGTGACGGCCCATTATGCCGAAATCGACGCCCTCATGGAGAACGAGGGCAACGAGGACGTCCAAAAGGGCAAAGGCAAGGCCCACAGGGGGAACGCTAAACCGGGGGGGGTATTCTGGGAACCGGAGAAATCCGGCCCCGGGATGAAACCTCTCCCGAGGAAGTCGTTCCTCAGCGAAGGTCTTCCCGCGGCGGAGCTCAGCCAGTGCTGGCGGAGGTTGAGGGGCTGTCTGGAATCGACAGTCCAAACGGTGGGCAAAATGTCCAACATTAAGACCACCGACCTCCGCAAAATCCGGATGAACATGAGGTCATCCCACACCCTCGGAGAGGAGATTACCCGGAGGGTAAAAAGCAACGACGCCCCGGACGCATCGGCCAGAGAGGTGCTGGCTG
This sequence comes from Cerceris ruficornis, assembly GCA_963989415.1. NCBI lineage: Eukaryota > Metazoa > Arthropoda > Insecta > Hymenoptera > Crabronidae > Cerceris > Cerceris ruficornis. The sequence continues at coordinate 130,653 of CAXDIW010000513.1, forward strand.
CCCGGACGGACCGAGAGCGTCGTGCTAACGATAAGGTAAGGCGGCTGGAGAAGGAGAATGCTCTCCTTCTCCAAAGACTTAAGGTGGCGGAGGACCGCCTAGAGGAGATAGACGCCCGCCCCCAGGCTGTCGTTGCCACTGCCAGCGGCGGCATGGAGGTGGAGGTCGCTTCCCCGGACCTCGCCGTCGGTCAGCGGATGACCGTGGTGGGGTCTGGGGAAGAGGAAGCAGGGTGGACGGCGGAAAAGGCCAGAGATCTGGCCAAAGAAGTCGCCACCGAAATGGCGAGGGAGCATGCCCGCGAGTTCGCCTCCCAAAAGCTTGCTTTTGGGAAGGTGATAGCGGCGTATGAGAGGAAGTTGGCGGAGGCTGGGAAGCCCCCGACTGCCCCCACAGTCGGTGGAGGCAGTAAACCCTATCCCTCTCCCTCTCCCTTACCTGCTCCTTCTTCCCCCCCTTCTTCCACCTTTTCCACAACCCCTGCTGAGGGAGGGAAAGGAAAGAGGAAGAGGAATAGGAAGAAGAAAAAGAAGAAACCGGCCCAGGCGGCAACAAGCGGTGGCCCCACAGGGCCCCCAGCTCCTGCCAGGACTGAGCCGGCAAGGAAGATGGAGGAGACCTGGGTGCAGGTACTGAAGAGGGGCAAAAAGGCCCCCGTCACTCCCGTTACACCTGCACCCAAAGCGGCGTCTGGTAAGGCGCCGCCGAAGCCCCCAGCCGGAGGATCAAGGACGGCGCAGCCGCCCAAGGGACCCCCCGGCAAAAATAGAGGTAAGGGCCAGACGGAGAGACCGAGATTGCCGCGTCCCCCTGGGACATCGGTGATCTCGGTCACAGCCCCGGCTGGCCAAGAAAAGAACCTGGGGCAAGTAGTGCTCCAGGCGATGTCCAAGGTCGATTTAGAGGCCTTGGGCATCGACATGGCGAAGCCCAGAAGGGCGGTAACCGGGGCTCTCATTTTCGAGGTCCCCGGACCCGACAGCCTCCTCAAGGCTGCCGGGCTAACCGCCGCTCTCGAGAAAGTTCTCGAGGGCACCGGGATCAAGGTTGCCTGCCCGCGGAAGACCGCCGAACTGGTCATCTCCGAGTTGACTGAGTTAGCCAACCCGGAGGAGGTCAGGAAGGCGGTTGCTGCGGCAGGCAACTGTGGTATTAATGAGGTCCAGGTGGGGGCTTTCCGGATGACGGGATCCGGATTGTTCTCCGCCTGGGCCCGCTGCCCACTTACAGTAGCGAGGACTTTGGAGAAGGCCCGATTCATCAAGGTCCACTTTCTACGAGCTAAGGTGGCGGCAATGGAGCAACGGCCTTTACAGTGCTTCCGGTGCTTAGAGGTCGGACACACACGGCAGAACTGCAAGAGTCCTGTCGACCGGTCCGACCTGTGCTACAGGTGCAGCGGCAGAGGCCACAAGGCAAGTTCTTGCCGGGCCGAGCCGGTCTGCGCCATATGCACAAGCACCGGAAAGCTAGCCAGGCACAGAATGGGGGGCCCATCATGTAACCCCCCAAAGATGAAGTCGACAGGCCCAAGGAACGCCGGTGGGAGGGCCCCCCCAGCGAAACCTGGACCTAGGAAGGAGACTGCCCCCCCTGCCACCATCGTGGAGAAATTGAGGGCAGTGGCGCTGGCGGACGAGGAAATGGAGGTGGAGATTGCTTCGGTGAGTCCCCCTCCCATTGACTCTTCCATTTCAGCGGAGCCGACGGGGGAAAAGGAGGCACTGACCTCCTCCCCCTCGTCCACGGTGCGGGCCGAGGCCTCTCCTCCCCCGCCACCCACCCTAGAGACAACGACGACGGCGGGGAGTTCAGAACTCCCTGCCGGTAATTGCGGCCAGGCCGAAGTAGGGATTGCCCTGGAGGGAGGCTTGTAAGCAGACCAATTATGTCTGCACGCCTCCTCCAGAGCAATATAAACCACTGCCGGGGTGCGCACGACTTGTTGCAGCAGACCCTCCGGCAGTGGAATATCGGCCTGGCGGTGATCGCCGAGCCGTACCTAATTCCAGACCGCCCGGACTGGGCAGGAGATCTGGATGGTACGGCGGCGATCACCTGGAGCATGGCCCACGGAGCTCCGACCTGCCGCGTACTTTTTCGCGGTAGGGGCTTCGTGGCCGTAGCCTGGGGGGAACACGCGGTGATTGGGTGTTATGCGTCGCCCTCGAAGAGTCTTCAACTCTTCGAGGGTTATTTGGAAGAGGTTGGCCAGTGCCTTTTAGCATGCCAACCTCGACAGACGCTGGTCCTGGGAGACTTCAATGCTCACGCATTGGAGTGGGGAAGTCCCGGGACCACTCCCAAGGGAACGGCCTTGGTCGAGTGGGCGGCGACTCACGGTCTCATTCTCCTGAATGAGGGAACCGTGAGCACGTGCGTCCATGCCAGAGGAGAATCTATCGTAGATCTCTCTTTCGCATCACCTGGCATGGCACGTCGTGTGACCGGCTGGAGGGTTGAGGAAGGGGTGGCCACCTTAAGTGACCACCTCTACATCACTTTTAATATAAATGCCCCTCCAGCCATAAATGGTCTTCGTCGTCCAGACCCGTCACCGCGGTGGGCCATGAAAGGCCTACGCAAGGACACCATAGAGTTGGCAGCCTCCGTCTTCGCCTGGCATGAAAGGTCAGGCGAGATCCTCGACGATCCGGAGGCCGGTGCGCTATGGCTCCGGAAGGCGCTGACATCCATTTGCGATGCCACAATGCCCCGGAGCCGCCCTGGTCGTCGGGGATCGGTGTACTGGTGGTCGCCCGAAATTGCGGAGCTTCGAGCTACGTGCGTTCGGGCAAGACGCCAGTACACCAGAGCCCGTAAGCGACGGAGCACGACGGAGGAGGAGGAGTTGCGGCTGCGCCGTATCTTTTCCGCAGCCCGCAGAACTCTCCGCCTGGCCATATTCGATGCGAAAAACCAGGCTTGGAAGGAGCTCCTGGAAGGACTAAACACCAATCCGTGGGGGCGACCCTATAAAATGGTCTTAGGCAAACTAAGGCCATGGGCGCCCCCGCTAACGGAAAGGTTAGAACCCCAGTTCCTCCGGCAGGTGGTATCGACACTTTTCCCCAGGGAAGAGACGGTCGAGCCTGCCGGAGAAAGATCGGATACCAGCGAGGACTGGTCCGATGAACTGGGGGTCACGGTCCAGGAGCTCACCGGGGCTGTCAAGCGCCTGGCCAGCCGGAACACGGCGCCAGGACCGGACGGCATCCCCGGTAAAGTACTGGTGCATTCGATGAGTGTCCTTGGACCCGATCTAAAGCGTATTTTCGACGCTTGCCTAAGATCGGGTCGGTTCCCTTCAGGCTGGAAACGCGCTAGGTTAGTGCTCCTCCAGAAAGAGGGGAAGTCCGGAGACTCACCAGCCGCATACCGACCAATCTGTTTGCTTGATGAGGCCGGCAAATTGCTCGAAAGAGTAATTTCCGGCCGTATAGTCAGGCATCTGTCCTTGGTTGGTCCAGACGTCTCTGAGGCCCAGTTTGGCTTCAGACGGGGTCGTTCCACTGTTGATGCTATCAACAGGGTGAACGACCTCGCGAAGCGGGCGGTAGGCAGGGGCAGTGTTGCGCTGGCGGTGTCACTTGACATCTCCAACGCCTTTAACACTGTCTCCTGGGCTGCCATAGGGAGGGCTCTAGAGTACCATAGAGTCCCTCTCTATCTCAGGAATGTCGTCCTGGATTACCTAAAGGACAGGTGTATAGGTTGGTTCGGTGTGAATGGGCCTTGCACTGACACCGTTGAACGGGGGGTTCCACAGGGATCGGTCCTCGGACCGCTCCTGTGGAACCTTGCTTTCGATAAAGTGCTGCGGACTCCCCTCCCCGACGACGCGTCGCTCGTAGCGTACGCAGACGACACTATGGTCGTCGTCGTCGGGAACGACTGGAGGAGCATCCTCGTGACCGCGGAAGACGCGATTAGGAGGGTCTCCTTGGCGATCGAGGGACTGGGGCTGAGGGTGGCAACGGAAAAAACGCAGGCCATTTGGCTTTGCGGCGCGACGGGTCGCGGGTTGCCGCCCAACGCCTCAATTACGGTAGGAGAGACAGCTGTCGCCGTGAGGCGCAAGTTTAAATACTTGGGCCTCGTGGTTGACAGCTATTGGCGCTTCTCGCACCATTTCGAGAGCTTGGCTCCCAAATTGGAGAGAGCGGCGGCTGCCTTATGCCGCCTGGCTCCCAATTTGGGCGGTCCAAGTGTGAAGGCAAGGCGACTGTATATGGGGGTCGTCCGGTCCATGGCGCTCTACGGAGCTCCAGTATGGGCCGGCGGCTTGGATGTCAACGGGCGGGCGAGCCGCGCTATGCGCAAGGTTCACCGCCTGATGGCTATCCGAGTCGTGCGGGGTTACCGCACGATCCCATATGCAGCCGCCTCCGTACTGGCGGCCTCCCCACCGTTTGTGTTTCATGCGGAAATGGCCGCGGAGGTTTATACGAACCTCCGTGCGCCACCGCAGCAAGCGGAGGAGGGAGAGTCGTCTAGTGCAGAGGATGTATGCGTGAGGCGTCAGGCCGAACAGCGCATGATAGCCAAATGGTCCTCATGGCTCGAGGAGCCCGAGAACCAGGCGTCACGCGCTGTGAATGCTGTCACCCCGCTCCTCAAGGAGTGGGTGACAAGAAAGCACGGCCTACTCTCCTATCGCCTAACACAGATTCTCACCGGGCACGGGTGCTTCGGTGAGTTTCTGTGCAAGATCGGCAAGGAGGTAACTCCTCGATGTCACCATTGTGACAGGGGGGACGAGGATACTGCCCAGCATACGCTGGAGGTCTGCCCGGCGTGGCAAACTGAGCGCAGTATCCTCAACGCGATTATTGGTAACGATCTCTCACCACAGAGCGTGGTGAGAGAAATGCTCGATAGTGAGCCTAAATGGCGAGCGGTGGCCTCCTTTAGCGAGAGCGTGCTGCTCGTAAAGGAGGCCGCAGAAAGGGATAGAGAGGGGCTGAGGGAGAATACCTCACGCAGGCAAAGCCGCGTGAGGAGAAGGTAACCTGAGGGGAGGGCTTCGGTGACATGACCGGATCCCTCTGCACCCCCTCGGGCCACCTGAACCTATTCTCCCTCGGCGAATAATGTATATATATGCGTGCATGTGTGAGTGCTAGCGTGTGTGTGTGTGTATTTATTTATTTATTATATATACATAGGTTAAGTAGACAATAAGTATTTATTTATTGTATTACACTAAGGCCGATCAGCTGAGGCATAGCGCCGCGCTGCGCATGCTCCCTCGTGAGGCTATGCCTCGGCTGAGCCGTGGACTGGGTAGAGGTGAGGGCCCTACCCAGTACGCCTCGGCAACCACGGTGGGAGGGGAAACCGCCATGTCGTGACTGCATGGCGGTTTCAAATCTTTTGGGAAAGCCCCGGGGTAGGCTGGGGGAAGACCTTCGGGTCCGAAACCACCTACACCGGGAGCAACAGGCTAGGGTGGGGTCCAGAGGAAAATGCATAGTTTAGCTCCTGGATCCCACCTATAAAGCTTTAACGTGAGGTCACCGTGAGTGGTTTAGCCGGTAGGGGCAGCTTGCTGCCAATCCGGCACTACCCGCTGCCCTCCCTCGGGGCGGCGGGTGTCTTTGGAAGATTCCCTCACGTAAAAAAAAAAAAAAAAAAAAGGTCTGGGTTAGGTCTGGGTTAGGTCTGGGCCGCGATGGTGAGCACCTCCTCGTGGTGTGGCCCGGGAGGACCACATGGTGGGATCACGCAGGAGTGATCCCACCATGTGGTCCTGCGAAGACTCACCAAGGGATTGGATTAATTTATGACGACCAGGGCACGTTAGGAGTTTAAAATGAATATGGCAGAACAAAATAAAAATGATAACGTTTACCGGGCAGGGGAGGGAGACCCCAGCCCCGGCGTGGGTGATGGTGTTCGAGCAGGCCACCCCTCGTCGTCATCGAGCATCTGCGAGGCGACTGCTGATCTAGGTCAGGCGGCAGCGTCTACTAGTGTTACTGGCCTGATAGGTGAGAGAATGGGTGTAACTATGGACTGGATAGAAACCAGTAAAATACGTTTACCACCGACGCGAACAACGAAAGATAGGAGCAGGCGTAAAACACATTCTTGCACGTTTAGAAATGTTTACATAGGTGAAGAAAAGATATTTGATAAAACAAGTGAAACTGATTCATCTATGGATACAGAGCAATTAGAGTTAAGAGGTGTGAAAAGAAACATAGCGAGAGAAGAGAGTCCTATTTCGACAGAAGGAGAAGAAGGTAGACTAGAAGATAAAGAGAGAAGATCAATAGGAAAGAAGAAGAAAAAAGAAGTAAACAAGAAAGATGGAAAGATACAAGATGAAGAGATAGGAAGACAAGGAGATGAAGATATAAATAAAGAAGGAGAAATAAAAGAAGGAGAAATACAAGAAGTAACGAACGAGGCAATAGAAGAAGCATGCAATCTTATTATAAAGTTGGAAAAAATTATGAATAACTTAGATGAAATAAATGCATATTCTAAACAAAGCAGAAATATTAGGACAGACATAAGAAAGAAAATACAAGAAGCATGCGATGAAGCAAAAGGTATGAGTGAAACAATAGTAAATATAAATAATAAAAGTAATAGAATGGCTAAATTTTATAATGAGCATAACAAAAATAAAAATAAAAATATAGCTGAAAATGAAAAAGAATTAATGGAAAAAAGTAAAAGTAAAATGGTTGATGATGCAAACATGCGTGCTGGAAATAATGATATTAATAGACCTGAAAATAAAAATATTAATAGACCTGAAAATAATATTAATAGACCTGAAAATAATATAAATAGACCTGAAAATAATGTAAATAGACCTGAAAGAAGTAGAGAAATAAGGAGTAATATTAGTCATGCAAATAATAATGTATATAGACAAGAAAATAACTTACCTACTTATAGTAATGTGGTAAAAAATTTATATAATAAAAACAATGAATGGCAACAAGTAAGATATGGACAAAGAAGGAATGTGCAACAAAACAATAATTATGGATTTGTAAATTTAGAAAAGAAAAGAATAGGAGGTTTTATAAAAAATAACGCGATACTAATAAAAACGAAAGAGAAACAGATGGGAGAAGAAATAATAAAGGATTTTAAAAATAAATATGTGGAAGCTAAAGGAAATGTGAAAATGATACGGAAAATAAAAAGTGGAGATCACATAATTGAATTAAGAAAAGACACAAATGTAGAACAATTTAAAGAGGCTTTACATGGTGTGGCTGATGGAAGAGCGACGGTAATTGCTAAAACGCCGACAATAGACCTGGAGATAGAGGGTTTTGAACCTTACGTTAACAACGAAGAGCTTTTGAACATTTTTGCACGCGAATTTGGAGAAAGAATGGCAAATGAAATAAAAATTAAGACAATTAAGAATACTTCAATAGGTACTAAAAAAGCGATTATAATGGTGCCAATGACATGGAGACAAAAATTAAAAGGGATTTATAAAATAAAAATAGGTTGGAGCGATTGTAGAATACGTGAAGTTCCGAGAATTGTAAGGTGTTTTATATGTCATGATGGAGGACATTTAAGCTATAATTGTCCGATAAAAATCAAAGACAAAATTTGTAGGCAATGTGGCGAAATAGGCCATGAAATGAATGAATGTTGTGGTGAGATGAGGTGTTACTTATGTCGTGACGCGGGGATTGGAAATATGTTTACAAGACATTTGGCCGGGACTTTTAGGTGTTTAATGACTAGAAATGCTACGCGGAGGGTAGATGAACAAGAAAATTACAATAATGGCTAAAGTAAGAATAATGCAGATAAATTTAAACAGATGCAGATTAGCGAATGATTTATTAGAAATGACAGTAAGGAATTTAGAAATAGACATAGTTGTAATAGCCGAACCCTATCGCACTCCGACGTTCTGGTACGTAGACAATAAAAATAAAGCTGCAATTTGGAATACGGGAGTACATGGACATAAAGTGTATGACACAGAGACGATAAAAGGTGATGGATTTGTAATTGTCAAAATTAACGAATATTATATTATATCCGGATACATGTCACCTAATTTAAAGAAAAATGAACAAATAAAATATTTAGACGATTTAAACAATGCAATAAAACAAATAAAAGGTAAAATAATAATGATAGGTGATTTTAATTCGAAATCTACGTTATGGGGTAGTAAGATTACAAATAAAAAAGGAGAGAATTTAATAAAACTAATGAATAACAATAAACTGATTCCGGTAAATTCTACGGGGAAATATACATTTTCAAGAAATAATAAATATTCTAAAATAGATATAATGGCATGCACTAGAAATGTATATAACTTAGTAGAAGAAAGCAAAATCTTACAAGAACCTAGTGCATCTGATCATAAATACATTTTACACGTTATCAAAAGAAAAAGAAAATATAATGAGAGGCGAATAAATAACACGTGGAAGAAAAAGAGTTTTGATAAAGATAAATTTGAAACAAACTTTGAGGATACTTTTTGTAATATGCCAAATTGTGAAACCATAGAATTTATCCCTGATAAGAAATATATAGATAAATTAATAGAAAATACGCAAGAAATATGTAACAAAACAATGACTAAAAATAAAAACAGTAATTACTATAGAAAACCCATAATATGGTGGAACAGCGAAATACAAGAACTGAGAAAAGAAATGAATAAATTAAGGAGAATATTTCAAAGAAGAAGAAAAAAGAATCTGGATTTTGAAAGGGATAAAGAGAACTATATAACTAAGAGAAAAGAATTAAATAATAAAATAGCAAACAGTAAAAATGAAAAATATCAAGAATATTTAGACCTGATTAAAAAAGATCCATGGGGACGACCATACTTAGATGTAATGAATAAATATAAAGAAAAAAGGCATAAAATTAATTTAAATCAAACAGAGGCATATAACATTATAAAAGATTTATTCCCGGAAGACAAACAAAATAACAATAAAATATATGAACAAACAAAAAGAAATAGATTTTATGAAATGATAGATGCAGTTACAAAAGAAGAAGTTATACGAGCAATAAATAAACTTAAACTAAATAAAGCATGCGGACTAGATGGTATTCCTGATTTCATAGTTAAGAATATTGCGATAAAAATACCGGAAAAGATTGCTGCACTAACAAGCATGTGCTTTGAAAACGGTTTGTTCCCTGAACCATGGAAAAAGCAAAAATTGATTCTAATACCAAAGGGTAACAAAGATATTAAATTAAGTAGTTCTTTTAGACCTCTCTCGATTTTAGATGCATGGGCAAAATTATTTGAAATTATAATAAAAGAAAGACTGTTGAAACATTGTGAAATCACTAATAAGAAATTTTCAGTAAATCAATATGGATATTGTAAAAAGAAAAGTACTATTATGGCTTTGGATAGACTAAACGACATTATAGAAATTGCTAATATAAAAAATAATTATTGTATTTTGATTACTCTGGACATTAAAAATGCCTTTAATAGCGTAAATTGGAATTGTATAATAAATGAAATGATAAATAGAAAATTTTCACTATACTTAATAGAAATAATAAAAGATTACCTAAAAAACAGAACGATTATATATGAGAGCGAGGATTATAAAATAATAAAAAGAATGGAAAGAGGGGTCCCACAGGGTTCGGTTTTAGGACCAATCCTGTGGAACCTCATCTACGATGATCTTTTGGATAAAAAATGTACTCTAGGCTGTAAAATAATTGGCTATGCGGATGATATTGGCATAATTTTTACTGGAAATGATATAGAGATAATTAAAAATAACATAAATATAGAGTTAAAAGAAATTAAAAATTTACTAGATAAGAAAAGCTTAATTTTGGCAGAAAATAAAACAAAAATAATAACACTAAATAAAAAAAGAATAATAGATAGAAATATATACATACGGAATAGCAATACAAATATTAAAATAAATGATCGTTTAAAGTATCTAGGCTTATATTATGAAAGAGGAATGAACTTTTATAAACATGTAGAATATGTCACAGAAAAAGCTAATAAATTAATGAATTTGATGTTTAGATTAATGCCAAATATAGGAGGTACAAATGCCAAAAGTAGGGAACTTTATTACAATGTCTGGAGATCGATTGTGTTGTATGGAGTATCATGCTGGGCGGATGCTACAACCATCCATAAAAATGTGAAAAAATTAAATGCTGCTCAAAGAATTTGTTTAAGTAGAATATCATTTGCATATAGGAATGTTTCGTTAATTAAAATGTGCGTAATTTCAGGCAAATTGCCTATTACATTGGACATAAAAAGGAGTAAATTAATATACAACAAAATTAAGGAAATAAATAAAAATAAAAGGATTAACGAAGAACAAAGAAGCAATAGGATAAATGAAGAAACAAACAAAATAGAAGAAATAATCAAAGAAAAATTACAAGAAATCTGGAACATAAATAGAGAAAACAACTGGACATATAGAATCATACCGGAACCAAACAAATGGAAAACAAGAAAATTTGGACACTTGAATTATCATCTAGTACAGATATTATCAGGAAATGGAGCTTTTCGAGCATACAAACAAAAGATTGGCAAAGACGAAACTGATATATGCTGGTACGGCTGTAATCGACCGGATACAGCAGAACACACTCTAATAGATTGCGAAAGGTTCATCATAAACAGAGAGAGACTAAAAGATATATTAAATTGGACTGAAGATTTTACGCCGGAAGAAATTGGTAGGAAAATACTATGTAATAAAGAATGTTGGAATAAAATAAATAACTATGTAAGAGAAATAATGAAAGAAAAAGAATGTAAAGAAAGAGAGCAAGATAGAAACGAAAGAATAGAAAGAGAAAGAGGAGGGCGTCACGGGAGACGCTGATCCTCAAAAAAGATAGGAGCATTGAGAGGTTTAGCGAAGTAATACGCCTTAGTGTACCGCTAGCCTTCTCATCAAGTGTGAGGAGATAGGAGGAGGGGTTTTAGTGGGTATTCCGGGAGGTCAAACTCCCGGTGAGTCCCACACTACCCGGGTGTAACTGTAGACCCGGGTGTGCGTAAATGCATTTCCCCTCCTCCTAAAAAAAAAAAAAAAAAAAAAAAAAAAAAAAAAAAGGTCTGGGTTAGGTCTGGGTTAGGTCTGGGTTAGGTGGAGGACGGCGGCTAGAAGGGTTTTTGGGAGCCAAACTCGGGCTTTGACCGAGGGAGGGCTAACTTCCAAAAAACTCCGATGTAGCTGATGTCCGCTCCGGTAGTTGAGGGAGCGTCTACTGGTGCTTTTTACATGGATGGCGCGGCTAAATGCCGTAAGTTTGTACTGCACGTGGTGCAAAGGTTGCAGGGCCGCCGGCACAGGGAGGGGTGAATTAAGGCCTGGTCCGGCGCCCACACACCCTGGTCAGGGATATGTGGGAGGGTGCCGGAGCCCCTCTCGTAAGTCCGTAGGTGGTACAAGAACATCCGGGTGGCCACACACCTGTCGATACGGCATCGCCGTTTTTTGCTCACCACCGCGGCAGAGTGGGGCGCCACGTCCCCGGAGTAATAAGCCGGACTCGACCGTACCTCGTATGCTCTGCGCGCTGAGCCCTAGCAATAGGAGCCAGGGCGCGGAGTCCGGGGAGGTGCGGGAGGGACCCCGTCCTGAGCGGCCAATCCTAGGGTTAGTAGCCCGAAGGGGCACTCGGGGCGGGTGGGACTTTGTAACATCTTTTAATTTTCCGCCCTCCGGGCGAGGTGTCGAGCGGCAAGAACTGGTATGGTGCCACTTTGTGAGCAAAAGGAGAATGGATTTTACGTGCAGCCAGTAGTACGTCTCTCGAGACTCGATGGAGGGGATTTCGGCGAAGTTGGGGGCCTTTGCTAGCGAAAAAGGTTCCCATCGCTCCACCTCCACGTGGTGTCCTCTGGGGCTGGCACTCCTGCTTGCGGGGGTGTCAGCGCGAACGGAGCGAGTGGGTCGTTGGATGGATTCTCCCTATGACGGACTGGCGAACACCTTTAAAAAAACCATGGCAGGACGACACTCAAGTAAGGTAGTTTACGGTGCAGGGGAGGGACACCCCAGTACCGGCGTAGTTGGTGGTTGTAAAGCAGGCCCCGCTACGTCGTCATCCTACGACTGCGGCTCCTCCGGGGTTGGGCACAATGCCCCGGTTGTAGTGCTCAGTAATTGTGACCCACGACCTGGCAAGTCCCCGGACGTGAAGGCGAGGAGCAAGGCGGGACCGGCTTGCTCGACTGCTTCGGCATCGAGCAAGACGAAGACGACCGGCTCCTCGTCTTCCAAAGACAAGGATACGATGAAGATCTCGGAGAAGCCCCGCAAGGTGCAAATCTCCGAGATTGAGAGGAGGGAGATGTGGCAGGAGGAGGTGACGGCCCATTATGCCGAAATCGACGCCCTCATGGAGAACGAGGGCAACGAGGACGTCCAAAAGGGCAAAGGCAAGGCCCACAGGGGGAACGCTAAACCGGGGGGGGTATTCTGGGAACCGGAGAAATCCGGCCCCGGGATGAAACCTCTCCCGAGGAAGTCGTTCCTCAGCGAAGGTCTTCCCGCGGCGGAGCTCAGCCAGTGCTGGCGGAGGTTGAGGGGCTGTCTGGAATCGACAGTCCAAACGGTGGGCAAAATGTCCAACATTAAGACCACCGACCTCCGCAAAATCCGGATGAACATGAGGTCATCCCACACCCTCGGAGAGGAGATTACCCGGAGGGTAAAAAGCAACGACGCCCCGGACGCATCGGCCAGAGAGGTGCTGGCTGCCCGGACGGACCGAGAGCGTCGTGCTAACGATAAGGTAAGGCGGCTGGAGAAGGAGAATGCTCTCCTTCTCCAAAGACTTAAGGTGGCGGAGGACCGCCTAGAGGAGATAGACGCCCGCCCCCAGGCTGTCGTTGCCACTGCCAGCGGCGGCATGGAGGTGGAGGTCGCTTCCCCGGACCTCGCCGTCGGTCAGCGGATGACCGTGGTGGGGTCTGGGGAAGAGGAAGCAGGGTGGACGGCGGAAAAGGCCAGAGATCTGGCCAAAGAAGTCGCCACCGAAATGGCGAGGGAACATGCCCGCGAGTTCGCCTCCCAAAAGCTTGCTTTTGGGAAGGTGATAGCGGCGTATGAGAGGAAGTTGGCGGAGGCTGGGAAGCCCCCGACTGCCCCCACAGTCGGTGGAGGCAATAAACCCTCTCCCTCTCCCTCTCCCTTACCTGCTCCTTCTTCCCCCCCTTCTTCCACCCTTTCCACAACCCCTGCTGAGGGAGGGAAAGGAAAGAGGAAGAGGAATAGGAAGAAGAAAAAGAAGAAACCGGCCCAGGCGGCAACAAGCGGTGGCCCCACAGGGCCCCCAGCTCCTGCCAGGACTGAGCCGGCAAGGAAGATGGAGGAGACCTGGGTGCAGGTACTGAAGAGGGGCAAAAAGGCCCCCGTCACTCCCGTTACACCTGCACCCAAAGCGGCGTCTGGTAAGGCGCCGCCGAAGCCCCCAGCCGGAGGATCAAGGACGACGCAGCCGCCCAAAGGACCCCCCGGCAAAAATAGAGGTAAGGGCCAGACGGAGAGACCGAGATTACCGCGTCCCCCTGGGACATCGGTGATCTCGGTCACAGCTCCGGCTGGCCAAGAAAAGAACCTGGGGCAAGTAGTGCTCCAGGCGATGTCCAAGGTCGATTTGGAGGCCTTGGGCATCGACATGGCGAAGCCCAGAAGGGCGGTAACCGGGGCTCTCATTTTCGAGGTCCCCGGACCCGACAGCCTCCTCAAGGCTGCCGGGCTAACCGCCGCTCTCGAGAAAGTTCTCGAGGGCACCGGGATCAAGGTTGCCTGCCCGCGGAAGACCGCCGAACTGGTCATCTCCGAGTTGACTGAGTTAGCCAACCCGGAGGAGGTCAGGAAGGCGGTTGCTGCGGCAGGCAACTGTGGTATTAATGAGGTCCAGGTGGGGGCTTTCCGGATGACGGGATCCGGATTGTTCTCCGCCTGGGCCCGCTGCCCACTTACAGTAGCGAGGACTTTGGAGAAGGCCCGATTCATCAAGGTCCACTTTCTACGAGCTAAGGTGGCGGCAATGGAGCAACGGCCATTACAGTGCTTCCGGTGCTTAGAGGTCGGACACACACGGCAGAACTGCAAGAGTTCTGTCGACCGGTCCGACCTGTGCTACAGGTGCAGCGGCAGAGGCCACAAGGCAAGTTCCTGCCGGGCCGAGCCGGTCTGCGCCATATGCACAAGCACCGGAAAGCTAGCCAGGCACAGAATGGGGGGCCCATCATGCAACCCCCCAAAGATGAAGTCGACAGGCCCAAGGAACGCCGGTGGGAGGGCCCCCCCAGCGAAACCTGGACCTAGGAAGGAGACTGCCCCCCCTGCCACCATCGTGGAGAAATTGAGGGCAGTGGCGCTGGCGGACGAGGAAATGGAGGTGGAGATCGCTTCGGTGAGTCCCCCTCCCACTGACTCTTCCATTTCAGCGGAGCCGACGGGGGAAAAAGGAGGCACCGACCTCCTCCCCCTCGTCCACGGTGCGGGCCGAGGCCTCTCCTCCCCCGCCACCCACCCTAGAGACAACGACGACGGCGGGGAGTTCAGAACTCCCTGCCGGTAATTGCGGCCAGGCCGAAGTAGGGATTGCCCTGGAGGGAGGCTTGTAAGCAGACCAATTATGTCTGCACGCCTCCTCCAGAGCAATATAAACCACTGCCGGGGTGCGCACGACTTGTTGCAGCAGACCCTCCGGCAGTGGAATATCGGCCTGGCGGTGATCGCCGAGCCGTACCTAATTCCAGACCGCCCGGACTGGGCAGGAGATCTGGATGGTACGGCGGCGATCACCTGGAGCATGGCCCACGGAGCCCCGACCTGCCGCGTACTTTTTCGCGGTAGGGGCTTCGTGGCCGTAGCCTGGGGGGAACACGCGGTGATTGGGTGTTATGCGTCGCCCTCGAAGAGTCTTCAACTCTTCGAGGGTTATTTGGAAGAGGTTGGCCAGTGCCTTTTAGCATGCCAACCTCGACAGACGCTGGTCCTGGGAGACTTCAATGCTCACGCATTGGAGTGGGGAAGTCCCGGGACCACTCCCAAGGGAACGGCCTTGGTCGAGTGGGCGGCGACTCACGGTCTCATTCTCCTGAATGAGGGAACCGTGAGCACGTGCGTCCATGCCAGAGGAGAATCTATCGTAGATCTCTCTTTCGCATCACCTGGCATGGCACGTCGTGTGACCGGCTGGAGGGTTGAGGAAGGGGTGGCCACCTTAAGTGACCACCTCTACATCACTTTTAGTATAAATGCCCCTCCAGCCATAAATGGTCTTCGTCGTCCAGACCCGTCACCGCGGTGGGCCATGAAAGGCCTACGCAAGGACACCATAGAGTTGGCAGCCTCCGTCTTCGCCTGGCATGAAAGGTCAGGCGAGATCCTCGACGATCCGGAGGCCGGTGCGCTATGGCTCCGGAAGGCGCTGACATCCATTTGCGATGCCACAATGCCCCGGAGCCGCCCTGGTCGTCGGGGATCGGTGTACTGGTGGTCGCCCGAAATTGCAGAGCTTCGAGCTACATGCGTTCGGGCAAGACGCCAGTACACCAGAGCCCGTAAGCGACGGAGCACGACGGAGGAGGAGGAGTTGCGGCTGCGCCGTATCTTTTCCGCAGCCCGCAGAACTCTCCGCCTGGCCATATTCGATGCAAAAAACCAGGCTTGGAAGGAGCTCCTGGAGGGACTAAACACCAATCCGTGGGGGCGACCCTATAAAATGGTCTTAGGCAAACTAAGGCCATGGGCGCCCCCGCTAACGGAAAGGTTAGAACCCCAGTTCCTCCGGCAGGTGGTATCGACACTTTTCCCCAGGGAAGGGACGGTCGAGCCTGCCGGAGAAAGATCGGATACCAGCGAGGACTGGTCCGATGAACTGGGGGTCACGGTCCAGGAGCTCACCGGGGCTGTCAAGCGCCTGGCCAGCCGGAACACGGCGCCAGGACCGGACGGCATCCCCGGTAAAGTACTGGTGCATTCGATGAGTGTCCTTGGACCCGATCTAAAGCGTATTTTCGACGCTTGCCTAAGATCGGGTCGGTTCCCTTCAGGCTGGAAACGCGCTAGGTTAGTGCTCCTCCAGAAAGAGGGGAAGTCCGGAGACTCACCAGCCGCATACCGACCAATCTGTTTGCTTGATGAGGCCGGCAAATTGCTCGAAAGAGTAATTTCCGGCCGTATAGTCAGGCATCTGTCCTTGGTTGGTCCAGACGTCTCTGAGGCCCAGTTTGGCTTCAGACGGGGTCGTTCCACTGTTGATGCTATCAACAGGGTGAACGACCTCGCGAAGCGGGCGGTAGGCAGGGGCAGTGTTGCGCTGGCGGTGTCACTCGACATCTCCAACGCCTTTAACACTGTCTCCTGGGCTGCCATAGGGAGGGCTCTAGAGTACCATAGAGTCCCTCCCTATCTCAGGAATGTCGTCCTGGATTATCTAAAGGACAGGTGTATAGGTTGGTTCGGTGTGAATGGGCCTTGCACAGACACCGTTGAACGGGGGGTTCCACAGGGATCGGTCCTCGGACCGCTCCTGTGGAACCTTGCTTTCGATAAAGTGCTGCGGACTCCCCTCCCCGACGACGCGTCGCTCGTAGCGTACGCAGACGACACTATGGTCGTCGTCGTCGGGAACGACTGGAGGAGCATCCTCGTGACCGCGGAAGACGCGATTAGGAGGGTCTCCTTGGCGATCGAGGGACTGGGGCTGAGGGTGGCAACCGAAAAAACGCAGGCCATTTGGCTTTGCGGCGCGACGGGTCGCGGGTTGCCACCCAACGCCTCAATCACGGTAGGAGAGACAGCTGTCGCCGTGAGGCGCAAGTTTAAATACCTGGGCCTCGTGGTTGACAGCTATTGGCGCTTCTCGCACCATTTCGAGAGCTTGGCTCCCAAATTGGAGAGAGCGGCGGCTGCCTTATGCCGCCTGGCTCCCAATTTGGGCGGTCCAAGTGTGAAGGCAAGGCGACTGTATATGGGGGTCGTCCGGTCCATGGCGCTCTACGGAGCTCCAGTATGGGCCGGCGGCTTGGATGTCAACGGGCGGGCGAGCCGCGCTATGCGCAAGGTTCACCGCCTGATGGCTATCCGAGTCGTGCGGGGTTACCGCACGATCCCATATGCAGCCGCCTCCGTACTGGCGGCCTCCCCACCGTTTGTGTTTCATGCGGAAATGGCCGCGGAGGTTTATACGAACCTCCGTGCGCCTCCGCAGCAAGCGGAGGAGGGAGAGTCGCCTAGTGCAGAGGATGTGTGCGTGAGGCGTCAGGCCGAACAGCGCATGATAGCCAAATGGTCCTCATGGCTCGAGGAGCCCGAGAACCAGGCGTCACGCGCTGTGAATGCTGTCACCCCGCTCCTCAAGGAGTGGGTGACAAGAAAGCACGGCCTACTCTCCTATCGCCTAACACAGATTCTCACCGGGCACGGGTGCTTCGGTGAGTTTCTGTGCAAGATCGGCAAGGAGGTAACTCCTCGATGTCACCATTGTGACAGGGGGGACGAGGATACTGCCCAGCATACGCTGGAGGTCTGCCCGGCGTGGCAAACTGAGCGCAGTATCCTCAACGCGATTATTGGTAACGATCTCTCACCACAGAGCGTGGTGAGAGAAATGCTCGATAGTGAGCCTAAATGGCGAGCGGTGGCCTCCTTTAGCGAGAGCGTGCTGCTCGTAAAGGAGGCCGCAGAAAGGGATAGAGAGGGGCTGAGGGAGAATACCTCACGCAGGCAAAGCCGCGTGAGGAGAAGGTAACCTGAGGGGAGGGCTTCGGAGACATGACCGGATCCCTCTGCACCCCCTCGGGTCACCTGAACCTATTCTCCCTCGGCGAATAATGTATATATATGCGTGCATGTGTGAGTGCTAGCGTGTGTGTGTGTGTATTTATTTATTTATTATATATACATAGGTTAAGTAAACAATAAGTATTTATTTATTGTATTACACTAAGGCCGATCAGCTGAGGCATAGCGCCGCGCTGCGCATGCTCCCTCGTGAGGCTATGCCTCGGCTGAGCCGTGGACTGGGTAGAGGTGAGGGCCCTACCCAGTACGCCTCGGCAACCACGGTGGGAGGGGAAACCGCCATGTCGTGACTGCATGGCGGTTTCAAGTCTTTTGGGAAAGCCCCGGGGTAGGCCGGGGGAAGACCTTCGGGTCCGAAACCACCTACACCGGGAGCAACAGGCTAGGGTGGGGTCCAGAGGAAAATGCATAGTTTAGCTCCTGGATCCCACCTATAAAGCCTTAACGTGAGGTCACCGTGAGTGGTTTAGCCGGTAGGGGCAGCTTGCTGCCAATCCGGCACTACCCGCCGCCCTCCCTCGGGGCGGCGGGTGTCTTTGGAAGATTCCCTCACGTAAAAAAAAAAAAAAAAAAAAAAAAAAAAAGGTCTGGGTTAGGTCTGGGTTAGGTGGGCCGCGTGGTGAGCACCTCCTCGTGGTGTGGCCTGGGAGGACCACAAGGTGGGATCACGCTGGAGTGATCCCACCATGTGGTCCTGCGAAGACTCACCAGCACTCTCTACACTTACACACACTCTACACTTACACACACACACACACACATCACTACACACACATATTACGGATGGATACTTTGTTGACGACCTTGGCGAAAAAACAAAAAATAAAATATGGAAGACACAACAAAAGGATTGAACGTTTACGGTGCAAGGGGCGTCGGATCCCCTAGTACCGGCGTGGTTGCGGGTTGTCGAGCGGGCCCCGCCACGTCGTTATCGTGCAACCGTGGGCTATCTGAGGTACCCCGTCAGGCCTCAGAAGAGCCATATACTACGGACGGCGTAAGAGGGAGAGGGACAGCGAAGAGAGGGAGGCTGTCTGTCGCCAGAAGCCTAGACAGGTTCTCACGTCTAGGCAGCGACGTGGAATTGGTGCCGTTGGTTCCAAGGCTAACCAAGGAGATCAACCCTGGACCCAGCACGTCCGGAGCTTCCAAGGTCGTCGCCCCGGAAGAGGAAAGGAGAAAGAGGGCGAGAGAAGAAACGGGACGGGAAGAAGAGGTAGTGGAGGTTGCGGCGAGAAAGGAGGACAAGGACTCCGACAACGACGTCACCTTCCTACCAGGGCAAGAGAGAACAGGCAAATTCTGGTCGGGGAGCAGTGGCGAGTGCACCGTCGTCGAGTACAGCGCCGACGAGGAAGGGGAGGAGGAGGTGGTGACGAAGAAGAGCAAGAGGGGAAGGCCGAAGGGCATCTTCGTGGACCCCAAGAAGCTGGGGAAAGGAATGAAGGACCTCCCTACAGAGAGTCACCTTCGCAAGAATGCGGAGGTGATGAAGCTGGAGGAGATCATGGCCCGGTCAAAGGAACGCCTGGAGACGGTCGTCAGAGTTGCGGACCGCGCAAGTAATCTCAAGACGACCGACCATCGGGAACTCCGCATGGCAGCCCGGGAGCTCTACACCATGACGGAGGAGGTAGTCGGGAGAGCGGAGAGAGCCGAGAACCCGGACCGCCCCGCCCGAGAGATCGTCATCAGGCAGGGAGGATGGGAGCGGCAGTACCACGCCCTCAAGAAGACGCACCAGGCGTACATTGAGGCCGCCGAGACCATGGGAGAGGACTCGCGCTCTAGAGATAGAGAGTGCAGCCGTCTCAAGGCGGAAGTAGTCCGCCTGAGAAGACGCCTGGAGAACAGGGGGCAAGATCCTGATAAAGATCCCCCCCCTGCAACGACAGCGACGGCGGGTACGACGAGGAGAAGAGACCGGGAGTCTTCAGCGAGGGAGACCGCGGGATCCTTCGATGGCGTTCCGGACCGAATAACGGCCATGATGGAGCGCCAGTCGGAGGAGTTTGAGAGGCGGATGAGGGCCATGGAAGACTCCATGGCTGAGAAGTTGGAGGACCTGGGTCGCATACTGGCCGGACTGACTGGGCTAAATCCAACAGCCCAGTCTCGCCAAGAGAGACCCGGACCGGGAGCAAGGAGGAAGGAGATCCCGACGGGGGGAAAGAAGGGCGTGGCGTCGGTGACGGCAGCTGGCAAATCTATGCCTGCTGCTACAGCCAAACCCAACGCAGCGCCTGGAGCCAAACCCCCCGATCGGGAGGAAGAGGGAAGACAGGCGAAGAAGAGGAGGACGGAAGAAGAAGAGGAGGACAAAGCACCGGAGGAGACGTGGGCGCTGGTGGTCCGGAGAGGCAAGAAGAAAAAGAAGCCTGCTGTGGCCTCTGCCGCTCCACCAGTTGCCAGAGGGAATCCAGCGCGAGGCGCGGCCCCCCCAACGACGAGGAACGGAAGAAGGACAGTCCAGCCGGCGAAGCCAAAGTTACCAAAGCCGCCGAGAACGGCGGCGGTGACAGTAACGGCTCCGGTTGGACAAGAGGAGATCCTGGGCAAACATCTTGCCCAGGCGATGCCCAGGATAAGTTTGCCTGCCCTGGGCATAGAAAAGATGCGGCCGAGGAGGGCGGCCACCGGGGCTCTAGTGATAGAGATCCCTGGGCCCGACGGCGTACTCAAAGCCGGAGGGCTAAGAGCCGCCCTCGAAAAAGAGTTTGAAGGGTCGGGGCTGAAGGTCTTCTGCCCTCAAAAGACCGCCGAGCTCCGCATCTCCGGGCTCACCGAGATGGCGACCCCGGAGGCCGTGAAGGAGGCCCTCTCCAGCGCCGGGGATTGTGGAAGGGCGGACATCCGCGTCGGGGAGATCCGAAGAGACAATTCCGGACTCTTCTCGGCGTGGGTAAGATGTCCACTCGCAGCTGCGAGGAAGCTGGAAGGAATTGGCAGCGTCACCGTCCAGTTCTTCCAGGCAAGAGTGACGGCGCTGAGGCAGAGACCGCTCCAGTGTTTCCGATGCCTGGAAACCGGGCATGTTCGGCTGAGCTGTAAGAGCTCAGTCGACAGAAGCGGTCTCTGCTACAAATGTGGAGGGACCTCCCACAGAGCCGCAGAATGCACGGCCGCGCCCAAGTGCCCGATCTGCTCGGACTTGGGGCGGCCGTCGGGGCACAGGCTGGGTGGGCCAGCTTGCCACCCACCCACTCGTAAAGCCAAGCCGGCCACGAGTGAGACGGTGCCCCGAGCCGGCACGGCTGGAGAGGCTTGCCCCCAAAAGGGGGGAGCCCCACCCGTAGCCGAGGAAATGGAGGTGGAGACAGGGGGGACGCAGAATCCCCCCCCTGCGGATGGTAAATTGGAGCCAGTCCAATCAGAGGCAAGCCTGGAGGGGGCAGTCGATAAGGCCAAATAATGGCACGACTGCTCCAGTGCAATTTGAACCACTGCCGGGCAGCACAGGATCTGCTCATCCAAACTGTCCGGCAGATGGAGATTGGACTGGCGGTGATCGCCGAGCCGTACCGGGTCCTCAGTCGCCCTGACTGGGCAGGGGACCTGGACGGCGTTGCGGCGATCACATGGAGCATGGGACAAGGAGCCCCGACCTGCGACGTTCTTCACCGAGGTCGGGGATTTGTTGCAGTATCATGGGGGGAACTAGTGGTGATCGGATGCTATGCGTCGCCGGCGAAAGGCCTCAGACATTTTGAGGCCTTCCTGGACGAGGTAGAGCAAGTACTGCTGAGATGTACGGCTCGTCCAGTGATCGTGCTGGGAGATTTTAACGCTCACGCAGTCGCGTGGGGAAGTCCCAGCACGACGCCAAAGGGCGACGCACTGCTAGAATGGACGGCGGGTCACGGCCTCGTTCTGCTGAACGAAGGGACCGTGAGCACGTGCGTGCATGCCCGGGGAGAGTCGATAGTCGACTTGACTTTCGCAAGCCCGGGATTAGCGCGCCGTGTGTCCCAGTGGAGGGTAGCGGAGGAGGTGGCCACACTCAGCGACCACCTCTACATCACAGTCACCATCGATGCACCCGCTACACCATTGAGAGAGGGACCCCGCCGCGAGCACCGGTCACCACGATGGGCGCTGCGGCGCCTACAGCAGGACACCGTCAGGATGGCTTCCTCCGTAATCGCCTGGCAAGGGATGCCAGGCGACACCCTCGACGACCCAGAGTTAGGAGCGCGCTGGTTCCGGGAGGTCATGACATCTATATGTGACTCCACGTTACCCCGGGCCAGCGCGCCACGTCGAGGAGGGTCAGTGTACTGGTGGTCGGCAGAGATCGCGGATCTCCGCACGGTCTGTGTGCGAGCCCGACGCCAGTACACACGAGCTCGTCGTAGGAGACGAACTACGGAGGAAGAGATGCTAGAGCTGCGCCGCGAGTTTTCTGCGGCGCGAAGGACTCTACGCATAGCCATCCTGGACGCAAAAACCCGGGCGTGGAAAGAGCTCCTCGCGAGTCTTGAAGAGGATCCGTGGGGGCGCCCATACAAGATGGTCATGAGGAAGCTGAGACCATGGGCGCCTCCGCTCACGGAGCGCATGGACCCCCAACTGCTCCGGGTGGTGGTGTCAACCCTCTTCCCTGGAGAAGAAGAAGAGAGGGAGCCACCCGTCGAGCCGCCCGTCCGACCCATCTGGACGGAAGAGTTGGAGGTCAGCGACGAGGAGCTCGCCCGGGCAATTAAGCGCCTGGCTGCCCGCAACACGGCACCAGGCCCCGATGGGATCCCAGGCCGCATCTGGGTCCTATCGTTAGGTGTCCTGCAGCCCGGCCTCAAGCGTTTGTTCAACGCATGTCTGAGGTCGGGCAGGTTCCCCCCGTGTTGGAAGAGAGGAAAGCTAGTCCTCCTCCAAAAAGAAGGGAAGCCCGCAGACTCTCCCTCTGCTTATCGGCCGATTTGTTTGCTCGACGAGGCTGGCAAGCTACTCGAAAGAGTGATTGCCGGTCGCCTCGTCGGGCACCTGTCCCGGGATGGCCCGGACCTCTCCGAGGCCCAATATGGTTTCCGTCAGGGGCGATCTACTGTCGATGCAATCGGCAGGGTCAGAGCCCTGGCGGAGCCAGTGGTGGCGGGAGGCGGTGTTGTGTTGGCGGTATCCTTGGATATCGCCAATGCTTTCAACACCGTCTCCTGGAATGCTATAGGGCGGGCGCTGGATTACCACCAGGTGCCCCCCTACCTCGGAGGGATCATCCGGGAGTACCTTCGGGACAGGAGTATTGAGTGGATCGGCCGTGACGGTAGAGAGGAGAGGCAGGTGCGTCGTGGGGTTCCGCAGGGGTCAGTGTTGGGCCCCCTGTTGTGGAATCTCGCGTACGACGCAGTCCTGCGGGTGGAACTCCCCGGTGGCGTGTCGTTGGTAGTCTACGCCGACGACACAATGATCGTAGCCACCGGGAGCAATTGGAAGAAGGCGGTGAGTGCCGCAGAAGAAGCGGTGCACCTCGTCGTCGAAGAAATAGAGCGCCTTGGTTTAAGGGTGGCTACGGCCAAGACCGAGGCCATGTGGATTTGTGGGTCCACTGGCCGAGGGATCCCTTCCAAGGCGTCTCTGAAAGTGGGTGAGTCCTGCATCCCCGTGAGCCGGAGATTGAAATATCTTGGGCTCACGGTGGACAGTTACTGGCGGTTCGGGCATCATCTAAGGCAGCTGGCCCCCAGGTTGGAGCGAGCGACGGCATGTCTTTGTCGTCTGGCGCCCAACCTGGGTGGACCAGGGGAGGAGCGGCGTCGACTGTATGTGGGAGTCGTCCGGTCCATGGCCCTCTACGGAGCGCCGATATGGGCCGGCGGCTTGGCGGCCAACAGGCAGGGCAGAGATGTGCTCTGCAAGGTCCACAGGCTGTTGGCTGTCAGGGTCGTGCGGGGGTACCGCACGATCTCCTACGCAGTGGCGACCGTTCTGGCGGGTTCCGTCCCCTTCCGCTTCCTGGCGGTCATGGATGCGGAGGTCTACTCTGGCCTCCGTGACCTGCGCCGGGGCGGGGGGGATCAAACAGAGGAGGATGATGTCCGACGTCAGGCCGAGCAGCGTGCGTGGGCTAAGTGGCTCGCATGGTTAGACGAGCCACAGAACGCCGAGAAGCGCGCTGTTCGGGCCATCCGCCCGCTCATTAGAGAGTGGGTGGATAGGCGACATGGCAGGCTCACATATCGCCTGACGCAGGTGCTCTCGGGGCACGGATGCTTTGGAGAGTACCTGCGGCGAATAGGCAAGGAAGAGACGGCGAGGTGCAAACACTGCGACGAGGAGGAGGACACAGCGCAACACACGCTAGAGCGCTGTCCAGCATGGGCGGAGCAGCGTCGCATGCTGGAACTGGAGATAGGAGACGATCTCTCGCTGCCCACAGTGGTGAAGGAGATGGTGGCGAGCGAGAGAAAATGGAAGGCGGTGGCCTCCTTCAGTGAGCGAGTACTCACGATGAAGGAGGTCGCCGAGAGGGAGAGAGAGGGAGAGCGGGGGCTGCGACCCACACGCAGCCGCCCGCGGAGAAGGTAAGGAGGCGGGAGGGGTGAGCGCCGCGAGGGAGGTTCGGGGACGCTTGCGTCCCCCGGCCTTTCTCGCGGTAGCGAACAAATTTTTAGAAAATGCGCCGCGAGGGGTGGCGGGGGATGCTTGCATCCCTCGACGCCTCTCGCGGTAGCAATAACAAGAGATTTTTGGAAGCGCCGCGGGGGAGGTAGGGGGATGCCTCGGCATCCCTCTGCGCCTCTCGCGGTAGCATAAAGAGGGGGGAGAGAGGGAACTGTGCGGGGTTTCAAGGGATGGCTAGCATCGCTTGGCGCCTCGCACAGGATCCCACGTCATGAGCGGTGTCGGGGTGAGGGCTCCGGCGCTGCATTGCACATCATGACCGATGGGGGGGGGAGACGGCGTGTGGGTGGCCGCACGCCGGCTCCTTGTTTTCTGGGGAAAGCCCCGGGGTGGGCGCCTACGGGCACCACACCGGGAGCAGTCGTACGGGGTGCACCCTGGATGCCATCGCTAGTGCGGTCCCTGGGGTGCACTCTATAAACGGTAGAGGAAGGCACCGTGAGGTTTTAGTTGGTAGAAATCCAACAGTACCCGTCGCTCCCTCAGGCGGCGGGTCTCTATGAAGATTTCCTCACGTTAAGCAAAAAAAAAAAAAAAAAAAAAAGGTCTGGGTTAGGTCTGGGTTAGGTCTGGGTTAGGTCTGGGTTATGGAACAGGGATGGGCGGAAACCGGAGCAAATAAACATCGAACGAGCAACGCAACCGTCCACCCGACAGATGCTCCCAGCCTGAGGCATTGAAGAAAGGGTGCCCAACACCAGGCAACCACAGGTAAAATTAATACCGGCCATTATCGAACTACCATTGCAGGTCAAACAGTCCAAACCACCCAGCATGGAGAGCACAAGGCGAGCTCGACAGGAAAGCTGCGGAGTGACCGGGGGTGGAACAGGGGTGGACAGAAATCGGAGCAAAATAAAAATTGAACGAGCGACGCAACTGTCCGCGCCCTCTCCCCCCGACAGGTACTCCCGGCAAGAGAAATCAAAAGAGCGCTGAAACAGGCAAACGGACATCGACCCCGTTTGTCTGAACCGGAAAGAAAGAAGGAAGGATCCGGAACAGGACCGACCGACAACGAACTCGAGAGCAGGCTAGCAACAACCAACAACGAAAAGGGTTAAGATGTACCCGACCAGCAAGCTGAGGAGTGGCCGGGGGTGGACCAGGGATGGACAGTAACCGAAGCAAACTGAAAATCGAACGAGCGACGCAAACTGTCCATGCCCTCTCCCTCCGACAGGTGCTCCCAGCCTGAGGCACCGAAGAAGGATGCCTAATCCAAAAATAACCACAGGTAAAAACTAATACCAACCAGCATCCAACCGTCCTTTCAGGTTAAACGATTCAAAACACCCAGAAGGGAAGGAGCACAAAGCGAGCTCGTCAGAAAAGCTGCGGAAAGGCCGGGGGTGGAACAGGGGCGGACAGAAACCGGAGCAAAACCAAAATCGAACGAGCGACGCAACTGTCCGCGCCCTCTCCCCCCGACAGGCGCTCCCAGCAAGAGAAACCAAAAGGACACCGAAGCAGGCAAACGGACACCGCCTCCGTTTGACTGAACCGGAAAGGAAGAAAAGGGATCCAGGACAGGATCGATCAACGACAAACTCGAGGGCTGGCTAACAACGATCAACAGCGAAAAGGGATGGGACAAAACCCTACAAGCAAGCTGAGGAGAGGCCGGGGGTGGAACAGGGGTGAACAGTAACCGGAGCAAAATGAAAATCGAACGAGCAACGCAAACTGTTCACGCCCTCTCCCTCCGACAGGTGCTCCCAGCCTGAGGCATCGAAGAAAGAAGGATGCCTAATACAAAGCAACCACAGGTAAAAACTAACGGCGACCACCGTCGAACCACTCTTGCAGGCCAAATAGACCAACTCATCCACTCAACACGGGAGGGACTACAAAACAGACTCGATGGGAAGAGCTGCGGAGAGGCCGGGGGTGGAACAGGGGCGGGCAGTAACCGAAGCAAAATGAAATCGAACGAGCGACGAAAACTGTCCGCGCCCTCTCCCTCCGACAGGAACTCCCAGCAAGGAAAACCGAGAAGGCAACCGGAACAAGCGGACACCAGCTCCCCGCTGGAACGTCCCGGATCAACGACGAGCCCACAAACCAACCAGCCAAGAACGAGGGACGGAACGAGTCCGGCCAGCAAGCTGGGGAGTGGCCGAGGGTGGAACAGGGGCGGACGGAACCCCGAGCACGGCTGGGTACGACCCGAAACCACCGGACTCTCGGACGGGGGATGAAAAAAGCCCTCTTCTCCGTATGCTGTCTCGGTGCCTAGGGGGCCCATCGCCACCGATCGATTCCTCTTGCAGTACCGATGCCACCCGCAAGGGACAAGCTAGGCGCTCGTTTAAGAATACAGAACGATCGGGCGAGGCAACTGTCCGCGCCCTCTCCCTCTGACAGGTACCCCCCCAGCACCAGTCGTACCACTGGAACAATGGGAACCCAGCAACGGAAACTGTAGCCCCCCCCCCCCCCCCGAGGAAGAAGGAGTAGAACTAAAAGACGATGCCAGGACTGAAGGCTAACATCAACCAACTTCCATAAAAGGAAGAACATAAATTATACACTTGAGATACAAGTGAACGGAAGACAGGGTGCCCGGGAGCAAGGAATCAACTGGAGGAGTATAATCGGGACTCAGGCAAGATACGAAATGCAGAGAGACCCGATTCCCTCCGTCTCAGTCCTTGAGAACGAGCATCCTTCCTCCTGCGGGCTAACCGTGTCAGGAAGCCTCACGGGAGGACCACCCTGAACGACCTGCCCGCCCAACCAACCGCGACATCCGATGCTTCCCAAATCGTGTACGCGCGCGACTAGAGTCCGCACTAAAAAGCCGGGTACGCGAGTAGAACAGATCAAAGAACCTAAAAAAAAAAAATCCAGACTAACTCTGACCAAGCCTGATAGTTTCCGTTAGACTAGACCGAGTAAGGGTGGACCGTCTTAACCGCGGGAGGGACCCAGCCGGCTGGTTCAACCCGCTATGAAATCGATATCACACCTTCAAGGAGATTTCGACGAAGTAGAAGGGGGCCCTCCATCAGGGACTTGAGTAGGTAAGGGTGGGAGGTACCAGCTTCTAGAGACCAGCTCGGCCCATAAAAAAGTCACTTGATCCAATCGGACCAAGGAGCCAAAAATCGAAACGCTTGCTCATGGGATAGAATCACGCGGTAGGCCTTTGCTCGAACAAATAAAAAGCAGCAGCAGATAGCTCAGATCATAGGAAGAGGGTATGCAGCGTGTATGCACTCGCGTCTACGCAGGAGCGGACGAACCCCGAGCAAGGCCGGGTACGCCCTGAAACCATCGGACTCTCGGACGGGGGATGTAAAAAGCCCTCATCTCCGTATGCTGTCACGGTGCCTAAGGGGCCCACCGCCGCCGACCGATTCCTTCTTGCAGTACCGATGCCACCCGTAAGGGACAAGCTAGGCGCTCGTTTAAGAAAAACGGAATGATCGGGCAAGGCAACTGTCCGCTCCCTCTCCCCGCGGTGTAATTCTCTCTCTATTTAAACATTGAAAGAAACATAACAATCTCTAGATTCAAAACGCTGTCGCATTAATAATAACAAACAAATAAATAAATAAATAAATAAATAAGTAAATAAATATGAATGTAAATGCACGCACACACACATAAGCATGCATGTACATACATATATATACAAACGAGCATACACACATATATATATATATGTACATGACAAAGGGAGGGGTGCCGGCGCGCTGCATACAAAGTTAAAGTTAAACAGAACGGGACGGGGGGGAAGGGCGCTGAAGGGGAGGGGGGGGGGGGAGGGGCGATGAGAAGGGCGATGAGAAGGGGTAGGACGGGAAAAGGGATTAGGACCAGCTAGCTCAATATCTCTCTCTCTCTCGCTGAAATAACATCACGCTGCTGCTGCTGCTACTGCTACCACCCATCGATCTGATGCGATTGACTTGATAAATGCAACCAGCCAAGTCAATCAATCATAGTAGGCATGGCAGCTCATGCTAGAATACGTATCGCTACCCCATGGAAGCATCGGATACCCCAATCTTGTCCGGATCTCGTCACGACTGTACTAGTCGATGGGAACCACGCAATCACTGCTGAATGCCTGCTCTTGTTGCGGCGCTCGAACGTTCCTCCTCAGCAGTGGTGCGCAGACACCCTATCGTCGATCGAACGATTGCAGAAGTGAGTTACAAGAGGCGGGACAAGAGGAACAGAGATCGAGTCGGGTAGCCCAACGTCTGATCACGCTTCTCCTGAGGCAACAGCTAAGGTTAGGGAGGGATGGCTACACCGACAATGACGTCTCACCCTGTACTGCGGGAGCACCCTTGGCAAGTGGCCCGGGCCGATCCGAATAAAGCCAGGGGCCCTAGCAGCAGGATTAAACTCGGACGGGTAATGCAGTCCTTGCTCCGCCGGTGAGGCCCAAACAGAGGCCGATCCGGGGAGTACTGTGTAAGCACGGGAGTCAACGCTGCTCCAGCTCACTGCCTTGGGGTGGCACCGGTCACCCTCCCGTTCAGGGCTTTCCTAATTACTCCTAATTACTCCTAGGTCTGGGTTAGGTCTGGGTTAGGTCTGGGTTAGGTCTGGGTTAGGTCTGGGTTAGGTCTGGGTTAGGTCTGGGTTAGGTCTGGGTTAGGTCTGGGTTAGGTCTGGGTTAGGTCTGGGTTAGGTCTGGGTTAGGTCTGGGTTAGGTCTGGGTTAGGTCTGGGTTAGGTCTGGGTCAGGTCTGGGTTAGGTCTGGGTTAGGTCTGGGTCAGGTCTGGGTTAGGTCTGGGTTAGGTCTGGGTTAGGTCTGGGTTAGGTCTGGCCGCGACGGTGACCACCTCCTCGTGGTGCGGCTGGGAGGACCACATGGTGGGATCACGCCGGAGTGATCCCACCATGTGGCCCTGCTAAGAGTCACCATACACTCACTCATACATACACACATACATACAACACACATATCATTCATACTAGACTAAGACGACGGACGGACGGACTGACATTTCATACTACACAACACTAGACTAAGACATACACAACTACATAATTGGGACGGATTTATTTTATGACGACTTGGCTTAAAAATTAAATAAACATGGCAGATACAACTAATGGTAAAAAAGTTTACGGAGCAAAGGAGGGAAACCTTAGTTCCGGCGTGACTGGTGGTGGTGAAGCAGGCCCCAGCACGTCGTTATCCAGTGACTGTGGAACCGCAGGTGTGGTTGACCAGGCGCCTGCGGTTTTAGATGCGCCTGGAAGAAAGAGAGAGTTAGAGGAGAAGGGTAACTCTTCAAGGGAGTCCTTGAATATGAGCCTTGAAGGGGAAGAAGGAGATTGGATTGAACAGGAATCGGAGGCGGGATCGAGAAAGGAAGGATATACAACAAAGGAATCGGAAACGTCACGGGGATCGGATATAAGTACGGGAGAGGATGAGATGTGGCTGTCTGCAGTGAAAAAGAAAGAGAGAGAGTTGAAGGTGCCTAGAAAAAGAATGAAAAAGGGAAATGGAAATACCAAAGAGCGAGCGTTGAGTACGGATTATTCGAGTGATGAGAGCAGGCCGAGAGTGATAGCTAGTGATCCGAAGGAATTATGTGATTGGATGAGGGAAGACATTGTTGATGTAATGGAGGGAATGGAAAACATAGTGATGCACATGAGTGGGATTATGGGTTATTTTAGAGACACCCACAATGTAAAGAAACAAATTAAGGATGAAATGAGAGAAGTTTTCGTAAAAATGATGGAATATAAAAATAAGGCTAAGAGAGCAGCACAAAGAGTGGAGAGATACAGAAAATATGATGCAATGATGGAGAGGGAAAGAGAAAAAATTATAATAGAAGATGCAAAGAAGAAAATCATGAGAAAAGAAGTGGGATGCCAGACGGAGAAGGAAGTACATCAAACAGAGGAAATGGAAATATGCATAGAGGATGATAAAGAGAGAAGGAAGGAAAAAGAAGTGCGTAAAAGTGTGAATATTGCTACACACGTTGAGGAGAGGAGCATACCAAGGAAGACAACTAGTACGAAAGAGGTAGTAAGAGAAAAGAGTAAGGGACAAGGAGAGAAACCAGTAAGGAGTACGGAAAGGAGAGAGAAAGTAGAAGAAAGTAGGGAAAGGTTTACTGAAAGAAGAGATGAAGAAAGGACATGGACAGAAGTAGTTAACAGTAGAAAAGGAAATAGAGGTAGGATAATAGCACAAGGAAATGAAAGAGTTAGAGAGATTTCTAGGGAAAGTTGGAGGAAAAAATCACCTTTCAGGAATAAAGGAGAGGCGGTAATAATACGTGCTAGAGATAGAGAGAAAAATAAGAGTGTCATAGAGGAGTTCAAGGAACGTAATCCGGATATGAAAGAATGCGTGAAAACCATTAGAGAAAGTAAGAATGGTGCTGTGGTTATTGAGTTGTTTAGAAAAGGAGAAGTGAAGGAAGTGAAAAAGAAGATTGAGGAAGCTAGTGAGAGAGTCGAGGCTGGGGAGGTAGAGGTTGTGGCAAAAACACCGATGACGGAAATAGAAGTGGACGGGATTGAAGCATACGCGGAGAAGCAGGATGTGGAGGAAGCAATGAAGAGGGAATTTGGAGCGGCAATTATGAATGAGATTAAATGGAAAGTTTTCAGGAAGACGGTGAGCGGAAATATGCGTGCAGTACTGTTGATACCAGCGAGGAAAAGAGAAGCGATATTAGCGAAAGAGAAAATTAAGATAGGATGGGTGATTTGTAAGATGAAAGAAGCGGAAAAGATCGTCAGGTGCTTTAAATGCCACGAAGTGGGACATTTAAGCTACGATTGTAGGAGAGAAGAGGGGATAAAGATTTGCCGGAAATGTGGAAGGAAAGATCATGTGATGGGAGAATGTAGAAGAGCAGTAAACTGTTATATCTGCAGAGGATTGGGTGCAAATGAAATAGAGGCCAGCCACCTTGCTGGCTCAATCACATGTGTGAAAGGAAGAGAGAGGCGCGGTTTTGCCGTTAAAAGGTTTTAAAGAAGACAGGACATTGAAATGTACAGGGAAGAACCTTCTATAGAAGGTAATGGGCGGCCACCGGGAAGTAATACTTACGTGTACCCCGGTGGTCGCTAAGTAGTATAGAGGAGGGGTTTTAGTGGGTATTCCGGGAGGTAAAACTCCCGGTGAGTCCCACACTACCCCGGTGGTTTACCACCGGGGTGTGCGTAAATGCATTTCCCCTCCTCTATAAAAAAAAAAAAAAAAAAAAAAAAAAAAAAAAGGTCTGGGTTAGGTCTGGGTTAGGTCTGGGTTAGGTCTGGGTTAGGTGGGCCGCGTGGTGAGCACCTCCTCGTGGTGTGGCCCGGGAGGATCACATGGTGGGATCACGCTGGAGTGATCCCACCATGTGGTCCTGCGAAGACTCACCAACACACTCATTCACACACACACACTACAGACACACAACATTCACACATTTCATTCATTCTGGACACAGACGACAGACATACGTACGGACATTCATACACTCACACACTCGACTTGGACGGACACGACGACATAATAGGATTGATTTTTATATGATGACCTTGGCTGAAAAAACAAAAAACAAATATGACAGACAAAACAAAAGGCAAAAAAAGTTACGGTGCAGGGTTGCTCGGTGGGCCCAGTACCGGCGTGACTGTTCGTGGTAAAGCGGGCGACAGCACGTCGTCATCATGTGACCGTGGGATGCGACCTGTGGAAAGCCAGGCAGGCGTATCTTCTGCTGCGACTGGTAGGAAGGAGAAAGAGTTCCTTTTCGTGGGACCGGATCCCTCGATAATCAAGGAAATGGAGGAAAACGTCAGGAAAATAAGTAGAAGGGGAAGGTCACTGGAGAAGTTGGAGACAGGACTCGAGATGTCAGACGTACAGTCTGATAGCAGTTATGTATCCGGTGCGGATATAGATAGAGTGATGAAGGTGGCGAAAAGAAAAGGAGATCAGGAGTTAATAGATAGATACCAGAAGAAAGTACGAGAGAAAGAGAGGAAGATAGAAAAGATGTTGGAGGAAGAACGGATAGCGACCAGCAAGGGTTCTAGCAGAGAATCAAGGTCAAGCAAGAGTGAGAGTGGAAGCCCGAGGATGAAAGAGAAAGAGGTGAATTATATGGAGGTGTTCGAGAGTCAATTGTGGCATCGTAGAAATAACCCTATAGAGAGGATGGTAAGTGCGCTTAGGACAATGTCGATGTGTGCTAAAAGGACGCTGAGGCATGCCGCGAGTGGAAAAAATGGAGATAAGGACCAGGAGACGAGATGCAGTGACATGGTAGAAATGATAAAGGGAATGAAGAAGTTGGCTAATGAAATAACGGAGAATAGTCATACCTTCACGAAGATGGTAGAGGAAATGATGGAAACGAGTGATATCATGGAGGAGGAATTGAGAGATGAAATGGAGCAGGCAATAGCAGTTGAACCACACATCAGTGAAGTGAGAAGCAGGAAGATGGTAAAGGTGATGAGAAGAAGGACATTGATAGATGTGGCTGATGCGGGAGTGCAGACGGAGAGTGTAGAACCTGAAAAGAGACAGAGTTATGCGAAAGCAGTAGGAACGGGGACAAGAAGAGATAATAGAGCAAGAGCAGAAGTAGTTAGAATAGAGGAAGGGGATACGGAGAAAATGATGACGAGTGAAAGCGAAGAAGACAGAACGAACACAAGAAATCTGGAGGAAGAGAGGCGTAGAAGTGACAGAGTGAGAGAATGGCAGGTGGTTGGAAACAGAAGAAGAAGAAGTAGAACGAGAAGACAGGAGGAGAGAGGAATAGCGAAGGATAGGAGCAGAAGCGGAGTGAGGAGAAGATCGGTTAGCGCGATGAGAAGTGACGCCATCCTGGTGAAGTGCGCGGATCCAGTGATGAGCGAAAACATAGTGAAGGAGTTTAAGGACAAACATAACGACAAAAGAGTGCAAGTGAAGGATATTAGAAAAACGAGAAATGGATGTATGATAATAGAATTGAAGGGAAACAGTGACGTGAAAGAGTGGAAGGAAAAGTTCGAGGACATTGCGAAGGATAGAGGGGAGATTATAGCGAGGACACCGACGATAGACATAGAGATAGAGGGAGTGGAGCCATATGTCACGAAGGAACAGGTAATGGAGGCGATGGTCAGTGAGTTCGGTGAAGAAGAGTGCGCGAAATTAAGATGGAAAGTGATGCGAATAAATAGATTCGGTAATGGGAAGGCGGTGTTGACTGGCGGGATGGTGTGGAAAGCGAAGTTGAGGGAGAAAAAGACAATTTCGATAGAGTGGAAAGTGTGCAGAATAAGGGAAGCGGAAACTATAGTGAGATGTTTCAAGTGCCAGGACGTAGGGCACATGAGCTTTCAATGCAGAGAGAAGGAAGCAGTCGGATTGTGTAGGAGATGCGGAGAGAAGGGACATAGTGTGAGGGAATGTAAGAACAATATGAAATGTTATCTATGTGAGAGGGTTGGATTGAGAGGAATAAGATTGGCGCACCTCGCTGGTGCAGTGATATGCGCCAAGAATAGAGGAGTGATGGGATAGACCGGGGAGAAGGAGAGAGAGAAGTGGGAGACGACCTCTGACCGCCCAGGGTCATCTGGGAGATGATAGGGGGACGGGAGGAGGTGGCGGGAGGAAGAGCGCCGCGAGGGGGGTCCGGGGATGCTTGCATCTCCCGACCTCTCTCGCGGTTGCAGACGGGATTAGGAGGCGCCGCGAGGGAGGCGGAGGGATGCTTGCATCCCTCCGCGCCTCTCGCGGTTGCGGCAGGATTTTTGGAGGCGCCGCGGGGGGGGGGCCGGGGGACGCCACGGCGTCCCTCTGCGCCCCTCGCGGTGGCATAGTGGAGAGGAGAAAGAGGGGACTGCGCGGGGTTCCAAGGGATGGCTAGCATCGCTTGGCGCCTCGCGCAGGATCCCACGTCGTGGGCGGTGTTGGGGTGAGGGCCCCAGCATCGCATTGCACAACCACGGCTGATGGGGGGGGAGACGACGTGTGTGTGGCCACACGTCGGCTCCTTGTCTTTTTGGGAAAGCCCCGGGGTGGTCGCCAGAAGGCACCACACCGGGAGCAATCACGTGGGGTGTGTCCCGGATGAATGGCTAGCGCTGTACCTGGGCACACCCTGTAAGTGGTAGAGGCAAGTCACCGTGGGTTTTTAGTTGGTAGGAATCCAACAGTACCCGCCGTCCCTCAGCGGCGGGTCTCTATGAAGATTTCCCCACGTTAAAAAAAAAAAAAAAAAAAAAAAGGTCTGGGTTAGGTCTGGGTTAGGTCTGGGTTAGGTCTGGGTTAGGTGGGCCGCGTGGTGAGCACCTCCTCGTGGTGTGGCCCGGGAGGATCACATGGTGGGATCACGCTGGAGTGATCCCACCATGTGGTCCTGCGAAGACTCACCAACACACTCATTCACACACATACACTACAGACATACAACACTCACACACATTTCATTCATACTAGACTAAGACGACGGACGGACGAACGGACATTCATACACATGTACACTAGACTTGGACGGACACGACGACATAATAGGATGGATTTTAATATGACGACCTTGGCTATAAAAATTTAAAAATATAAATATGACAGACAAAACGAAAGATAAAAAAAGTTACGGTGCAGGGTTGCTCGGTGGGCCCAGTACCGGCGTGACTGTTCGTGGTAAAGCGGGCGACAGCACGTCGTCATCATATGACCGTGGGATGCGACCTGTGGAAAGCCAGGCAGGCGTATCTTCTGCTGCGACTGGTGGAAAAGAAGATAGTAGGAACTTTTTTGTGGGGCCTGAAATCTCGGTGACTAGTTGCAAGGAGGTAAAATCAAGGACGGGGAGTAGAAGGGGTAGGTCTGTGGAGTCTTTAGGAATACGGTTAGCGAGGACGGAAGTGCATCTGGTGGACGTGCAAACGGACAGCAGTTACAAATCAGGGTTGGAAATGGAAAAAGTAGCGAGAGTCGCGAAGAGAAAAGGTGATCAAGAGATAATCGACAAGCAGCAAAAGAAGGTGCGTGAAGAGGGAATGAAAAAGAAGGAGATGGAAGCGGAAGCGGAATCAGAGGACATGTGGATTGAAACTGGTAAAGGGTCAGAGAGAGAATCAAGATCCAGTAAGAGTGATAGGGAAAGCATAAGTTCAAGATCGGAAGCAACGAAAAAGAGTGAACATACGGAACGTATGGAGACATTCACAAAGGAACTCGAAGATGAAAATAAAGATACCATAGACAGATTGCTGGGTGCTCTTAGGGTAATGGCGGTGTGTGCGAAGGAAACTCTAAAGTATACCATGAGTAGCAATGATGCAAATAAGGCACAAAAAAGACGATGTAATGACATGGTAAAGATGATAAAAGAAATGATATGGGAAATAAAGGATTTGGCCGATATAAGCGATTCATTTATAAAATATGTAATAGAAATGATGGAAGAATATGGATTTAAGGAGGAAGAACTGAGGGATTCACTGGAGTGGTCGGTAGCGGTCGAACCAGATATCAGCGAAGTTAAAAACAAGAGAATGGAAATGGAAGCGAGAAGGAAGAAGGTAACAGAAGTGATAGATGCGGGAATGCAGACAGAGAATCAGGAAAAGGAAAAGGTAATAGTAGTGGCTGAAATGGGAGTACAGACAGAGAGTGTAGAACCTGAAAAGAGACGGAGTTATGCGAAAGCAGTAGGAACAGGGATAAGAAGAGATAATAGAACAAGAGCAGAAGTAGTTAGAATAGAGGAAAGAGATACGGAGAAAATGATGACAAGTGAAAGTGATGAAGATAGAACGAATACAAGAAATCTGGAGGAAGAGAGGCGCAGAAGTGATAGAAAGAGAGAGTGGCAGGTGGTTGGAAACAGAAGAGGAAGAAGTAGAACGAGAAGACAGGAGGAGAGAGGAATAGTGAAGGATAGAAGTAGGAGTGGCGTGAGAAGAAGATCGGTGAGCGCGATGAGAAGCGACGCCATCCTGGTGAAGTGCGCGGACCCAGCGATGAGCGAAAACATAGTGAAGGAGTTCAAGGACAAACATAAAGACAAAAGAGTGCAAGTGAAGGACATTAGAAAGACGAGAAATGGATGCATGATCATAGAACTGAAGGGAAACAGTGACGTGAAAGAGTGGAAGGAAAAGTTTGAGGACATTGCGAAGGATAGAGGGGAGATTATAGCGAGGACACCGACTATAGATATAGAGATAGAGGGAGTCGAGCCATACGTCACGAAGGATCAGGTGATGGAGGCGATGGTTAATGAGTTCGGTGAAGAAGAGTGTGCGAAATTAAGATGGAAAGTGATGAGAATAAATAGATTTGGTAATGGGAAGGCGGTGTTAACTGGTGGGATGGTGTGGAAAGCGAAGTTGAGGGAGAAAAAGACGATTCCGATAGAATGGAAAATGTGTAGAATAAGGGAAGCGGAAACTATAGTGAGATGTTTCAAGTGCCAGGACGTAGGGCACATGAGTTTTCAATGCAGAGAGAAGGAAGCAGTCGGATTGTGTAGGAGATGCGGAGAGAAGGGACATAGCGTGAGGGAATGTAAAAACATTATGAAATGTTATTTGTGTGAGAGGGTAGGATTGAGAGGGACAAGATTGGCGCACCTCGCTGGTGCAGTGATATGCGCCAAGAACAGAGGAGTGATGGGTTAGACCGGGGAGAAGGAGGAAGAGAAGTGGGAGACGGCCTCTGACCGCCCAGGGTCATCTGGGAGATGATGGGGGGACGGGAGGAGGTGGCGGGAGGAAGAGCGCCGCGAGGGGGGTCCGGGGATGCTTGCATCTCCCGACCTCTCTCGCGGTTGCAGGCGGGATTAGGAGGCGCCGCGAG
Source organism: Cerceris ruficornis (assembly GCA_963989415.1). NCBI lineage: Eukaryota > Metazoa > Arthropoda > Insecta > Hymenoptera > Crabronidae > Cerceris > Cerceris ruficornis. The sequence goes on from CAXDIW010000513.1 coordinate 167,892, forward strand.
GGAGGCGGAGGGATGCTTGCATCCCTCCGCGCCTCTCGCGGTAGCAATGGGGTTTTTTGGAAGCGCCGCGAGGGAGGTAGGGGGATGCCACGGCATCTCTCTGCGCCTCTCGCGGTAGCATTTTGGTGGGTGAGAGGGGACTGCGCGGGGTTCCAAGGGATGACTAGCATCGCTTGGCGCCTCGCGCAGGATCCCACGTCGTGGGCGGTGTTGGGGTGAGGGCCCCAGCACCGCATTGCACACCACGGCTGATGGGGGGGGAGACGGCGTGTGTGTGACCACACGTCGGCTCCTTGTCTTTGGGAAAAGCCCCGGGGTGGGCGCCTTAAAGGGCGCCCACACCGGGAGCAGTCGCACGGGGTGTATCCTGGAAGCATCGCTAGCGCGGTCCCTGGGATACACCCTATAAGCGGTAGAGGCAAGTCACCGTGGGGTTTTAGTTGGTAGAAATCCAACAGTACCCGCCGTCCCTCAGCGGCGGGTCTCTATGAAGATTTCCCCACGTAAAAAAAAAAAAAAAAAAAAAAAAAAAAAAAAAAAGGTCTGGGTTAGGTCTGGGTTAGGTCTGGGTTAGGTCTGGGTTAGGTCTGGGTTAGGTCTGGCCGCGACGGTGACCACCTCCTCGTGGTGCGGCTGGGAGGACCACATGGTGGGATCACGCTGGAGTGATCCCATCATGTGGTCCTGCTAAGAGTCACCACACACTCATTCACACACATACACACGACATACATACAACACACATATCATTCATTCATACTAGACTAGGACGACAGACGGACGGACAGACAATCATACACTACTACACGGGACGAGGACAGACACGACGACATAAAAAGGACGGAAATACTTATGACGACTTTGGCGCAAAACATTTATAAAAAATATGGCTGACAATAATAACGGAAAAAACGTTTACCGAGCAGAGGAGGGATACCTCAGCTCCGGCGGGACCCACGGTGGTGAAGCAGGCCGTGACCCGTCGTTATCCAGCGACTGCGGGACGTTAGATGCGGGAGACCGGGCATCTGCGTCTACAAGTGCAACCGGAAATGTAGAGGTAACGGGGACGACGGTGAGGAGATCAGCAAGGCGTATTGAGCGATACAGCTCAGACCCATCGCCAACGGTAATTGCGTCAGTGTTGGGCAGACACGTAGAGTCACCAGTGTCATTAGCCATGCTGAAGGTGGGTGTGACAGGGACGGAAGTGAGAGGAGAAGAAGGAGGGAAAGAGACAGAAGACAGTGAAGTGAGAGTGAAAGTAAGAGGAAGAGGACAAAGTGCAGAGAAAAGACCTAGACAGGATGATAGAGAGGAGATGGAGTTTGAGATGGAGGGTGAAACGTTAAGTGAAACAGTGAGTGGTGAGGTTACACGAACAAGACAAGGACAGCAAAAGAAGAGAAGAGAGCAGACGAAGGAGACAACCGGTGAGTTGGACAATTATAACAAAATATTAAGGAAATGTATGAATGATTTAGAGATAATTAAAATATATATGGAACAGAACTCTAACGTTAAAACCGAAATGAAGCAGAAAATAGGAAAAGTCGTACAAGATATGAAAGTTATTTATAAAGATACTAAAGCAGCGGGAGAAAAAACTAAATTGATGGAGGAATACTACAAGGATGTTGAAAAGGAAATTAGAGAACGAGAAAATAGAAAGGAAAGTGAGCGTAGAAACAGACAGGAATTCGAGAGAATAGGAGCACATAGAGAAGAGGGGATGAGTAGGAGAGTAACGGATAGACAAGGGACATTGTATAGTGAGGTAGTTACAAGTAGAGATGAAGGATGGAGTACCGTAACTAGAGGTAGAGGCAGAAGTAGAAATAGAGTAGGAAATAGAAGAATGGATCAGGGTTATCAAGATAGAGGAGAAGAAGAAAGTTTACAAAGACAGGAAACAAGGAGAGGAGCTGGTGAATATGGTAGCAATAGTAGAAATGTTAGTCTGGAAAGGAAAAGGATCGGCGGATTTGTCAAGAATGACGCGATCATAATTAAAGCGGACAATAAAGACACGGAGGATAGGGTAATGAAAGAAGTTAGAGAAAAATGCGCGAAAATAAAAGAAGATGTTAAAATGATACGTAAAGGAAGAAACGGTCATTATATTATTGAAATGAAACCGAACGTAAATACTTATAAAGTGAAAGAACAAATAGATAAGGTAACAATAGGAAGAGTAGAGGTAATACCGAAGGTTCCCACTATCGATATAGAGATAGATGGCATAGAACCGTATATAAGTCAGGATGAATTTATGGAAGCATTAAAAATAGAAATAGGAGAGGAATTCGTCAGGGATGTTAAAATTAAATTATTAAGGGAAACGCGGATAGGTACGAAGCGTGCAATACTTACCGTGCCGATGATGTGGAGAAGACGACTCAAGAACATGAACAAAATTAAAATAGGATGGGCGATATGTAGAGTTAGGGAATGTCCGAGGATAGTAAGGTGTTTTGTGTGCCATGAGAATGGCCACATGAGTTACACATGCAAGTATAAGGATGTTACGATTTGTAGAAAATGCGGTGGACGCGGCCATGAGATGAATGTGTGTATAAAACCAATTAAATGTTATCTGTGCGAAAGAATGGGAATGGATGAATTTAGTATTAGGCATTTACCTGGCACGTTTAGATGTTTAAGCAATAGAGTGAATAATATGAACTACAATTATGGATAAGTTAAAGATACTACAAATAAATTTAAATAGGTGTAGGCTCGCGGTAGATTTAATGGAGGTCACGGCGAAAAAGCTAAAAGTAGACATAGTATTGATTTCAGAACCGTATGGAAAGAAAGATTTTTGGACAAATGATACAAAAAATGATGCGGCTATTTGGTGTACCAAAATTAATAACAAAATAGAACATAAAGAAAACAGAATACAAGACGCGGGAATTACGGTTAATAAAATTAAAAATGTAAATATTTTTTCTTGCTACGTTTCACCGAATATTACTATTAGAGAATTTAATACTTACCTTGATAAACTAGAAACCTGTATAAAAGAATGTAAAGGAGAAATTATATTGGCGGGGGACTTCAACGCGAAAAACAAGGCCTGGGGGAGTGAAAAAATAGATAAGCGAGGGGAGCTGTTGTTGGAGTTACTTGACAAATATAATTTAAATCCCGTGATCTCGAGAGGTGGAGTAACGTTCAGAAGGAACAATAGGACGTCCAAGATAGACTTTATGGCCTGCTCTAGAAATTTAAATAGGAAAATATTAGATAGTAAGGTTTTAAAAACAGACACAGGTTCAGATCATAATTATTTATTGCACACTTTTAAAGATTTTAAACATAAAATAATTACAAAAATAGGATGGCATATAAATACATATGATGATGAGAAATTTAACAATATATGTAACATAAAATTAAATGAGTTACCTGAAAAGAATATAATTAAGTTAGCGCCTACAGTTAGATATATAAATAAGTTAGATATAATAACAAGAGACATATGTGATACAGCGATGAATAAACGGAAGATATACTATGGAAATAATAGACCGGTAATCTGGTGGAACAAAGAGATCGAAATAGTTAGGAAGGAAATGAACGTAATGAGAAGAATATATCAGAGGAAACTCAAAAAAGGAAGAGAATGTAGCATTGAAAAAGATAACTATTTAAGGAAAAGAAAAGAGTTGAATATTAATATATTAAAGGCAAAAGAAGAAACATATAATAGATACATCAAAGAACTAGATAATGATATATGGGGTAGGCCCTATAAAAATATAATGAAAAAAGTAAAAGGAAAAGAAGAAAAGATAAATCTAACAGAAAAAAGGGCAAAGGAAATAATAGAAAAGTTATTCCCAAAAGAGGAGAAACCAGAACCGGAAAAACTAAAAAGAGAAAATATTAATAGATTTTATACTAGTATAGAGGAAGTTACGAATGAAGAAATTAAAAAGGCAGTAGACAAATTAAAAGCTAATAAAGCGCCAGGAATGGACGGAGTTCCAAGCGCAATAATTAAGAAAATAGTATATAAAAGACCGGATAAAATAGCAAATTTAATCACGATGTGTATGGAAAACGGAATTTTTCCAACACAATGGAAACAACAGAGGCTCGTGCTACTTCCTAAGCCGAAGAAAAAAGAAGAGGACATACAAGAATACCGTCCGTTATGTTTAATAAATGGTTGGGGGAAATTGTATGAGATAGTAATTAAAAATAGATTAGATAAAAATGAAGGGAATACATTTAACGTTAATCAGTTTGGATTCTGTAAAGGGAAAGACACGATAGGCGCAATGGAGATAATTAGAAATAAAACGGAAATAGCTAAACTTAAAAATAAATACTGTATCTTGGTAACAATTGACATTAAAAATGCTTTTAATACTATAAGATGGGCAGAAATAATTGACAACCTAAGAATAAGGGAAAACAAATTTTATTTAATAGAAGTAATAAAAGATTATTTTAGAAATAGGAAAATTATTTATGAATTAACGGAATCGAAAATTGTACATAATATGGAGAGGGGAGTACCACAGGGATCGGTGTTGGGGCCATTCCTGTGGAACTGCATTTATGATGAGGTCATCGGTAAACTTACGGTGGATGAATGCACGATCATAGGATACGCGGACGACGTTGGGTTACTCTTCACCGGAGGGAACCTAGAAAAAATAAAAGAAAATATTAATAAAGAAATTAGTGAAATTAAAAATATACTAAAAAGAAAGGGACTGAAATTAGCTATAAGGAAAACTAGAATAGTAACTTTGAATAATAAAAGGATAGAAGAAAATTACTGTACAATAGGACAGGATAGATTTAGGTTTAGGAATAGCGTAAGATACTTAGGAGTAATATTTGAAAAAGGAATGAGGGCATACGAACACATCGAATATATAATTAATAAAAGTGTAAATATGATAACTAGGCTAAGTAGATTAATGAATAACATAGGAGGTGTGAACGGTAAAGGACGACAATTATATTATAATATATGGGAATCTATTGTATTGTATGGAGCACCAATATGGGAGGAGGGCATGCAATATGATAAAAATGTCAAAAAACTACGAAGAGCGCAGAGGATAGGACTAAGTAGGCTTGCGAAATCGTATAGGAATGTGTCTAGCAAAAGGCTATGCGCAATAACTGGTATGCTGCCGATAGAATTTAAAATTAGGTTAAGAAAGGAATTGTACATAATTAAAAATAGTATTAAGAATAATAGACATATAAGGGAGGAAGAAAAAATAGAAAGAATGAAGATAGAGGAAGAGAAGATAGAAGAGAGAATTTGGAATATTTGGCAGGAAAAATGGAATTCTGGAAACGACACATGGACGCACAGATGGATAGGGGATGTCAGAACATGGAAAGACAAGAAGAAAGGAGAAATGGACTATCATCTAACGCAAGCAATGACAGGAAACGGGTGCTTCAATAGCTACCGACACAGGATAGGGAAGTCGGAGGAAGCGTTATGTTGGTATGACTGCGGTGTGGAAGACACCCCGGAACATACATTGAAGGAATGCAGGAGATGGACAATATATAGAGAGAGGATGAAAGATAAGCTGGATGAGGAACTGGAAGTGACGCCAGAAAAGCTGGCGGAGTTAATGTTAGAGAGTGTAAGGAATTGGACAGTGATAAAGGAGTTTGTCACTGGAATAATGAAGCAAAAGGAAAGAGACGAAAGGAGGATAGAAAAAGGAGAACAACTTGGAAATGAAATAGACTAAAAGGGCAGTCTGCAAGCGAAGTAAAACTTCGTGTACCGCTTGCATTCTGTCGGCAAAAGAGAGGAAAAGAGGAGGGGTTTTAGTGGGTATTGCAGGAGATCAAACTCCTGCTGAGTCCCACACTACCCCGAGGCAACATAAGTCTCGGGGTGTGCGTAAATGCATTTCCCCTCCTCTATAAAATTAAAAAAAAAAAAAAAAAAAAAAAAAAAAAAAAAAAAAAAAAAAAAAAAAAAAAAAAAAAAAAAAAAAAAAAAAAAAAAAAAGGTCTGGGTTAGGTCTGGGTTAGGTCTGGGTTAGGTCTGGGTTAGGTGGGCCGCGTGGTGAGCACCTCCTCGTGGTGTGGCCCGGGAGGATCACATGGTGGGATCACGCTGGAGTGATCCCACCATGTGGTCCTGCGAAGACTCACCAGCACTCTTTACACTTACACACACTTTACACTTACACACACACACTCACACACATCACTATACACACACACTATGGGACGGAAATTTTGTTGACGACTTGGCGAAAATACAAATTAAAAAATATGGATAGTACAAATAAAGGATTGAACGTTTACGGTGCAGGGGGCGTCGGATCCCCCAGTACCGGCGTGGATGCGGGTGGTCGAGCGGGCCCCGCCACGTCGTTATCGAGCAACCGTGGGCTATCTGAGGTACCCCGTCAGGCCTCAGAAGAGCCATATACTACGGACGGCGTGAGAGGAAGAGGGACGGCGAAGAGGGGGAGGCTGTCGATCGCGCGTAGTCTAGATAGACTCTCGCGGTTCGGCAGCGACGTGGAGCTGGTTCCCTTGGTGCCGCGATGGACCAAGGAGCCCGTTCCCGGTCCCAGCACGTCCAAAGAGGGAGAGGGAGAGGAACCGAGGACGCACACCGCCTCGGGAGAGGGGAGGAAGAAGAGAGTGAGAGAGGAGCATGGAGTGGATGAGGTGGAGATGGGCGCGGTGGAGGAGGACAAGGACTCCGACGACGACGTCACTTTCCTGCCAGGCCGAGAGAGACGCCCCGCTGCAAGCAGAATCTGGGCGAAGGTGGAATCGGAGAGCAGCGGGGAGTGCACCGTCGTCGAGTCCAGCGGCGAGGAGGAGGAGGAGGAGGAGGTGGTCACGAAGAGTAAGAGGGGAAGGCCGAAGGGCATCTTCGTGAACCCCAAGAAGCTGGGGCCTGGAATGAAGGGCCTCCCTTCACAAAGTCACCTCCGCAAGAATGCGGAGGTGATGAAGCTGGAGGAAATCATGGCCCGGTCAAAGGAGCGCCTGGAGACGGTCGTCAGAGTTGCGGACCGCGCAAGCAACCTCAAGACGACCGACCACCGGGAACTCCGCTTGGCAGCCCGGGATCTCTACACTATGACGGAGGAGGTGATCGGGAGAGCGGAGAGAGCCGAGAACCCGGACCGCCCCGCCCGAGAGATCGTCATCAGGCAGGGAGGGTGGGAGCGGCGGTACCACGCCCTCCAGAAGACGCACCAGGCGTATGTTGAGGCCGCTGCGTCCATGGGAGAGGATTCGCGCTCTAAGGAGAGAGAGTGCTGCCGCCTCAGGTCGGAAGTAGTCCGCCTGAGAAGACGCCTGGAGAACAGGGGGCAGGATCCGGATAAAGATCCCCCCCCTGCAACGACAGCGACGGCGTTGACGACGAGGAGGAGAGGTGGGGAGCCTCCAGCTAGGGAGACTCCCATGGAGATAGGGGAGACCTCCGATGGCGTTCCGGACCGTATAACGGTCATGCTGGAGCGCCAGTCGGAGGAGTTTGAGAGGCGGATGAGGGCCATGGAAGATTCCATGGCCAGGAAGATAGAGGACCTGGGTCGCGCACTGGCTGGGCTGAACGTGGCGGCCCAGCCTCGTCAAGAGAGACCCAGGTCGGGGGCGAGGAAGAAGGAGGTACCGGCAGGGGGAGCGAAGGGCGCGGCGTTGGTGATGGCAGCGGGCAAATCATTGTCCGCTGCTACCGTCAAACCCAACGCAGCGTCTGGAGCCAAACCCCCTGACCGGGAAGATGGAGGGAAGAAGGAGAAGGAGAGGAAGGAGAATCAGGAGAGGGACAAGGCGTTTGAGGAGACGTGGGCGCTGGTGGTTCGGAGAGGTAAGAAGAAGAAGGGGAAGAAATCCTCTGCTCCCTCTGCCGCTCCACCAGTCGCCAAGGGGGGTCAAGCGCGAGTCATCCGCGCGGCCCCCCCAGCGAAGAAGGGAGGAGAGGTGGTCCAGCCGACGAAGCCGAAGTTACCAAAGCCGCCGAGAACGGCGGCGGTATCAGTAACGGCACCGGCTGGACAGGAGGAGAACCTGGGCAAACAACTTGAACAGGTGATGCCCAGGGTAAGCTTATCTGCCCTGGGCATCGAGAAGATGCGGCCGAAGAGGGCGGCCACCGGGGCTCTCGTGATAGAGATCCCCGGACCCGACGGCATACTTAAAGCCGGAGGGTTAAGGGCCGCCCTCGAGAAGGAGTTCGCGGGTTCGGGGGTAAGAGTGTCTTGCCCCCAGAAGACCGCCGAGCTCCGAATCTCCGGGCTCACCGAGATGGCGAATCCGGAGGCAGTGAGGGAGGCCCTTGCCGACGCCGGGGACTGTGGGAGGGCGGATGTACGCGTCGGGGAGATCCGGAGAGACAACTCCGGTCTCTTTTCGGCGTGGGTGAGATGCCCTCTCACAGCAGCGAGGAAGCTGGAGAGAGCTGGACATGTCACCGTCCAGTTCTTCCAGGCGAGGGTGACGGCGTTGCAGCAGAGGCCGCTCCAGTGCTTCCGGTGCCTCGAAACCGGACACGTTCGGCAGAGCTGTAAGAGCTCTGTCGACCGGAGCGGTCTCTGCTATAAGTGCGGAGGGGCCTCCCACAGAGCTGCAGGATGTACGGCCGCGCCCAAGTGCCCGATATGCTCGGACTTGGGGCGGCCGTCGGGGCACAGGTTGGGTGGACCGGCTTGTCACCCACCCACTCGCAAGGCCAAGGATAAGGCCGCGAGTGGAACTGTGCCCCGGGCCGGCACGAGTGGAGAGGCTTGCCCCCAGAAGGGGGGAGCCCCACCCGTAGTCGAGGAGATGGAGGTGGAGGCAGGGGGGACGCAGGATCCCCCCCCTGCGGAAGGAGTGGCGCCAGTCCAACCTGAGGTGAGCCTGGAGGAGGCAGTTACAGCGGCTCCATAATGCCAGCACGCCTTCTCCAGTGCAACCTCAACCACTGTCGGGCGGCTCAGGATCTGATGATCCAATCCGTCCGGCAGATGGAAGTTGGACTGGCAGTGATCGCCGAGCCGTACCGGGTCCTTAGTCGCCCTGACTGGGCAGGGGACCTGGACGGCGTAGCGGCGATCACGTGGAGTTTGGAGCGAGGAGCCCCGGCCTGCGAGGTGTTATATCGAGGTCGGGGATTTGTGGCGGTTTCTTGGGGGGAACCAGTGGTGATAGGGTGCTACGTGTCGCCGGCGAAAGGCCTCAGATTATTCGAGGCCTTCCTGGACGAGGTCGGGCAGTTCTTGCTGAGCTGTCCGTCTCGCCCAGTGATCGTGCTGGGAGACTTTAACGCCCACGCAGCCGCGTGGGGTAGTCCCAGCACGACGCCAAAGGGCGACGCGTTGTTAGAGTGGACTGCGGGTCACGGCCTCGTTCTGTTGAACGCAGGGACCGTGAGCACGTGCGTGCATGCCCGGGGTGAGTCGATAGTCGATCTGACTTTCGCAAGCCCGGGTATCGCGCGCCGTGTGTCCCAGTGGAGGGTAGCGGAGGAGGTGGCCACACTCAGTGACCACCTCTATATCATTATCGATATATCCGCTACGCCTTCGCGAGAGGGACCCCGTCGTGAGCACCCGTCACCACGGTGGACGCTCCGGCGTCTGCAGCAGGACACTGTAAGGATGGCAGCCTCCGTGATCGCCTGGCAAGACATGCCAGGCGACACCCTCGACGACCCAGAGTTGGGGGCGTGTTGGTTCCGGGAAGTAATGACGTCGATTTGTGACGCCACGCTACCCCGGGCCAGCGCGCCACGTCGAGGGGGGTCGGTGTACTGGTGGTCGGCAGAGATCGCAGATCTCCGCACGGCTTGTGTGCGAGCCCGACGCCAGTACACCCGAGCCCGTCGCAAGAGACGGTTCACGGAGGCAGAGGTGTTAGAGTTGCGCCGCGAGTTTTCCGCGGCGCGACGTACTCTTCGCCTGGCCATCCTGGACGCGAAGACCCAGGCATGGAAGGAGCTCCTCGCGAGTCTAGATGCGGATCCGTGGGGGCGCCCGTATAAGATGGTCATGAGAAAACTCAGGCCATGGGCGCCTCCGCTCACGGAACGCATGGATCCCCAACTGCTCCGGGTGGTTGTGTCAACCCTCTTCCCTTGCGAGGGCGAGAGGGAGCCACCCGTCGAGCCGCCCGCCCGGACCATCTGGACGGACGAATTGGGGATCAGCGACGGGGAGCTCGCCCGGGCCATTAGGCGTCTGGCTGCCCGTAACACGGCACCAGGCCCCGATGGTATCCCGGGACGTGTCTGGGTGATAGCGTTAGGTGTCCTGCAGCCCGGCCTCAAGCGTCTTTTCGACACGTGTTTGAGGTCGGGAAGGTTCCCCCCAAGTTGGAAGAGAGGGAAACTTGTCCTCCTCCAAAAGGAAGGCAAGCCCGCAGACTCTCCCTCTGCGTATAGGCCGATCTGTTTGCTCGACGAGGCTGGCAAGTTACTGGAGAGAGTGATTGCCGGCCGCCTCGTCGGGCACCTGTCCCGAGAGGGCCCGGACCTTTCCGAGGCCCAGTACGGCTTCCGTCAGGGGCGCTCTACTGTCGATGCGATCGGCAGAGTCAGAGCCCTGACGGAGCCAGTGGTGGCGGGAGGCGGTGTTGCGTTGGCTATCTCGTTGGATATCGCCAACGCGTTCAACACCGTCTCCTGGGGTGCTATAGGGCGAGCGCTGGATTATCATCGAGTGCCGCCCTACCTCGGAGAGATAATCCGGGAGTACCTTCGGGACAGGAGCATCGAGTGGATCGGTCGTGACGGCAGAGAGGAGAGGCAGGTGCGTCGTGGGGTTCCGCAGGGGTCCGTGTTGGGCCCCCTCTTATGGAACCTCGCGTATGACGCAGTCCTGCGGGTGGAGCTTCCCGGTGGCGTGTCGTTGGTAGTTTATGCCGACGACACGATGATCATCGCCACCGGGAGTGATTGGAAGAGGGCGGTGAGTGCCGCGGAAGAAGCGGTACACCTCGTCGTCGCCGAGATAGAGCGCCTTGGTTTAAGGGTGGCCACGGCCAAGACCGAGGCCATGTGGATTTGTGGGTCCACTGGCCGAGGGATCCCTTCCAAGGCGTCTCTGAAGGTAGGTGAGTCCTGCGTCCCCGTGAGTCGGAGGTTCAAGTACCTTGGGCTCACGGTGGACAGTTACTGGCGGTTCGGGCATCATCTCGATCTATTGGCTCCCCGGTTGGAACGCGCGGCGGCATGTCTTTGTCGCCTCGCGCCCAATCTGGGTGGGCCAGGGGAGGAGCGTCGTCGACTTTACGTGGGAGTCGTCCGGTCCATGGCCCTCTACGGGGCGCCGATATGGGCCGGCGGCTTGGCGGTCAACAGGAGGGGCAAGGAAGTGCTCTGCAAGGTGCACAGACTGTTGGCCGTCAGGGTCGTGCGGGGATACCGCACGATCTCCTACGCGGTGGCGACGGTTCTGGCGGGATCCATCCCCTTCCGTTTCCTGGCAGTTATGGACGCGGAGGTCTACTCTGGCCTCCGTGCTCCGCGCCGGGGCGGGGGGGACCCGTCAGGACAACGGATCGAGGAGGATGATGTCCGACGTCAGGCCGAGCAGCGTGCGTGGGCGAAGTGGCTCGCATGGTTAGACGAGCCACAGAACGCCGATAAGCGCGCTGTTCGGGCCATCCGCCCGCTCATGAGAGAGTGGGTGGATAGGCGACATGGCAGGCTCACTTATCGTCTGACGCAGGTGCTCTCGGGGCATGGTTGCTTCGGGGAGTACCTGTGTCGGATAGGGAAGGAGGCGACGGCGAGGTGTCACCATTGCGACGAGGAGGATGACACGGCGCAGCACACTCTGGAGTTCTGTCCAGTATGGGCAGAGCAGCGCCGTGTCATGACAGTAGAGATAGGCGACGACCTCTCGCTGCCCACAGTTGTCAGGGAGATGGTGGACAGCGAGAGGAAGTGGAAGGCGGTGGCCTCCTTTTGTGAGAAAGTTCTCACAATGAAGGAGGTCGCCGAGAGGGAGAGAGAGGGAGAGCGGGGACGGCGACCCACACGCCGTCGCCCGCGGAGGAGATAAGGTGGCGGGACGGGGGAGCGCCGCGAGGGGGGTCCGGAGATGCTTGCATCTCCCGACCTTTCTCGCGGTAGCAAACGGGTTCGGGAGGCGCCGTGAGGGAGGTGGAGGGATGCTTGCATCCCTCCGCGCCTCTCACGGTAGCAATGGGGTTTTTGGAAGCGCCGCGAGGGAGGTAGGGGGATGCCACGGCATCCCTCTGCGCCTCTCGCGGTAGCATAAAGGGGGGGGAGAGGGAACTGTGCGGGGTTCCAAGGGATGCCTAGCATCGCTTGGCGCCTCGCACAGGATCCCACGTCGTGGGCGGTGTTGGGGTGAGGGCCCCAGCACCGCATTGCACACCACGGCTGATGGGGGGGGAGACGGCGTGTGTGTGACCACACGTCGGCTCCTTGTCTTTGGGGAAAGCCCCGGGGTGGGCGCCTTAAAGGGCGCCCACACCGGGAGCAGTCGCACGGGGTGTATCCTGGAAGCATCGCTAGCGCGGTCCCTGGGATACACCCTATAAGCGGTAGAGGTAGTCACCGTGAGGTTTTAGTTGGTAAGAATCCAACAGTACCCGCTGCCCCCTCAGGCAGCGGGTCTCTATGCAAGATTTCCTCACGTTAAAAAAAAAAAAAAAAAAAAAAAAAAAAAAAAAGGTCTGGGTTAGGTCTGGGTTAGGTGCCTAAATTACCGAAGCCGCCGAGAACTGCGGCGGTGACAATAACGGCGCCGGCTGGGCAAGAGGAGAGCCTGGGCAAGCATCTTGCTCAGGCGATGCCCAGGGTGGGATTATCCTCTCTGGGCATCAACAAGATGCGACCAAGGAGGGCGGTCACCGGGGCCCTCGTTATTGAGATCCCCGGACCCGACGGCTTACTAAAAGCCGGCGGGTTGAAGGCCGCCCTCGAGAAGGAATTCGCGGGCTCGGGGTTGAGGGTCGCTTGCCCCCAGAAGTCTGCGGAGTTGAGGATCTCCGGGCTCACCGAGATGGCGAGCCCGGAGGCGGTTAAGGAGGCCCTGGCCGATGCCGGAGACTGCGGGAGGGCGGATGTCCGCGTCGGGGAGATCCGGAGAGATAACTCCGGACTCTTCTCGGCGTGGGTGAGATGTCCTCTCGCAGCCGCGAGGAAACTGGAGCGAGCTGGACAGGTGACGGTCCAGTTCCTCCAGGCAAGGGTGGCGGCATTACGGCAGAGGCCGCTCCAGTGCTTCCGGTGTCTTGAGACCGGGCACGTTCGGCAGAGCTGCAAGAGCTCTGTCGACCGGAGCGACCTCTGCTACAAGTGCGGAGGGGCCTCCCACAGGGCCGCAGGATGTACGGCCGTGCCCAAGTGTCCGATATGCTCGGACTTGGGGCGGCCGTCGGGGCACAGGTTGGGTGGACCTGCGTGTCACCCACCCACTCGCAAGGCCAAGGAGGCTGCGAGTGGAACTGTGCCCCGGGCCGGCACGGGTGGAGAGGCTTGCCCCCAGAAAGAGGGGGGAGCCCCACCCGTAGCCGAGGCGATGGAGGTGGAGGCAGGGGGGACGCAGGATCCCCCCCCTGCGGATGGAGTGGCGCCAGCCCAGCCGGAGGTGAGCCTGGAGGAGGCGGTTAGCAAGGCTCCATAATGCCAGCACGCCTTCTCCAGTGCAACCTCAACCACTGTCGGGCGGCTCAGGATTTGTTGTTCCAGTCCGTCCGGCAGATGGGGGTTGGGCTGGCTGTGATCGCCGAGCCGTACCGGGTCCTCAGTCGCCCTGATTGGGTAGGGGACCTGGACGGCGTAGCGGCGATCACATGGAATTTGGAGGGAGGAGCCCCGGCCTGCGATGTGTTGTATCGAGGCCGGGGGTTCGTGGCTGTTTCTTGGGGGGAACCAGTGGTGATAGGGTGCTACGCGTCGCCGGCGAAAGGCCTCAGACTATTTGAGGCCTTCCTGGACGAGATCGGGCAGTTCCTGTTGAGCTGTCCGTCTCGTCCAGTGATCGTCCTGGGAGACTTCAACGCCCACGCAGTCGCGTGGGGGAGTCCCAGGACGACGCCAAAGGGCGACGCGTTGCTCGAGTGGACGGCGGGTCACGGCCTTGTTCTGTTGAACGAGGGTACCGTGAGCACGTGCGTGCATGCCCGGGGCGAGTCGATAGTCGATCTGTCGTTCGCAAGCCCGGGTATAGCGCGCCGTGTGTCCCGGTGGAGGGTAGCGGAGGAGGTGGCCACATTAAGTGACCACCTCTACATCACCTTTGATGTATCCGCTACACCTTCGCGAGAGGGACCCCGTCGTGAGCGCCCGTCACCACGGTGGGCGCTTCGGCGCCTGCAGCAGGACACCGTCAGGATGGCAGCCTCCGTGATCGCCTGGCAAGATATGCCGGGCGACACCCTCGACGACCCAGAGTTGGGGGCGTGCTGGTTCCGGGATGTGATGACGTCGATCTGCGACGCCACACTACCCCGGGCCGGCGCGCCACGTCGAGGGTCGGTGTACTGGTGGTCGGCAGAGATCGCTGATCTCCGCACGGTCTGCGTGCGAGCCCGACGCCGGTACACCCGAGCCCGTCGTAACAGACGGGTCACGGAGGAAGAGGTGGTAGGGTTGCGCCGCGAGTTTTCCGCGGCGCGACGAACCCTGCGCCTGGCCATCCTGGACGCGAAGACCCAGGCATGGAAGGAGCTCCTCGCTAGTCTCGATGCGGATCCGTGGGGGCGCCCGTATAGGATGGTCATGAGGAAACTCAGACCATGGGCGCCTCCGCTCACGGAACGCATGGATCCTCAGCAGCTCCGGGTGGTAGTATCAACCCTCTTCCCCTGCGGGGGCGAGGAGATGCCACCCGTCGAGCCGTCCGTTCAGACCAACTGGACGGACGAGCTGAGGATCCGCGACGAGGAGCTCGCTCGGGCCATTAGGCGCCTGGCTGCCCGTAATACGGCACCAGGCCCCGATGGAATCCCGGGACGTGTCTGGGTGATAGCGCTAGGTGTCCTGCAGCCCGGCCTCAAGCGTCTCTTCGACGCGTGTTTGAGGTCGGGCAGGTTCCCCTCGAGATGGAAGAGAGCCAGACTCGTCCTCCTCCACAAGGACGGCAAGCCCGCGGACTCTCCCTCATCGTACCGGCCGATATGCTTGCTCGACGAGGCTGGCAAGTTACTCGAGAGAGTGATTGCCGGCCGCCTCGCCGAGCACCTGTCCCGAGTGGGCCCGGATCTCTCCGAGGCCCAGTACGGCTTCCGTCAGGGTCGCTCCACCGTCGATGCGATCGGCAAGGTGAGAGCCCTGACGGGGCCAGTGGTGGCGGGAGGCGGTGTTGCGTTGGCGATATCACTAGACATCGCCAACGCGTTCAACACCGTCTCCTGGGCTGCTATAGGGCGGGCCCTCGATTACCACCGAGTGCCCCCCTATCTCGGAGAGATAATCCGGGAGTACCTTCGGGACAGGAGCATTGAGTGGGAAGGCCGGTGCGGTAGAGAGGAGAGAAGAGTGCGTCGTGGGGTTCCGCAGGGGTCCGTCTTGGGCCCCCTCCTGTGGAACCTTGCGTACGACGCGGTTCTGCGGACTTGTCTTCCCGACGGCGTGTCGCTGGTCGTCTATGCGGACGACACGATGATCATCGCCGTCGGGAAAGTGTGGGGGAGGGTTTTGAGTCTGGCGGAGCGGGCAGTGAACCTCGTTGTCGCCGAGATAGAGCGCCTTGGATTGAGGGTGGCTACGGCCAAGACCGAGGCCATGTGGATCTGTGGGACCACTGGCCGAGGGATCCCTTCCAAGGCGTCTCTGAAGGTGGGTGAGACCTGCGTCCCCGTGGGCCGGAGGATCAAGTACCTCGGGCTCACGGTGGACAGTTACTGGCGGTTCGGGCATCACCTCGATCTACTGGCTCCCCGGTTGGAACGTGTGGCGGCATGTTTATGCCGCCTCGCGCCCAATCTTGGGGGGCCAGGAGAGGGACGTCGCCGGCTGTATGTGGGAGTCGTCCGGTCCATGGCCCTCTACGGAGCGCCGATATGGGCCGGCGGCTTGGCGGTCAACAGGCGGGGCAGAGAAGTGCTCTGCAAAGTCCATAGACTGTTGGCCGTCAGGGTCGTGCGGGGATACCGCACGATTTCCTACGCAGTGGCGACGGTTCTGGCGGGATCCATCCCCTTCCGTTTCCTGGCAGTTATGGACGCGGAGGTCTACTCTGGCCTCCGTGCTCCTCGCCGGGACGGGGGGGATCCGTCAGAACGACAGATCGAGGAGGGTGATGTTCGACGTCAGGCCGAGCAGCGTGCGTGGGCGAGGTGGCTCGCCTGGTTGGACGAGCCACTGAACGCAGAAAAGCGCGCTGTTCGGGCCATCCGCCCGCTTCTCAGGGAGTGGGTGGATCGGCGACACGGCAGGCTCACCTACCGTCTGACGCAGGTGCTCTCCGGGCATGGTTGCTTCGGGGAGTACCTGTGTCGGATAGGGAAAGAGGCGACAGCGGGGTGTTATCACTGCGAGGAGGAGGAGGACACGGCGCAGCACACGTTGGAGTTCTGCCCAGCGTGGGCGGAGCAGCGCCGTGTCCTCATGTTAGAGATAGGCGACGACCTCTCGCTGCCCACGGTCATCAGGGAGATGGTGGACAGCGAGAGGAAGTGGAAGGCGGTGGCCTCCTTCAGTGAGAAGGTCCTCACGATGAAGGAGGTCGCCGAGAGGGAGAGAGAGGGACGGCGGGGACGGCGACCCACACGCCGTCGCCCGCAGAGGAGGAGATAAGGACACGGGACGGTGGAGCGCCGCGAGGGGGGTCCGGAGATGCATGCATCTCCCGAACTCTCTCGCGGTTGCGAACGGGATTGGGAGGCGCCGCGAGGGAGGCGGAGGGATGCTTGCATCCCTCCGCGCCTCTCGCGGTAGCAATGGGGTTTTCGGAAGCGCCGCGAGGGAGGTAGGGGGATGCCACGGCATCCCTCTGCGCCTCTCGCGGTAGCATTTTGGTGGGTGAGAGGGGACTGCGCGGGGTTCCAAGGGATGACTAGCATCGCTTGGCGCCTCGCGCAGGATCCCACGTCGTGGGCGGTGTTGGGGTGAGGGCCCCAGCATCGCATTGCACACCACGGCTGATGGGGGGGGAGACGGCGTGTGTGTGACCGCACGCCGGCTCCTTGTTTTTTGGGGAAGCCCCGGGGTGGACGCCTTAAGAGGCGCCCACACCGGGAGCAGTCGCACGGGGTGTATCCTGGAAGCATCGCTAGCGCGGTCCCTGGGATACACCCTATAAGCGGTAGAGGAGGTCACCGTGAGGTTTTAGTTGGTAAGAATCCAACAGTACCCGCCGTCCCTCAGCGGCGGGTCTCTATGCAAGATTTCCTCACGTAAAAAAAAAAAAAAAAAAAAAAAAAAGGTCTGGGTTAGGTCTGGGTTAGGTCTGGGTTAGGTCTGGGTTAGGTCTGGGTTAGGTCTGGGTTAGGTCTGGGTTAGGTCTGGGTTAGGTCTGGGTTAGGTCTGGGTTAGGTCTGGGTTAGGTCTGGGCCGCGATGGTGAGCACCTCCTCGTGGTGTGGCCCGGGAGGATCACATGGTGGGATCACGCTGGAGTGATCCCACCATGTGGTCCTGCGAAGACTCACCAACACACTCATTCACACATACACACGACATACACACAACACACATATCATTCATTCATACTAGACTAGGACGACGGACGGACGGACGGACATTCATACTACACTACACTAGACAAGGACATACACGACTACATACATAGGACGGATATATTTATGACGAACTGGCGAATTTAAAAAAATAAAAATAATATGACAGACAAAGATAATGGAAAAACTTACGGTGCAGGGCCGCTCGGTAGGCCCAGTACCGGCGTGACTGGTCGTTGTCAAGCGGGCGCCAGCACGTCGTCATCGAGCAACCGTGAGGTACGTGCCGTGGCCACCCAGGCGGCAGTATCTAGTGCTGTTACTGGTGATAATGAAGACAGCAGGGAGAGTTTCGGAGGATCCGATATCACTGAGTCTGGCGAAGGAAGGACACTACGATCTAGGAGAGAGAGCAACGCGTCGCACACCACTGAGTCGTTGAGAGCGGATTTGATGCGGATGGACGTCTACTCGGATAGCAGCAGTCGATCTGGAATGGAGATAGGTAGAGTTAAGAAGGTCGTGAAAAGGAAAAGAGATCTGGCATTAGTAGAAAAGTTTAAAGCTAAGATGTACGAAGAGGAAAAGACGAAAAAGAAATCAAGGATAGAAGGAGGAGAGACAGACAGTGAAAGATCAGGTAGTGGAAAAGGTAAGCCGGAAGAAGGAACAGATGAAGGTGAATCTAGGAGTCAAAGAATAGAAGACGTTATTAAGGCGCTGACAGATAAGGACAAGCATTCAGTGATGAGGCTAAGAAACGCGATGGCTATTGTAGGAGGATGCATGAAGGAATTAAATGTTTATATCGGGACTAGGAAAAATGTAAGTAGAGCAAATCAAAAGCTATGTGACGACATGACGGAGATGTGTAGATTGATTGGTCTCGAAATGGTGCATGTTTCTGCGGAAAGCAATAAATTTGTAAATTATATGAAGAGCACGATTCAAAAGCATGTTAGTTTAAAGCAGGAAGTGATTGAAAAGATAGGCGAGTCTGTGGGCACGTTTAGTGACGTCTGGGAGAAAGAAAAGGAAGAGGTGATTGTGCAGAAAGAAGTAACGAAGAGGAAAGAAATGAAGGATGTAGCGGTGCAGACAAGGAGTCAAGAGAAGAAACAAACATATGCGAAAATAGTAAGAAGGAAAAGTGATTCTAGTGACGAAAGTAGTGAAGGTGGTAGAAGAAACAGAGATAAAGGAGGAGTTGAAGAAGATCGAAGGAGGAAAACTAGAGTTGTTATTACGACGGATAGCGAGGCGAACAGAGGTGAAGCTAGAATCAATGAAGCTGAGAAGCAGAGAAAAGATAAAGTAAGTGAATGGCAGAGAGTCGAAAACAAGAGGAGAGGTAGAGAAAGAAGACAAGAAGCAGAAAGGACTAGAAAGGACAGGAGTAGGAGTAATGTCAGGAAAAGATCTGTGAGTGCGGTGAGAGCGGATGCAATTATTGTGCGGTGTGTGGACCCGGTAGAATGCGCGAACATTGTTAAGGAGTTTAAGTTTAAGCATACTAATAAAAGGACTGAGGTTAAGAATATAAGAAATACCAGAGCGGGAAATATAATTATTGAATTGAAGGCTAATACTGACATTAAGGACTGGAAACAAAAGTTTGATGATATAGCGAAGGATAGAGGAGAGATAGTGGCTAGAACGCCAACGATTGATATCGAGATCGAAGGCATAGAACCTTATATTACGAAGGAGCAAGTTATGGAAGCCTTGGTGAGTGAATATGGTGAGGAAGACTGCAAAGACTTGAAGTGGAAGGTACTGCGTGTCAATAGATTTGGAAATGGAAAAGCGGTGCTGATTGGAAGCATGAAATGGAAGAGTAAGATAGCGAGGAAAAATTCAATAGCGATAGACTGGAAGATTTGCAAAGTCAAAGAAGCGGAAGTAGTTTTAAGGTGCTACAAATGCCAGGATGTAGGACATTTGTCCTATCAATGTAAGGAGAAAGAGGCGATAGGACTCTGTAGGAAATGTGGTGAGAAAGGTCACATCTTAAGTGACTGCAAAAATAAGATGCGATGCTTTCTGTGTGAAAGATTTGGTGTCGTCCGTGAGAAATTGGCACATTTTGCCGGTTCGGTAATATGTGCCAGAAATAGAGGCAAAATCAGATAATAAATCTGTTAAAGAGAGTGGTCTAGAGGTTCACCGCGAAGTAATGCCTTAGTGCTGTACCGCGGTGACCTTGGAAGAATAGGACGCGGGATGGAGGAGGGGTTTTAGTGGGTATTCCGGGAGGTCTAACTCCCGGCGAGTCCCACACTACCCCCAGCTTTTGGGCTGGGGGTGTGCGTAAATGCATTTCCCCTCCTCCTTAAAAAAAAAAAAAAAAAAAAAAAAAAAAAAGGTCTGGGTTAGGTCTGGGTTAGGTCTGGGTTAGGTCTGGGTTAGGTGGGCCGCGTGGTGAGCACCTCCTCGTGGTGTGGCCTGGGAGGACCACAAGGTGGGATCACGCTGGAGTGATCCCACCATGTGGTCCTGCGAAGACTCACCAGCACTCTCTACACTTACACACACTCTACACTTACACACACACACACACACACATCACTACACACACATATTACGGATGGATACTTTGTTGACGACCTTGGCGAAAAAACAAAAAATAAAATATGGAAGACACAACAAAAGGATTGAACGTTTACGGTGCAAGGGGCGTCGGATCCCCTAGTACCGGCGTGGTTGCGGGTTGTCGAGCGGGCCCCGCCACGTCGTTATCGTGCAACCGTGGGCTATCTGAGGTACCCCGTCAGGCCTCAGAAGAGCCATATACTACGGACGGCGTAAGAGGGAGAGGGACAGCGAAGAGAGGGAGGCTGTCTGTCGCCAGAAGCCTAGACAGGTTCTCACGTCTAGGCAGCGACGTGGAATTGGTGCCGTTGGTTCCAAGGCTAACCAAGGAGATCAACCCTGGACCCAGCACGTCCGGAGCTTCCAAGGTCGTCGCCCCGGAAGAGGAAAGGAGAAAGAGGGCGAGAGAAGAAACGGGACGGGAAGAAGAGGTAGTGGAGGTTGCGGCGAGAGAGGAGGACAAGGACTCCGACAACGACGTCACCTTCCTACCAGGGCAAGAGAGAACAGGCAAATTCTGGTCGGGGAGCAGCGGCGAGTGCACCGTCGTCGAGTACAGCGCCGACGAGGAAGGAGAAGAGGAGGTGGTGACGAAGAAGAGCAAGAGGGGAAGGCCGAAGGGCATCTTCGTGGACCCCAAGAAGCTGGGGAAAGGAATGAAGGACCTCCCTACAGAGAGTCACCTTCGCAAGAATGCGGAGGTGATGAAGCTGGAGGAGATCATGGCCCGGTCAAAGGAGCGCCTGGAGACGGTCGTGAGAGTTGCGGACCGCGCAAGTAATCTCAAGACGACCGACCATCGGGAACTCCGCATGGCAGCCCGGGAGCTCTACACCATGACGGAGGAGGTGGTCGGGAGAGCGGAGAGAGCCGAGAACCCGGACCGCCCCGCCCGAGAGATTGTCATCAGGCAGGGGGGGTGGGAGCGGCAGTACCACGCCCTCAAGAAGACGCACCAGGCGTACATTGAGGCCGCTGAGACCATGGGAGAGGACTCGCGCTCTAAAGATAGAGAGTGCTGCCGGCTCAAGGCGGAAGTAGTCCGCCTGAGAAGACGCCTGGAAAACAGGGGGCAGGACCCGGACAAAGATCCCCCCCCTGCAACGACAGCGACGGCGGGTACGACGAGGAGAAGAGACCGGGAGTCTTCAGCGAGGGAGACCGCGGGATCCTTCGATGGCGTTCCGGACCGAATAACGGCCATGATGGAGCGCCAGTCGGAGGAGTTTGAGAGGCGGATGAGGGCCATGGAAGACTCCATGGCCAAGAAGTTGGAGGATCTGGGTCGCATAATGGCCGGACTGACTGGGCTAAATCCAACAGCCCAGTCCCGCCAAGAGAGACCCAGATCAGGTGCAAGGAGGAAGGAGATCCCGACGAGGGGAGAGAAGGGCGCGGCGTCGGTGACGGCAGCTGGCAAATCTATGCCTGCTGCTACAGCCAAACCCAACGCAGCGCCTGGAGCCAAACCCCCCGACCGGGAGGAAGAGGGAAGACAGGCGAAGAAGAGGAGGACGGAAGAAGAAGAGGAGGACAAAGCACCGGAGGAGACGTGGGCGCTGGTGGTCCGGAGAGGCAAAAAGAAGAAGAAGACTGCTGTGGCCTCTGCCGCTCCACCAGTCGCCAGAGGGAATCCAGCGCGAGGCGCGGCCCCCCCAACAACGAGGAACGGAAGAAGGACAGTCCAGCCGGCGAAGCCAAAGTTACCAAAGCCGCCGAGAACGGCGGCGGTGACAGTAACGGCTCCGGCTGGACAAGAGGAGATCCTGGGCAAACATCTTGCCCAGGCGATGCCCAGGATAAGCTTGCCTGCCCTGGGCATAGAAAAGATGCGGCCGAGGAGGGCGGCCACCGGGGCTCTAGTGATAGAGATCCCTGGGCCCGACGGCGTACTCAAAGCCGGAGGACTAAGAGCCGCCCTCGAAAAAGAGTTTGAAGGGTCGGGGCTGAAAGTTTTCTGCCCCCAAAAGACCGCCGAGCTCCGTATTTCCGGGCTCACCGAGATGGCGACCCCGGAGGCTGTGAAGGAGGCCCTCTCCAGCGCCGGGGATTGTGGAAGGGCGGACATCCGCGTCGGGGAGATCCGAAGAGACAATTCCGGACTCTTCTCGGCGTGGGTAAGATGTCCACTCGCAGCTGCGAGGAAGCTGGAAGGAACTGGCAGCGTCACCGTCCAGTTCTTCCAGGCAAGAGTGACGGCGCTGAGGCAGAGACCGCTCCAGTGTTTCCGATGCCTGGAAACCGGGCATGTTCGGCTGAGCTGTAAGAGCTCAGTCGACAGAAGCGGTCTCTGCTACAAATGCGGAGGGACCTCCCACAGGGCCGCAGAATGCACGGCCGCACCCAAGTGCCCGATCTGCTCGGACTTGGGGCGGCCGTCGGGGCACAGGCTGGGTGGGCCAGCTTGCCACCCACCCACTCGCAAAGCCAAGCCGGCCGCGAGTGAGACGGTGTCCCGAGCCGGCACGGCTGGAGAGGCTTGCCCCCAAAAGGGGGGAGCCCCACCCGTAGCCGAGGAAATGGAGGTGGAGACAGGGGGGACGCAGGATCCCCCCCCTGCGGATGGTAAATTGGAGCCAGTCCAATCAGAGGCAAGCCTGGAGGAGGCAGTCGATAAGGCCAAATAATGGCACGACTGCTCCAGTGCAATTTGAACCACTGCCGGGCAGCACAGGATCTGCTCATCCAAACTGTCCGGCAGATGGAGATTGGACTGGCAGTGATCGCCGAGCCGTACCGGGTCCTCAGTCGCCCTGACTGGGCAGGGGACCTGGACGGCGTTGCGGCGATCACTTGGAGCTTGGAACAAGGAGCCCCGACCTGCGACGTTCTTCACCGAGGTCGGGGATTTGTTGCCGTGTCATGGGGGGAACTAGTGGTGATCGGATGCTACGCGTCGCCGGCGAAAGGCCTCAGACATTTTGAGGCCTTCCTGGACGAGGTAGAGCAAGTACTGCTGAGATGTACGGCTCGTCCAGTGATCGTGCTGGGAGATTTTAACGCTCACGCAGTCGCGTGGGGAAGTCCCAGCACGACGCCAAAGGGCGACGCACTGCTAGAATGGACGGCGGGTCACGGCCTCGTTCTGCTGAACGAAGGGACCGTGAGCACGTGCGTGCATGCCCGGGGAGAGTCGATAGTCGACTTGACTTTCGCAAGCCCGGGATTAGCGCGCCGTGTGTCCCAGTGGAGGGTAGCGGAGGAGGTGGCCACACTCAGTGACCACCTCTACATCACAGTCACCATCGATGCACCCGCTACACCATTGAGAGAGGGACCCCGCCGCGAGCACCGGTCACCACGATGGGCGCTGCGGCGCCTACAGCAGGACACCGTCAGGATGGCTTCCTCCGTAATCGCCTGGCAAGGGATGCCAGGCGACACCCTCGACGACCCAGAGCTAGGAGCGCGCTGGTTCCGGGAGGTCATGACATCTATATGTGACTCCACGTTACCCCGGGCCAGCGCGCCACGTCGAGGAGGGTCAGTGTACTGGTGGTCGGCAGAGATCGCGGATCTCCGCACGGTCTGTGTGCGAGCCCGACGCCAGTACACACGAGCTCGTCGTAGGAGACGAACTACGGAGGAAGAGATGCTAGAGCTGCGCCGCGAGTTTTCTGCGGCGCGAAGGACTCTACGCATAGCCATCCTGGACGCAAAAACCCGGGCGTGGAAAGAGCTCCTCGCGAGTCTTGAAGAGGATCCGTGGGGGCGCCCATACAAGATGGTCATGAGGAAGCTGAGACCATGGGCGCCTCCGCTCACGGAGCGCATGGACCCCCAACTGCTCCGGGTGGTGGTGTCAACCCTCTTCCCTGGAGAAGAAGAAGAGAGGGAGCCACCCGTCGAGCCGCCCGTCCGACCCATCTGGACGGAAGAGTTGGAGGTCAGCGACGAGGAGCTCGCCCGGGCAATTAAGCGCCTGGCTGCCCGCAACACGGCACCAGGCCCCGATGGGATCCCAGGCCGCATCTGGGTCCTATCGTTAGGTGTCCTGCAGCCCGGCCTCAAGCGTTTGTTCAACGCATGTCTGAGGTCGGGCAGGTTCCCCCCGTGTTGGAAGAGAGGAAAGTTAGTCCTCCTCCAAAAAGAAGGGAAGCCCGCAGACTCTCCCTCTGCTTATCGGCCGATTTGTTTGCTCGACGAGGCTGGCAAGCTACTCGAAAGAGTGATTGCCGGTCGCCTCGTCGGGCACCTGTCCCGGGATGGCCCAGACCTCTCCGAGGCCCAATATGGTTTCCGTCAGGGGCGATCTACTGTCGATGCAATCGGCAGGGTCAGAGCCCTGGCGGAGCCAGTGGTGGCGGGAGGCGGTGTTGTGTTGGCGGTATCCTTGGATATCGCCAATGCTTTCAACACCGTCTCCTGGAATGCTATAGGGCGGGCGCTGGATTACCATCAGGTGCCCCCCTACCTCGGAGGGATCATCCGGGAGTACCTTCGGGACAGGAGTATTGAGTGGATCGGCCGTGACGGTAGAGAGGAGAGGCAGGTGCGTCGTGGGGTTCCGCAGGGGTCAGTGTTGGGCCCCCTGTTGTGGAATCTCGCGTACGACGCAGTCCTGCGGGTGGAACTCCCCGGTGGCGTGTCGTTGGTAGTCTACGCCGACGACACAATGATTGTAGCCACCGGGAGTAATTGGAAGAAGGCGGTGAGTGCCGCAGAAGAAGCGGTGCACGTCGTCGTCGAAGAAATAGAGCGCCTTGGTTTAAGGGTGGCTACGGCCAAGACCGAGGCCATGTGGATTTGTGGGTCCACTGGCCGAGGGATCCCTTCCAAGGCGTCTCTGAAAGTGGGTGAGTCCTGCATCCCCGTGAGCCGGAGATTGAAATATCTTGGGCTCACGGTGGACAGTTACTGGCGGTTCGGGCATCATCTAAGGCAGCTGGCCTCCAGGTTGGAGCGAGCGACGGCATGTCTTTGTCGTCTGGCGCCCAACCTGGGCGGACCAGGGGAGGAGCGGCGTCGACTGTATGTGGGAGTCGTCCGGTCCATGGCCCTCTACGGAGCGCCGATATGGGCCGGCGGCTTGGCAGCCAACAGGCAGGGCAGAGATGTGCTCTGCAAGGTCCACAGGCTGTTGGCTGTCAGGGTCGTGCGGGGGTACCGCACGATCTCCTACGCAGTGGCGACCGTTCTGGCGGGTTCCGTCCCCTTCCGCTTCCTGGCGGTCATGGATGCGGAGGTCTACTCTGGCCTCCGTGACCTGCGCCGGGGCGGGGGGGATCAAACAGAGGAGGTTGATGTCCGACGTCAGGCCGAGCAGCGTGCGTGGGCGAAGTGGCTCGCATGGTTAGACGAGCCACAGAACGCCGAGAAGCGCGCTGTTCGGGCCATCCGCCCGCTCATTAGAGAGTGGGTGGATAGGCGACATGGCAGGCTCACATATCGCCTGACGCAGGTGCTCTCGGGGCACGGATGCTTTGGAGAGTACCTGCGGCGAATAGGCAAGGAAGAGACGGCGAGGTGTAAACACTGCGACGAGGAGGAGGACACAGCGCAACACACGCTAGAGCGCTGTCCAGCATGGGCGGAGCAGCGTCGCATGCTGGAACTGGAGATAGGAGACGATCTCTCGCTGCCCACAGTGGTGAAGGAGATGGTGGCGAGCGAGAGAAAATGGAAGGCGGTGGCCTCCTTCAGTGAGCGAGTACTCACGATGAAGGAGGTCGCCGAGAGGGAGAGAGAGGGAGAGCGGGGGCTGCGACCCACACGCAGCCGCCCGCGGAGACGGTAAGGAGGCGGGAGGGGTGAGCGCCGCGAGGGAGGTTCGGGGACGCTTGCGTCCCCCGGCCTTTCTCGCGGTTGCGAACGAATTTTTTAGAAAATGCGCCGCGAGGGGTGGCGGGGGATGCTTGCATCCCTCAGCGCCTCTCGCGGTAGCAATAACAGAGATTTTTTGGAAGCGCCGCGGGGGAGGTAGGGGGATGCCTCGGCATCCCTCTGCGCCTCTCGCGGTAGCTAAAGAGGGGGGAGAGAGGGAACTGTGCGGGGTTCCAAGGAATGGCTAGCATCGCTTGGCGCCTCGCACAGGATCCCACGTCATGAGCGGTGTCGGGGTGAGGGCTCCGGCGCTGCATTGCACATCATGACTGATGGGGGGGGGAGACGGCGTGTGGGTGGCCGCACGCCGGCTCCTTGTTTCTGGGGAAAGCCCCGGGGTGGGCGCCTTTGGGCACCACACCGGGAGCATTCGTACGGGGTGCACCCTGGATGCCATCGCTAGCGCGGTCCCTGGGGTGCACTCTATAAACGGTAGAGGAAGGCACCGTGAGGTTTTAGTTGGTAGAAATCCAACAGTACCCGTCGCTCCCTCAGGCGGCGGGTCTCTATGAAGATTTCCTCACGTTAAGCAAAAAAAAAAAAAAAAAAAAGGTCTGGGTTAGGTCTGGGTTAGGTCTGGGTTAGGTCTGGGTTAGGTCTGGGTTAGGTCTGGCCGCGACGGTGACCACCTCCTCGTGGTGCGGCTGGGAGGACCACATGGTGGGATCACGCCTGAGTGATCCCACCATGTGGTCCTGCTAAGAGTCACCATACACTCATTCACACACACACACACGACATACACACAACACACATATCATCCATACTAGACTAGGACGACAGACGGACGGACAGACAATCATACAATACTACACGGGACGAGGACAAACACGACGACATTAAAAGGACGGAAATACTTATGACGACTATGGCGAAAAAACATTTAAAAAAACATGGCTGACGAAAATAAAGGAAAAAACGTTTACCGAGCAGAGGAGGGATACCTCAGCTCCGGCGGGACCCACGGTGTTGAAGCAGGCCGTGACCCGTCGTTATCCAGCGACTGCGGGACGTTAGATGTGGGAGACCGGGCGTCAACGTCTAAAAATGCAACCGGAACAATGGAAACGGGCACGATAAGGAGGTCGGCGAGACGAATTGAGCGGTACAGCTCTGATCCGTCACCGACGGTCATTGCTTCAGTCTTGGACAGACACACGGAAACGCCAGTGTCTCTGGCAATGATGAAGATAGGAAGGACAGGTGCGGAGACAAGTGGTGAAGTGAGTGAAAGTGATGCAGGAGGAAGTGGTGTGAGAGCTGGTAGCAGAGGGAGAAGTGCGGAAAAAAGACCAAGGACGGACGATAGGGAGGAAATGGATTTCGCGCTGGAGTGTGAAATGACTGGTGAGGTAGTGAGAGGAGAAGAACAAGGACAGAGACAGGACCGGTACAATAAGAGGAGGGAGCTAACGAGGGAAGCGACTGGTGAGTTTAACAACTTTAATGAAATGTTGATAAGATGCATGACAGAGTTAGAAACAATTAAGATATATATGGAGCAAAATAGTAATGTAAAAACGGAGATGAAACAAAAAGTGGGAAAGGTAATGCAAGAAATGAAGGGTATATATAGGGAAACGAAGACGGTGGGGGAGAAAACGAAACTGATGGAGGAGTATTATAAAGAAGTGGAAAGAGAGATTAGAGAGCGTGAAAGTAGGAGTGAAGGGGATAGGAGAAACAGACAAGAAAGTAGGACTAGGAGAGAAATAGAAAGAGTAGGTGACCGGAGAGAGCAGGAGGGAAGTAGGAGATGGACTGGTAGTCAAGGAGTGATGTACAGTGAGGTGGTGTCTGGAAGAGAAGAAGGGTGGACAACTGTGAATAGAGGCAGAGGTAGAAGCAGGACGAGAACAGGTTTCAGAGGAAGAATAGAGCAGGAATATGGAATAGGAGGTGAGGAACAAGTACAAAGACAGGAACCAAGAAGGGGGATAGGAGAAAATGGTAGTGGAGGCAGGAATGTTAGTTTAGAGCGGAGAAGGATAGGTGGCTTTGTCAAAAATGACGCCATAATAATAAAGGCAGGTAGTAAGGATATGGAGGACAAAATTATGAGAGATGTGAGGGAAAAATGTAACAAAATTAAAGATGAAGTGAAGATGATCCGAAGAGGCAGAAATGGACATTATATAATGGAGATGAGGCCGAATGCGGATACATATAAAGTGAAGGAGCAGATTGCAAAGGTAGCTGCAGGAAAAGCAGAGGTATTGACGAAGGTTCCTACTATTGATGTGGAGATAGATGGAATAGAACCTTATATAGATGAGGATGAATTTTGTGAGGCGTTAAAGAAGGAAATAGGTGAAGAATTTGTGAGAGATGTGAGGATTAAGTTATTAAGAGAGACAAGGATAGGAACGAAAAGGGCGATATTAACTGTACCAATGCTGTGGAGGAAAAGACTTAAAAATGTAAGCAAAATTAAAATAGGATGGGCTATATGTAGGATTAGAGAGTGTCCCAGGATAATAAGATGCTTTGTATGTCACGAGAATGGGCACATGAGTTATGCGTGTAGGTATAAGAACGAGACAATATGTAGGAAATGTGGAGGTAGAGGGCATGAGATGAATGCATGTCTAAAACCGATAAAATGTTATTTGTGTGAGAAACTGGGTATGGATGAGAGTAGGACGAAACATTTACCAGGGACATTCAGGTGTTTGAGCAATAGGATGGGAAATAATATAACAAATAATGGATAAATTGAAAATATTACAAATAAATTTGAACAGGTGTAAATTAGCGGTGGACTTAATGGAGGGGACTGCGAGAAAACTGAGAGTGGATGTGGTGTTAATTTCGGAACCGTATGGGAGAGGTAAGAATGGATGGATGAATGATACAAAGAATGATTCAGCAATATGGTGTACAGGAATTAATAATAAATTAGAATATAAAGAGGATAGGAAACAGGACGAGGGTATAGCTGTAATTAGGATTAAGAATGTATTTATTTTTTCGTGTTATGTGTCGCCTAATATAAATTTAAGAACTTTTAATACTTACCTGGACAAGCTGGAGGGGTACCTGAAAGAATGTAAAGAAGAGATAATATTAGCAGGGGATTTTAATGCTAAGAACAAAGCGTGGGGGAGTAAAAGCATCGATAAGAGGGGGGAGTTACTATTAGAATTGTTGGATAGATATAATTTAAAACCTGTAATGACGAAAGGAGGAGATACGTTTAAAAGAAATGGAAAAAAGTCTAAAATAGATTTTCTGGCTTGTTCAAGGAATGTAATGAAAAAGGTTAAGGATAGTTTAGTTTTAAATGTGGAAACAGCGTCAGATCATTGTTATTTATTACACGTATTTAAGGATTTTAAATTTAAGAGAACTCCCAAGACGGGTTGGCATTTAAAAACTTTTAATGAATCTAAGTTTGAGGAAGTATGTGAGGAAAAGATAAATAGGTTGCCTAGCTATAGTATAATTAAATTAGCGCCAACGGTCAAGTATACAAAAGAATTGGATGAAATTACTAAGGACATATGTGATGAAGTTATGGAAAGAAGGAAGGGATATTACGGCAATAAAATGCCGGTAATATGGTGGAATAGTGACATAAGTAGGTTAAGAAAAGAGATGAATAGTTTAAGAAGAATATATCAAAGAAAGCAAAAGAAAGGGAAAGATGTTACTATAGAAAAAGATAGATATATAAGCAAAAGAAAAGAATTGAATATACAGATAATGAAAGCAAAAGAGGAGACGTATAAGAAGTATATTAAAGAGCTAGATACTGATATATGGGGCAGACCATACAAAAACCTAATGAAAAGATATAAAGGAAAGGAAGAAAAGGTAAACATGACTGAAAAAAGAGCAAGAGAGACGATAGAAAAACTATTCCCCAGAGAAGAAAAAATGGAATATGAAAGAATAAGGAAATGTAATAGAAACAGGTTCTATGAATCGATAGAAGAAGTTAACGAGGAAGAAATTAAGAATGCGGCGAGTAAATTAAAAAACAACAAAGCTCCGGGTATGGATGAAGTTCCAAATGCTATAATTAAGAAGATAGTGAGTAAATGCCCAGAGAAAATAGCAAACGTGATGACTATGTGCTTAGAAAATGGGTTTTTCCCAATACAGTGGAAAAAGCAAAGGTTAATACTTATACCTAAACCGAAGAAAAGAATGGAAGATACTCAGGAATACAGACCTTTGTGCCTGATAAACGGATGGGGAAAAGTACTGGAACATGTGATAAGGAATAGACTATTGGGAAATGAAGGAAATAAGTTTGTGGAGAATCAGTATGGATTTTGCAAAGGGAAGGATACAATAGGAGCGTTGGAGATGATCAAGAGAAAGGCGGAAATTGCTAGGCTAAAGAATAAATATTGCATACTAGTTACCTTAGATATTAAGAATGCTTTTAACTCGGTAAGATGGGATGTAATAATAGAAAACTTAAGTGCGAGGATGAATGATTTGTATATATTAGAAATAATTAAGGATTACTTTAGAGATAGGACAATTGTATATAGTATGATAGAAGAGGAAATTGTATATATGATGGAGAGAGGAGTACCGCAAGGGTCAGTTCTTGGCCCATTCCTATGGAACTGCATCTACGACGATGTGGTGGGTAAGAGAACGGTGGAGGAGTGCTCGATAATAGGGTATGCAGACGACGTTGGGCTGCTTTTTACGGGAAGGAACCTGCAAATAATAAGAGAAAATATTAGTACAGAAATAGGAGAAATTAAAGAAATACTGGACGGGAAAGGACTGACTCTAGCGACTAAAAAGACAAAAATGGTGACTCTAAATAATAAGAAATTAGATATAGGTTATTGCATGATAGGTGAAGATAGGATTAGGCTTAGAAATAGTGTTAAATATTTAGGAGTAATATTGGAAAAAGGTATGAGGGCTTATGAGCACATAGAAACTATTACGAAAAAAAGTGTAAAAGTGATAATGATTTTAAGTAGGCTAATGAACAATATAGGAGGAGTAAATGGAACTGGACGTTTGTTATACTATAGAATTTGGGAATCTATTGTACTTTATGGAGCGCCGATATGGGAGGAAGGCACACAGTATGAAAAGAATGTTAAAAAGTTACGTCGTGTACAAAGGATAGGGCTAAGTCGCCTTGCTAGATCATATCGCAATGTATCAAGCAAGCGACTGTGTGCAATGACAGGAATTTTACCGATAGAATATAAGATCAAATTAAGAAAGGATATATATTATTTAAGAGCTAGTATTAAGGAAAATAGATTTTTAAGTGATGAAGAAAAGGCGGAAAGAATGAAAGCTGGAGAGGAAGAGACAGAAAGAAAGATATGGAATGAATGGCAGGATAGGTGGAAAACAGGGAATAGAACGTGGACACATAGGTGGATCGAGGATGTACGAGAATGGAAGGCAAAGAAAAAAGGAGAAATGGATTACCACATAACACAGGTAATGTCCGGAAATGGGTGCTTTAATAGCTACCGTAAAAGGATAGGAAAAACGGAGGACGCCAGGTGTTGGTACGGATGCGGGAGCGAAGATACGCCGGAACATACGCTTAAAGAATGCGAAAGATGGACAATGCATAGAGAAAGGATAAAGGATGCCATTGATGAGGAATTTGAGATGACGCCTGAGAGACTGGCGGAAAAAATGATAGGAAGTATTAGGAATTGGGAGCTGATTAAAGAATATATCACGGGAATTATGAAAATAAAGGAAAGAGATGAGAGAAAGATTGAAAAAGGAGAACAGTTAGGTGAATAGAAGAATAAAAGGCAGGGTAGGAGTGAAGTAAAACTTAGTGTTCCGCTCCTATACTGTCAGCGGAGAAAGGACAAGAGGAGGGGTTTTAGTGGGTAGTACAGGAGGCCAAACTCCTGTGAGTCCCACACTACCCCGGGAAAATCAATTTTCCTGGGGTGTGCGTAAATGCATTTCCCCTCCTCTATAAAATTAAAAAAAAAAAAAAAAAAAAAAAAAAAAAAAAAAAAAAAAAAAAAAGGTCTGGGTTAGGTCTGGGTTAGGTCTGGGTTAGGTCTGGGTTAGGTCTGGGTTAGGTCTGGGTTAGGTCTGGGTTAGGTCTGGGTTAGGTCTGGGTTAGGTCTGGGTTAGGTCTGGGTTACGGTTATAGAGGATCTACGTTACAAAGGAGAACCCCTGATCTTTGTGAGAAAGATCAAGTACCTGGGGATACATATCACGGACAGACTGATATGGACAACTCACGTAAGAATACAACTGGAAAGAGCGAAAAGGAATCTAAACGTTCTATACAGGATGGTGGGAGCAAAATGGGGACTCGACCCCATAAGAAGCAAGTGGATCTACGAGGCAATCATAGTGCCGAGAATCACGTTTGGAGCGTTGATATGGTGGAGGGCGACCACGCTTGTAACCATCAGAACGAGGCTGGACAGTGTCCAAGGAATGGCATTGAAACGCATCACTGGAGCGTTTAAAACCACTCCGACGAGAGCACTGGAGGTTATGTGCGATGTCACACCGCTGGACGTCAAGGTCAGAGAGCTGGCATTGAGGACGGCCTATAGGCTGAATTACTGGGGACTCTGGCAGGGAGAAAAGAAAACCAGGAAAGGAATGAGCAGGCACACGGAAATAGTGTATAAGGAAGCGCCACAGGAGATTGTGGACATATTCCATATGCCGGCGGATAAAGCCATAGCGGAGTATGACTTTGGAAGAAAATATACGGTCCGTATTGGAGCGAGGGATGAATGGGAGAATGGAAAAAGACCATACCACTCGGAAGGCAGGGTGTACTACACTGATGGATCCAGGAAGAATGGACTAGCGGGAGCGGCTTGGGCCAGGGAGGGCGTCCCGAGGGAGGCGAAGGCCCTGATGCTCGGGAGCCTGCCCACGGTTTTCCAGGCCGAAGTCACGGCAATTCGGGATTGTATAGGACACCTGACTGACAGGAAAACAAGGAATGAGAGCATAACGATATGCTCCGACAGCCAGGCGGCACTGCTGGCACTCGACAAGGGAGTATCGCTGTCGAGAACAGTGATAGATTGTAGAAACGCGCTAAACGAGCTGGCAAGAATGGGAAACAGAATACTTCTGACCTGGGTACCGGGTCATAGAGGAATTGCAGGAAACGAGCTAGCGGACAGGCTGGCAAACAAAGGATCGGACGAACCACCGATAGGACCGGAGCCTATGCTGCCGGTCACAGAGGCAAAGGTCAAAAAGACCATCAAGGACTGGAGAACGACGGAGAGGAAGAGGAAATGGATGGGTACGAACGGATGTGCACATGCCAAGGAGCTACTCGGGAGCATGATCCCGTACAAGCAGAGAAAGAACCTGAATGAATTGGAAAGGGAAGACCTGGCGAGGATGATCGGTATAATGACCAATCATGCTGCGCTGGGTAATCATCTGAAGAGAATAGGAAAGGAAGTGAGCGAGAGCTGCGGATTTTGCAACGAAGCCCCGGAAACGGGGAAACATATACTCTGCCACTGCCCGGCAATAGCGGGAAAAAGAAGGAGAACCTTGGGAGAGGAATTCCCCACTGAGGAGGAAATCGTCGACATACCACCCGACAAGATAGTCAAATTCTTGAAATCCGTGAATCCATGGAGGGAGATAGGAGGATAACGCCTGAGACCAGTCAGGACCACAGCCACGAACGTTGGGAGACGGGACCCACGGAAACAAACGAAAACGCCCCAGGCGAACTCACCAGATCCCGCAAAAGTTCTCGACCCCCGTGCGCTCGGGGGCCCGGGCGAACCAGGTAACTGGCAAGCACGACGGCCTCGGGTCGGGGGGGGGGGGGAGAATGATTAGCGAACATGGAAACAGGTCTGAGGGGGGAGACGGAGAGGGAACGGGGGTTGAGGGGATGAGGCTGCCGACATACGGGATGGAAGTAAACTGACCTTGGACCTCTGATCAGGGTCGGCGAAAGCCATCTCCTTGGGCTGCTAGCAGCGGCGGCACAGCTTCCTCCTCTCCTCCTACCTCACCCAGCCGATCCCCGAAGTCTGGAACTGAATATAGAACTAGCTTTCCGCCTACGGGAGGAAACGGAATAAGAGGGACCTCCAATTCTCTCTGCCGTAGGCAAGGGAGGAGAGGGAGTTTACAGGTTTTAAAACTCAGGAAGAAGACGGCCTAACCCTGAGGGATGAACAACGGAGGAGCGGACTCGAATGGACTCAACAACGAACAGCGATGCCGGCCTATCCAGGTTTCCCGGCTCCCCGGCCGCTTTACACATCAACCACTCGGGATCGACCGGAAACCCGAAGTGCTCAAGGCCGCCACCGGCGAACGATGCGGAATCCGCAGAAGCCCCTGACCCCGAATGCCCGAGGATCAGGGGAACCAGACAACTGGTGAACATGACGATCCCGGGCAGGAAGGGGGGGGGGGGGGGATGTTAGCGAAATATCAGGTAAGCCAAACAGCCATAACGAGTACTAAAAAGATCACACAGTTGTTTTAGAACGCCAGACAAAGAAAGCAACCACCGCAACCAAAATGGAGGGACGAAAGGACGAAGCAGGACAAATTCGACAAGCCAGCTGCGGAGAGGCCGGGAGTGGAACAGGGGCGGACAGTAACCGAAGCAAACCGAAATCGAACGAGCGACGCAAACTGTCCGCGCCCTCTCCCTCCGACAGGTGCTCCCGGCGGCAAAAATCGAGAAGGAAGCTGGAGCAAGTGGACAACAGCCCCCACTGGACTACCCTGGATCGACAGCGAGACCACAAGCCAGTCAGCCAGAAACGAGGGACGGAAAGGGTCCTGTCGACAAGCTGGGGAGTGGCCGGGGGTGGAACAGGGGCGGACAGAGTCCTGAGCACGGCCGGGTACGCCCTGAAACCATCGGGCTCTCGGACGGGAGACATAAACCTCCTGCCTCCGTATGCTGCCTCGGTGCCTAAGGGGGCCCATCGCCACCGATCGATTCTTCTTGCAGTACCGATGCCACCCGCAAGGGACAAGCTAGGCGCTCGTTTAAGAACACAGAACGATCGGGCCGGGCAACTGTTCGCGCCCTTTCCCTCTGACAGGAGCTCCCAGCACGCGGTACCGATATAAAGGAGTACCGGGTCAACATGAACAGCAGGTAAAGCACAAGCTGCCACTAACACTAAACGATCCACCCACAGGTAAATCGGGGTGTCCCAAGGAAAGCGACAAGAGGGTTGCAGACAGACTAGGGGTGGAGAGGGGGGCGGGCAAATACCGAGCAAGGCCGGGTACGCCCTGAAACCACTGGACTCTCGGACGGGGGACATAAACCCCCCGCTCCGTATGCTGTCTCTTTGCCTAGGGGGGCCCATCACCACCGGTCGATCCTTCTTACAGTACCGATGCCACCCGCAAGGGACAAGCTAGGCGCTAGTTTAAGGCCGCACGGGATCGACCGGGCAAGGTAACCGCTTGCGCCCTCTCCACTCGACAAGAGCTCCCAAACGAGAGCAGGACCAACCACTGACCAGGAGATCGGCCAGGAACGACAAGCAGCGACAAAGGAGGGGCGGAACGAGCCCGACCAAGAAGCCAGCCA
The DNA here is from genome assembly GCA_963989415.1 of Cerceris ruficornis. NCBI lineage: Eukaryota > Metazoa > Arthropoda > Insecta > Hymenoptera > Crabronidae > Cerceris > Cerceris ruficornis. Next base: position 203,454 of record CAXDIW010000513.1, read on the forward strand.
GGCACGTGCAAGGGACGAAACGAGTCATGCAAGCGGGCTGCGGAGGGGCCGGGGGCGGAACAGGGACGGTCAGAGACCCGAGCATGGCTGGGTACGCCCCGAAACCATCGGACTCTCGGACGGGGGATGAAAAAGCCCTCTTCTCCGTATGTTGTCTCTTTGCCTAGGGGGGCCCATCGCCACCGGTCGGTCTGTCTTGCAGTGCCGATGCCACCCGCAAGGGACAAGCTAGGGACTAGCTTAAGATTGCACAAGCACCGACCGGGCGAGGCGACTGTCCGCGCCCTCTCCCTCTGACGGGCTCTCCTCAGCACCAGCGGCATCGCTGGACCGAACGCTCAGCTGTGTGAAGCTGTGGCTCTCAGGGAAGGAGGAGGAGAAGTAAAGGAACCTGCCTGGAACGAACAAAAAGGCTAACACCAACAGGAGCAACCTCCATGAAGGAGAAACATTCGAACCAATGCTTGAGACACAAGCGAACGGAAGTCAGGGTGCTTGGAATCGAGGAATCAGCTGGCGGGGAGGAGTCGGGACTCAGGCTAGATGCGAAATGCAGAGAGATCCGATTCTTCCCGCCTCAGCCCTCGAGAACGAGCACCCTCTTCCTGCGGGCTAACCGTCTCAGGAAGCCTCACGGGAGGACCACCCTGAGCGACCTGCCCGCCCAACCAAGCGCTACACCCGATGCTTCCCAATCCGTGTACGCGCGCGCCTAGAGTCCGTACTAAAAAGCCGGGTACGCGAGTAGAGTAGCTCGAAATCTTAATCCAGACTGGCCCTGATCTGACCAGATTTATCGTTAGCTTAGATCGAGTAAGGGTGGGCCGTATTAACCGCGGGAGGGACCCAGCCGGCTGGTTCAACCCGCTATGGAATCGATGTCACACCTCTAAGGAGACTTCGACGAAGTAGAAGGGGGCCCTCCATCAGGGACTTGAGTAGGCAAGGGTGGGAGGTACCAGCTTCTAGAGACCAGCTCGGCTCATAAAAAGTCACTTGATCCAATCGGACCAAGGAGCCAAAACCGAAACGCTTGTTCATGGGATAGAATCACGCGGTAGGCCTTTGCTCGAACAAATAGAAAGCAGCAGCAGACAACTTAGATCGCAGGAAGAGGGTATGCGGCGTGCATGCACTCGAATTCACGCAGGGGCGGGCGAACTCCGAGCAAGGCCGGGTACGACCTGAAACCATCGGACTCTCGGACGGGGGATGTAAAAAGCCCTCATCTCCGTATGCTGTCTCGGTGCCTAAGGGGGCCCATCGCCACCGATCGATTCCTTCTTGCAGTACCGATGCCACCCGCAAGGGACAAGCTAGGCGCTCGTTTAAGAAAACGGAGTGATCGGGCGAGGTAACTGCCCGCACCCTCTCCCCACGGTGCCCTATGGCACCGAAATAATAGGACTACTAACTCACTGCTGACTATTGCAATAATAATAATAATATCAGTTGATTATGTGGATGCATGCATGCACACGCATGCGTGTGTATGCATGCACAAACGCGCATATATACATATACATACTAAAAAGGGGAGGGGTGCATGTGTGCCGCATACATAGAAACTAGAATGGGGTGGGGGGGAATTGGCGCCGCGGGGGGGGGGGCGGAGAGGGGAAGGACGGGAAAAGGGAATAGAACTAGCTCTCTCTCTCTCTCTCTCTCCCGGAAATAATACCGCCGTTGCTGCTGCTGCGGCCCACTGATTTTAGGTGATTGATTGAGTTGACCGATTCAATTTCAACAATGACAATGAAAGTAGGCATGGCAGCTCATGCTGGATTGCGTCTCGTTACCCCAAGGAAGCATCGGATACCCCAATCTTGTCCCGATCTCGTCGCGACCGTACTAGTCGGTGGGAGTTTCGCGTCATCACTGCTGACTGCCTGCTCTTGTTGCGGCGCTCGAACGTCTCCCTTCAGCGGGGGTGCGTGGATGCCTCGCCGGCGCTCGAACGATTGCGGAAGCGAGTCACAAGAGGCTGGACAAGAGGAACAGAGATCGAGCCGGGTAGCCCAACGTCTGATCACGCTTCTCCTGAGGCAACAGCTAAGGTTAGGGAGGGATGGCTACACCGACAATGACGTCTCACCCTGTACTGCGGGAGCACCCTTGGCAAGTGGCCCGGGCCGATCCGGATAAAGCCAGGGGCCCTAGCAGCAGGATTAAACTCGGACGGGTAATGCAGTCCTTGCTCCGCCGGTTAGGTCCAAACAGCGGCCGAGCCGGGGAGTATTGTGTAGGCAAAGGAGTCAACGCTGCTCGTGCCCACTGCCTCGGGGTGGCACCGGTCACCCTCCCGTTCTGGACTTTCCTAATCCTAATCCTAATCCTAGGTCTGGGTTAGGTCTGGGTTAGGTCTGGGTTAGGTCTGGGTTAGGTCTGGGTTAGGTCTGGGTTAGGTCTGGGTTAGGTCTGGGTTAGGTCTGGGTTAGGTCTGGGTTAGGTCTGGGTTAGGTCTGGGTTAGGTCTGGGTTAGGTCTGGGTTAGGTCTGGGTTAGGTCTGGGTTAGGTCTGGCCGCGTGGTGAGCACCTCCTCGTGGTGTGGCCCGGGAGGATCACATGGTGGGATCACGCTGGAGTGATCCCACCATGTGGTCCTGCGAAGACTCACCAACACACTCATTCACACATACACACGACATACACACAACACACATATCATTCATTCATACTAGACTAAGACGACGGACGGACGGACGGACATTCATACTACACTACACTAGACAAAGGACATACACGACTACATTATTGGGACGGATCTTTATATGACAACTCGGCGAAAAAATTTAAAACAAAACATGACTGACGACAATTCTAAATATACCGTTTACGGAGCAAAGGAGGGAAACCTTAGTTCCGGTGTGTCTGGTGGTGGTAAAGCAGGCCCCAGCACATCGTTATCCTGTGACTGCGGAACCGAAGGCGTGGTTGACCAGGCGCCTTCGGTTTCTTCTGCATCTGGAAGAAAGAGAAGAGAATCAGTAGGGGGTGGGAGATTTTCATCGAGGGAATCTCTTAACTTGAGTATGGAGGAGGAAGGCGGGGACGAGGAGTGGTTGGATACTAGCGCTGGGTCGTGCCCACCGACGTCTAGAGGCACCGATCTCAGTACTAATGAGGAGGACGAAATGTGGTTGGGACCAAGGAGGAAAGAAAGGGATATCAAAGTTCCGAGGAAGAGAATGAAAAAAGGAAATGGAAATGGCAACGGAAATAATAAAAAAGAAGAAGAGATGAGTACGGGAGAGGAAAGGCAAGATACGGAGTGCTCGGGTGAAGATAGTAGAGAGAGATTGATGCCTAGGAATGTACAAGAGATATGTGAATGGTTATGTAAGGATACGCAGGAGATGAGTAAAGGACTGGAAGGAATGATTAGTACGATGTGCGACTTTCTTAATTATGTCAGAACGAGTCATAATATTAAGAAGCCAGTGAAGGTGGCGGTTAAATCAGTCTTCGATCAAATGATGGAATACCGAAATAGAACGAAGAAGTCTGGAGAGAGAATTGCTAGATATATGAAGGTAGAGGAAAGAATAGCAAGAGAAACTAAGGGAGAAAAGAAATCAAAGGAAGCGGCGTGTCAAACGGTAAGGGAAGAGATCCAATTATGTGAAGAGATGGAAATATGTGGAGAAACAGGAAGAGTTAGGATGGAGGTTCGAGAGAGCAGGGTGAAGATCAATGCAGCTACGCAGACGGAGGAAAGAGGAGTGCAAAGAAGAATACAGAAGAAGAGGATAGTCGAGATTAGAGAAGAGAATAGCAAAGGGACAGAAGAAACAACGGAGAGGAAGAAAAGGGAAGAAGTGCGAGAAGGATACAGTGTGAGGATGGCAAGAAGCAATGACAGGAGTACGGACAGGAGAGATAGTGAAATACAGACGTCAGGAGTACCGGAGCAAAGAGGAGGGGATAGACTATGGACTGAAGTAGTTAGGAGCAGGAAAGGCAATAGAGGAAGAGAAGTGATAGAAAGAGACGAGAGAGTAAGAGAAACTTCAAGGGAGAGCATGAGAAAGAAGTCTCCATTTAGAAGTAAGGGTGAGGCGGTGATAATTAGGGCAAAGGATAAAGCGAAAAACAGAGACGTAGTAGAAGAGTTTAAAGAAAGGAATCCAGAGTTGAAAGAATGTGTGAAAACAATAAGAGAAAGTAAGAACGGTTCGGTAATTATAGAATTATTAAAGAAAGGAGAAGCGAAAAAGATTAAGACTAAAGTAGAGGAAGCTAGCGCGGCGGTGAAGGCGGAAGGAGTCGAAGTGGTGGCAAAAAGCCCTACGATAGAAATTGAGATAGACGGTATAGAAGCGTACGCGGGGAAGGAGGATGTGGAATCAGCAATGACACGAGAGTTCGGGGTAGATTGGATGAAGGAGGTGAAATGGAAAGTATACAGGAAGACAATTAGCGGCAATATGAGGGCGGTATTTATTATTCCGGTGAGAAATAGAGGAAGGATTATAGAGAAAGATAAGATAAAGATAGGGTGGACTATATGTCGAATAAAGGAAGCTGAAAGAATAATGCGATGTTACAGATGTCATGAAGTGGGGCATCTGAGCTACACTTGTAATAGGAATGAGGGTAAGGTTATATGTAGAAGATGTGGAATGAATGATCACGAGATGTGGCAATGTAAAGGAACGATGAGTTGCTACATATGTAAGAAATTGGGTGCGAATCAAGTTGAGGCACGTCACCTCACTGGTTCGATTGCTTGCATCAAGGGGCGGGAAAGTCACGGGTTTGTGGTCAAACGATACTAGGGTTAGGTGATAGGATCGGACAGATATGCGGGAGGACACTAGGTGTATAGGGCATTAGTCGAGAAGTAATGCCTAGTGCTGTGCCTCGACGATTGCATGGAGTATGGAGGAGGGGTTTTAGTGGGTATTCCGGGAGGTAAAACTCCCGGCGAGTCCCACACTACCCCCCAGCATTTGGCTGGGGGGTGTGCGTAAATGCATTTCCCCTCCTCCAAAAAAAAAAAAAAAAAAAAAAAAGGTCTGGGTTAGGTCTGGGTTAGGTCTGGGTTAGGTCTGGGTTAGGTCTGGGTTAGGTCTGGGTTAGGTCTGGGTTAGGTCTGGGTTAGGTCTGGGTTAGGTCTGGGTTAGGTCTGGGTTAGGTCTGGGTTAGGTCTGGGTTAGGTCTGGGTTAGGTCTGGGTTAGGTCTGGGTTAGGTCTGGGTTAGGTCTGGGTTAGGTCTGGGTTAGGTCTGGGTTAGGTCTGGGTTAGGTCTGGGTTAGGTCTGGGTTAGGTCTGGGTTAGGTCTGGGTTAGGTCTGGGTTAGGTCTGGGTTAGGTCTGGGTTAGGTCTGGGTTAGGTCTGGGTTAGGTCTGGGTTAGGTCTGGGTTAGGTCTGGGTTAGGTCTGGGTTAGGTCTGGGTTAGGTCTGGGTTAGGTCTGGGTTAGGTCTGGGTTAGGTCTGGGTTAGGTCTGGGTTAGGTCTGGGTTAGGTCTGGGTTAGGTCTGGGTTAGGTCTGGGTTAGGTCTGGGTTAGGTCTGGGTTAGGTCTGGGTTAGGTCTGGGTTAGGTCTGGGTTAGGTCTGGGTTAGGTCTGGGTTAGGTCTGGGTTAGGTCTGGGTTAGGTCTGGGTTAGGTCTGGGTTAGGTCTGGGTTAGGTCTGGGTTAGGTCTGGGTTAGGTCTGGGTTAGGTCTGGGTTAGGTCTGGGTTAGGTCTGGGTTAGGTCTGGGTTAGGTCTGGGTTAGGTCTGGGTTAGGTCTGGGTTAGGTCTGGGTTAGGTCTGGGTTAGGTCTGGGTTAGGTCTGGGTTAGGTCTGGGTTAGGTCTGGGTTAGGTCTGGGTTAGGTCTGGGTTAGGTCTGGGTTAGGTCTGGGTTAGGTCTGGGTTAGGTCTGGGTTAGGTCTGGGTTAGGTCTGGGTTAGGTCTGGGTTAGGTCTGGGTTAGGTCTGGGTTAGGTCTGGGTTAGGTCTGGGTTAGGTCTGGGTTAGGTCTGGGTTAGGTCTGGGTTAGGTCTGGGTTAGGTCTGGGTTAGGTCTGGGTTAGGTCTGGGTTAGGTCTGGGTTAGGTCTGGGTTAGGTCTGGGTTAGGTCTGGGTTAGGTCTGGGTTAGGTCTGGGTTAGGTCTGGGTTAGGTCTGGGTTAGGTCTGGGTTAGGTCTGGGTTAGGTCTGGGTTAGGTCTGGGTTAGGTCTGGGTTAGGTCTGGGTTAGGTCTGGGTTAGGTCTGGGTTAGGTCTGGGTTAGGTCTGGGTTAGGTCTGGGTTAGGTCTGGGTTAGGTCTGGGTTAGGTCTGGGTTAGGTCTGGGTTAGGTCTGGGTTAGGTCTGGGTTAGGTCTGGGTTAGGTCTGGGTTAGGTCTGGGTTAGGTCTGGGTTAGGTCTGGGTTAGGTCTGGGTTAGGTCTGGGTTAGGTCTGGGTTAGGTCTGGGTTAGGTCTGGGTTAGGTCTGGGTTAGGTCTGGGTTAGGTCTGGGTTAGGTCTGGGTTAGGTCTGGGTTAGGTCTGGGTTAGGTCTGGGTTAGGTCTGGGTTAGGTCTGGGTTAGGTCTGGGTTAGGTCTGGGTTAGGTCTGGGTTAGGTCTGGGTTAGGTCTGGGTTAGGTCTGGGTTAGGTCTGGGTTAGGTCTGGGTTAGGTCTGGGTTAGGTCTGGGTTAGGTCTGGGTTAGGTCTGGGTTAGGTCTGGGTTAGGTCTGGGTTAGGTCTGGGTTAGGTCTGGGTTAGGTCTGGGTTAGGTCTGGGTTAGGTCTGGGTTAGGTCTGGGTTAGGTCTGGGTTAGGTCTGGGTTAGGTCTGGGTTAGGTCTGGGTTAGGTCTGGGTTAGGTCTGGGTTAGGTCTGGGTTAGGTCTGGGTTAGGTCTGGGTTAGGTCTGGGTTAGGTCTGGGTTAGGTCTGGGTTAGGTCTGGGTTAGGTCTGGGTTAGGTCTGGGTTAGGTCTGGGTTAGGTCTGGGTTAGGTCTGGGTTAGGTCTGGGTTAGGTCTGGGTTAGGTCTGGGTTAGGTCTGGGTTAGGTCTGGGTTAGGTCTGGGTTAGGTCTGGGTTAGGTCTGGGTTAGGTCTGGGTTAGGTCTGGGTTAGGTCTGGGTTAGGTCTGGGTTAGGTCTGGGTTAGGTCTGGGTTAGGTCTGGGTTAGGTCTGGGTTAGGTCTGGGTTAGGTCTGGGTTAGGTCTGGGTTAGGTCTGGGTTAGGTCTGGGTTAGGTCTGGGTTAGGTCTGGGTTAGGTCTGGGTTAGGTCTGGGTTAGGTCTGGGTTAGGTCTGGGTTAGGTCTGGGTTAGGTCTGGGTTAGGTCTGGGTTAGGTCTGGGTTAGGTCTGGGTTAGGTCTGGGTTAGGTCTGGGTTAGGTCTGGGTTAGGTCTGGGTTAGGTCTGGGTTAGGTCTGGGTTAGGTCTGGGTTAGGTCTGGGTTAGGTCTGGGTTAGGTCTGGGTTAGGTCTGGGTTAGGTCTGGGTTAGGTCTGGGTTAGGTCTGGGTTAGGTCTGGGTTAGGTCTGGGTTAGGTCTGGGTTAGGTCTGGGTTAGGTCTGGGTTAGGTCTGGGTTAGGTCTGGGTTAGGTCTGGGTTAGGTCTGGGTTAGGTCTGGGTTAGGTCTGGGTTAGGTCTGGGTTAGGTCTGGGTTAGGTCTGGGTTAGGTCTGGGTTAGGTCTGGGTTAGGTCTGGGTTAGGTCTGGGTTAGGTCTGGGTTAGGTCTGGGTTAGGTCTGGGTTAGGTCTGGGTTAGGTCTGGGTTAGGTCTGGGTTAGGTCTGGGTTAGGTCTGGGTTAGGTCTGGGTTAGGTCTGGGTTAGGTCTGGGTTAGGTCTGGGTTAGGTCTGGGTTAGGTCTGGGTTAGGTCTGGGTTAGGTCTGGGTTAGGTCTGGGTTAGGTCTGGGTTAGGTCTGGGTTAGGTCTGGGTTAGGTCTGGGTTAGGTCTGGGTTAGGTCTGGGTTAGGTCTGGGTTAGGTCTGGGTTAGGTCTGGGTTAGGTCTGGGTTAGGTCTGGGTTAGGTCTGGGTTAGGTCTGGGTTAGGTCTGGGTTAGGTCTGGGTTAGGTCTGGGTTAGGTCTGGGTTAGGTCTGGGTTAGGTCTGGGTTAGGTCTGGGTTAGGTCTGGGTTAGGTCTGGGTTAGGTCTGGGTTAGGTCTGGGTTAGGTCTGGGTTAGGTCTGGGTTAGGTCTGGGTTAGGTCTGGGTTAGGTCTGGGTTAGGTCTGGGTTAGGTCTGGGTTAGGTCTGGGTTAGGTCTGGGTTAGGTCTGGGTTAGGTCTGGGTTAGGTCTGGGTTAGGTCTGGGTTAGGTCTGGGTTAGGTCTGGGTTAGGTCTGGGTTAGGTCTGGGTTAGGTCTGGGTTAGGTCTGGGTTAGGTCTGGGTTAGGTCTGGGTTAGGTCTGGGTTAGGTCTGGGTTAGGTCTGGGTTAGGTCTGGGTTAGGTCTGGGTTAGGTCTGGGTTAGGTCTGGGTTAGGTCTGGGTTAGGTCTGGGTTAGGTCTGGGTTAGGTCTGGGTTAGGTCTGGGTTAGGTCTGGGTTAGGTCTGGGTTAGGTCTGGGTTAGGTCTGGGTTAGGTCTGGGTTAGGTCTGGGTTAGGTCTGGGTTAGGTCTGGGTTAGGTCTGGGTTAGGTCTGGGTTAGGTCTGGGTTAGGTCTGGGTTAGGTCTGGGTTAGGTCTGGGTTAGGTCTGGGTTAGGTCTGGGTTAGGTCTGGGTTAGGTCTGGGTTAGGTCTGGGTTAGGTCTGGGTTAGGTCTGGGTTAGGTCTGGGTTAGGTCTGGGTTAGGTCTGGGTTAGGTCTGGGTTAGGTCTGGGTTAGGTCTGGGTTAGGTCTGGGTTAGGTCTGGGTTAGGTCTGGGTTAGGTCTGGGTTAGGTCTGGGTTAGGTCTGGGTTAGGTCTGGGTTAGGTCTGGGTTAGGTCTGGGTTAGGTCTGGGTTAGGTCTGGGTTAGGTCTGGGTTAGGTCTGGGTTAGGTCTGGGTTAGGTCTGGGTTAGGTCTGGGTTAGGTCTGGGTTAGGTCTGGGTTAGGTCTGGGTTAGGTCTGGGTTAGGTCTGGGTTAGGTCTGGGTTAGGTCTGGGTTAGGTCTGGGTTAGGTCTGGGTTAGGTCTGGGTTAGGTCTGGGTTAGGTCTGGGTTAGGTCTGGGTTAGGTCTGGGTTAGGTCTGGGTTAGGTCTGGGTTAGGTCTGGGTTAGGTCTGGGTTAGGTCTGGGTTAGGTCTGGGTTAGGTCTGGGTTAGGTCTGGGTTAGGTCTGGGTTAGGTCTGGGTTAGGTCTGGGTTAGGTCTGGGTTAGGTCTGGGTTAGGTCTGGGTTAGGTCTGGGTTAGGTCTGGGTTAGGTCTGGGTTAGGTCTGGGTTAGGTCTGGGTTAGGTCTGGGTTAGGTCTGGGTTAGGTCTGGGTTAGGTCTGGGTTAGGTCTGGGTTAGGTCTGGGTTAGGTCTGGGTTAGGTCTGGGTTAGGTCTGGGTTAGGTCTGGGTTAGGTCTGGGTTAGGTCTGGGTTAGGTCTGGGTTAGGTCTGGGTTAGGTCTGGGTTAGGTCTGGGTTAGGTCTGGGTTAGGTCTGGGTTAGGTCTGGGTTAGGTCTGGGTTAGGTCTGGGTTAGGTCTGGGTTAGGTCTGGGTTAGGTCTGGGTTAGGTCTGGGTTAGGTCTGGGTTAGGTCTGGGTTAGGTCTGGGTTAGGTCTGGGTTAGGTCTGGGTTAGGTCTGGGTTAGGTCTGGGTTAGGTCTGGGTTAGGTCTGGGTTAGGTCTGGGTTAGGTCTGGGTTAGGTCTGGGTTAGGTCTGGGTTAGGTCTGGGTTAGGTCTGGGTTAGGTCTGGGTTAGGTCTGGGTTAGGTCTGGGTTAGGTCTGGGTTAGGTCTGGGTTAGGTCTGGGTTAGGTCTGGGTTAGGTCTGGGTTAGGTCTGGGTTAGGTCTGGGTTAGGTCTGGGTTAGGTCTGGGTTAGGTCTGGGTTAGGTCTGGGTTAGGTCTGGGTTAGGTCTGGGTTAGGTCTGGGTTAGGTCTGGGTTAGGTCTGGGTTAGGTCTGGGTTAGGTCTGGGTTAGGTCTGGGTTAGGTCTGGGTTAGGTCTGGGTTAGGTCTGGGTTAGGTCTGGGTTAGGTCTGGGTTAGGTCTGGGTTAGGTCTGGGTTAGGTCTGGGTTAGGTCTGGGTTAGGTCTGGGTTAGGTCTGGGTTAGGTCTGGGTTAGGTCTGGGTTAGGTCTGGGTTAGGTCTGGGTTAGGTCTGGGTTAGGTCTGGGTTAGGTCTGGGTTAGGTCTGGGTTAGGTCTGGGTTAGGTCTGGGTTAGGTCTGGGTTAGGTCTGGGTTAGGTCTGGGTTAGGTCTGGGTTAGGTCTGGGTTAGGTCTGGGTTAGGTCTGGGTTAGGTCTGGGTTAGGTCTGGGTTAGGTCTGGGTTAGGTCTGGGTTAGGTCTGGGTTAGGTCTGGGTTAGGTCTGGGTTAGGTCTGGGTTAGGTCTGGGTTAGGTCTGGGTTAGGTCTGGGTTAGGTCTGGGTTAGGTCTGGGTTAGGTCTGGGTTAGGTCTGGGTTAGGTCTGGGTTAGGTCTGGGTTAGGTCTGGGTTAGGTCTGGGTTAGGTCTGGGTTAGGTCTGGGTTAGGTCTGGGTTAGGTCTGGGTTAGGTCTGGGTTAGGTCTGGGTTAGGTCTGGGTTAGGTCTGGGTTAGGTCTGGGTTAGGTCTGGGTTAGGTCTGGGTTAGGTCTGGGTTAGGTCTGGGTTAGGTCTGGGTTAGGTCTGGGTTAGGTCTGGGTTAGGTCTGGGTTAGGTCTGGGTTAGGTCTGGGTTAGGTCTGGGTTAGGTCTGGGTTAGGTCTGGGTTAGGTCTGGGTTAGGTCTGGGTTAGGTCTGGGTTAGGTCTGGGTTAGGTCTGGGTTAGGTCTGGGTTAGGTCTGGGTTAGGTCTGGGTTAGGTCTGGGTTAGGTCTGGGTTAGGTCTGGGTTAGGTCTGGGTTAGGTCTGGGTTAGGTCTGGGTTAGGTCTGGGTTAGGTCTGGGTTAGGTCTGGGTTAGGTCTGGGTTAGGTCTGGGTTAGGTCTGGGTTAGGTCTGGGTTAGGTCTGGGTTAGGTCTGGGTTAGGTCTGGGTTAGGTCTGGGTTAGGTCTGGGTTAGGTCTGGGTTAGGTCTGGGTTAGGTCTGGGTTAGGTCTGGGTTAGGTCTGGGTTAGGTCTGGGTTAGGTCTGGGTTAGGTCTGGGTTAGGTCTGGGTTAGGTCTGGGTTAGGTCTGGGTTAGGTCTGGGTTAGGTCTGGGTTAGGTCTGGGTTAGGTCTGGGTTAGGTCTGGGTTAGGTCTGGGTTAGGTCTGGGTTAGGTCTGGGTTAGGTCTGGGTTAGGTCTGGGTTAGGTCTGGGTTAGGTCTGGGTTAGGTCTGGGTTAGGTCTGGGTTAGGTCTGGGTTAGGTCTGGGTTAGGTCTGGGTTAGGTCTGGGTTAGGTCTGGGTTAGGTCTGGGTTAGGTCTGGGTTAGGTCTGGGTTAGG